>JAMPIV010014953.1:0-60000 GCA_024509875.1 Oreohelix idahoensis | reverse complement strand
GATCTATATTTGTGCTTAACGGATTACACTAAAGCATTTGACAAAGGTAATCATGAGGAAATTATCGACATGTTAGAAAGCATAAATTTGATGATAAGAACCAGAGTATAATAACGAAAATGTAGAGGTTTTAGTGACTAAGAGGTTTATCGTCCGCCTCGAGTTATAAAGATGGGGGTGGATACCCAAAAAAGAGAGAATATAATTGATATAATTATTTTTTTTTTTTTCTGAACCAATGGTCCGAATGTTGTTATACTCCCGCCTGGTCTCCCTGAGTAGTGAGATAGGATGCCTAGCTTTCTCAGATAAGGGCGAAAAACATAGGAGGTCCCGTTCGCAAGTTGCGTACGTTAAAAAAATCCCACGGCCGTTAGAAATCGTCATGGGTAGGCCATAAAAGCAGCTGTCCAGGCAAAATTAACAAATCAATTAAAAAACCCACTCACCACAAACAATATTTATAGAATGTGTGGTTCCCATATACACACACTGGGCTTCTAGCCGGTGCTACTGAGTTCGTGCACTGTCCTGAGATCTTCTTTGTGTAATCTAGGGGAGGAGATCGGAGCACTGATGGAGTTGTCCGTGTGCATTGAAGAGAATCCTTAAAACCAAACCAAAGAATATGTAATACCTACAAACAACAGCTACAGGAATGGGTGACCAAATAGGAAAATGGGTGTTAAACACGGATGTGTGGTGTCACCACATATGTTCAGTTTGAACAGTGAAAATATAATGAGATCCATTGAGATCATCCCAGTAATGTCAGATGGTCGACATTATATAAATAACTTGTGGTACGCTGATGATAATGTCTTGATAACAAATGGTGAAAATGAGTTGCTGGAAATGATTGATACAACAGTGATGGAAATTGAAAATAAAGACCTTAGCTTCAATAGCAAAAATACGGAATGGTCATCTAGAAGAAAACGTCTTCCCGAGAACGCATTATTCAAGTAAATGAAGGAGTCTAAAAACAGGTCAATAGATTCAAATATATAGGCACGTCAATAACATCGGATAAACGATGCATCTGAAAAGTGAAGAGTAGAATAACCCAATCAAAATCCGCATTCTATAAAAGGATAAATAATGTGTTTAATACGTCACTGTAAATGGGAGTAAGAAAGAGAGTTCTTCAGCGTTATATGGGACCAATCCTGACATACTGAAGTGAATCATGGGCAATTAGTAAACAAGTAGGAAAAAGCTCCAGAGGCCACAGAAGACTGTTAAAATGTCATGGGCAGCTGTAGCGGGTTTGTATCCCTGCTCAGGAGCGGTTGTCAAACAAATGACCAATCTTAGAATATACAAACGAGGGTCTTCAAAGGTATCAACCTTCGGTGTGCACTTAACTCAATAATTATAAAAGAAATCATCAATTTGTATTAACAGATAACAAATATAATAATTGTGGCAGTGCCTATCAACCATTTATACATGTGTGGCCGTTAGATCACATTTATAAGTCACATGTCACCTTTTTGCTTATGTGACAGGTGATTAGGTTTTGGTGATAGTTATGAAGAATCTGACGAGTGTAACTGGTTACCACCAGAGCTGTTGTTACCCGAAGGAAAGATTATTGCAACCCAAGTTCTTAGTACTCACAGCAGGCTGTCACGTTATCTATTTCTCCTATATACTTTCAATTTCAACATACATATCAAGTAACTCCCTTGGTTTTATAAAACCGTTTTATTTATGAGTCCAACTGGACTAAAAGGTTCATGTAATTGAGACGACTCAATAACCTGACTACTGACGGTCAGAGCGTTCACATCCAAAAAAGAGCATTGTTCCTTTATACAACACGACTACATTAATGAAACACTGTCCAGAAATCATTTGTAAACACTTGTATGCTTCTACTGATACTTCACTATATAACTTCATAGTTAAAGTTTACCATATTGTCTACAACACGTATCGAGATGTACAAACCTTGATATCAGTAGTTGTAAACAATTCCCCTAACATAGTATATCTTGACTTAGTCGTGTGAAAAGGTTCCACTTGTAGAAAGGGATAGTTCTCAACTTCTAACAAGGAAAACTCACCGATCTGCAAGACTGATGTGTCTCGCTCAGAAGCTAGTTCTCCACTGTTCTTATAAAAGTACTCAAGCCAGTGCAAAGCTTTCTGTGAAAACTCACTCAAGTGTCAACAATGCCTTGGTCTTCGTCTATTAATTAAGGGGAGCCAACTATTAATTTCTAAGAGTTATCTTATCTTGACTAGTGCTTATACTTGCTAGTCTTGTTCAAGTACTTTGGTCTATAGACTTTATTTCTAATACTAACGTGATAACTTGCGTTAGTGTTGGCCGTACTGTCACATACGTCCGGGGCTACAAAAATGTATCCTAGAGGGAGACATTTTTGTACCATCTAATCTTAAAATCTCCAAAAAACATCCCAAAAACACAAGAGTATATAATCATGACATCATATGAAATAAAATTGAAAATTATGTGAAAACAATAAATTACCATCATCGAAAACCATACAAACATGTGACTAGGTTAACTATAAGCACATGATGTAACATGGTAATCAACTAATGAAACAATCAAGTTGGATATGTCGGAAGGAAGCGGTATAATAATATTATGAATACGATTTAACTCAAAAACATTACGAACAACTGTTGATGGAACATGTATCAAAAGTAAAAACATATCATGTGATAATATGGCATCAACGTCAAGAAAATCGTACAAAAATAACACATTATGGAAATCAGGGAAGGTGTCTGGAGTGAATTGTGGAAGTGTAGATGATATTTGTGTAAAAATGAGGCGAAGGTATGTGAAAGGCTATAATCTCGGTGATAAAAGATGTGAGCGAAATTAATCCAAGTATCCTTCAAATGTGGTGATCGTGATATGAGAAAGAAAAAAAAACATCTCTAGCTTCATCAATAATAACCAATACATATTAAAAACAAATGTCTCATCGCTGTGTGTCGTTATACAATGTCTGAATCGCTGAGTTAGAAAAATTTACTAACTGTATAACGATACTCTGCATAAGATTGATGTGCAGTCAATTAGAATTAACAGCTGTATACATATTATTTACAATTGTAAGACTCGCATTTAGGACATGGTGTATGCTGTGGATTGTCTGCGATGGTGCGTACGTGTAATGCGAGGCTGTTTATGTTATCATCAGTGGAACTCCAAAAAAAAAAAAAAAAACTGGAGCTTGAACAATGAACGGTGTACTAGCTCTACGATATCCACTTACAGTATTGAAAACTAGTTTGCATGGCAACTAAGGTTTCTAGTAACTGTAATGTCTCTCTACTCAACATGGTCGATAAAACACATAAGAATGAAGTTGTAATACAATGTAATTATTAATAGTCTCAGTGATATACTGATTGATTATGCTAAACGAGCACATAGTATCTTGCGATTCCGTCTGTAGTGGCCGTAAGGAAGTGACAAGAGTAATCGTCCATTTAGATAAGGAGTCGGCTACGTCCTTGAACTTCTCAAAGAGTGTTGCCTCACGTCACAAAAGATTGCTGGCCGGATTGGGTGTGACTATTATCGCGCAGTGCAAGGTCAAAAGAATGATATAACAACTCATTATCATTCTGAAAAAGACTAAGAAAAAGACAATTATAAATGTTAGTATTTGGCAAGCACCATTCTGACCAATTCTAGAAATGCGACATCTCGTGATGATAAGCGCTGATCATTTTGAGGGTTGTCTGTGTGGGGAGTCGTCGTGGTAATATGAGCGACGTGTTCATCAGGGTTACGAGGATTTGTACCACCCGGAGAGGAGGTGGGCAATTGTCTACGTTTTCTTCGAACTCGCAGCCGTACGTGTTCCTGTGTAGGTCTTATCAGCTTCGACAATGGAGCTTAATCAGTGGAGGACGATGAGTAATGACGTTTAACAGCGCATCGAGTAGGTATGTCAATTTCAATATCAGAATGGATATCTTCAGACACGGAGAGGGGTGGTAGTGGGTCAGAAATGATATCTCTCCATGATTCTGCTGTGATCGTGGCAGAGGAATCAGTCTGGTCATCTGGTATAGGCGGTTGAACCGGAAACGGAGATGAAGTCATGTTGGAGTGTTGCGGAGAAGAATATTCATCTTCGGTCTGTGGTTTAGTATGACTTCGTAACCGAGCATTGCGTTGTTGTATCCTCTGTCGTAATTCTTGTAATTGTATGCCGTCTTCTTCGGATGAAGTGTCTCGTTCCTTTCTATTACGTTCCACGGTTTCTCTGAAAGCTTGTTGGGATATCGGCATGAGGAATGGATTCGTCATCGCTGGAAGCAATGGAAGTGGAAGATGGATAATGGGAATGAGTAGCTTCTCTGACAGGTCTCATAGATTTCATCCTAGGGGTCGGAACAGGTCTGTGATCATCTAACTTTATCTGAGATGCATGAGCTTTGGTGGTGGTATTAGTAGTATGCAAGTTCAACTTAGGTCTCTGTCTTACACAATTGATTTCTGCTCATTCATTATTCTTACAGTTCGTGGTTCTTTCTGTTTTACACACTTTGATTTTGACACATTGTCCACTTTCTGTCTTGACATTTGAGTTATTAACTTCGAAAAACTTTCCAGCTTTTATATCTTGAAGGAACTTTCGAACTGCTACTCTACTGCTTCTATTATTTAAGGATTCCCAGTGTCTAGGTTGTCTACGAGAGTAATTGATGTGAGGCTGGTGATGAGCATTGCCTGTCGGTTGTTGTGTGTGTATTGCGGAGTCTGGTGATAATTCAGTGAAATATGTCTAAACATCCACAATTATAACAAGTAATAGGTGTTACATTGTGTATTTGTGGCAACCGTGAAGTCGTGGGAGCATTCCGTCTTTCGTAATGTCTGCCATAATTCCTGTGGAAAAGATCGTGACCGTGTAGGTTACGATGTTGTACATCCCGTGAATAAGATGGGTACCGTAAATCATTGTTGTTTGTGCCTCTCCTCCATTGATATCGAAAGTGGTCTACTTCCATCGGTTCTGCAAAATAGTCTGATCGTGGTTCTCGTCCAATGCGTTGATGAAAACATTTTCTTACATTTTCTTCGTAGACTGCAGTCTGAAGCGTTTCCGTGATAGATTTTGAATCTTTTCTTAAAAGGTGGAGTTTTAGGTTATCTGCCCAGAGACCATCGATGAAGATTCCGACCAAGTGCCTTTCTAATTCTTTGGAAGGAATTGATGCACCAAGTAAAGCATCATCGGCTGGATTTAGTAAGCGATCCCCAAACATTTGAACGGGTTCATTACGCTCCTGTTTAATCTTCCTAAGAAGTGTCCACGCGTGCTCTGAATAGGATATGTTAGAGTAACGATTCACCAACTCTTTGCGAAGGCTATCAAATGTTTCATGTGGAAAAGCCTTACTTCTACGACGAAAGAAATATGTAACAAGTCCATCTGAAGATAAAAATGCAATCCGTTTGCGGTCAGAATCTGAGGCTGAGTCAATCAACGAAGCAAATTTGTCCATGTCTATCAACCATTTTCTAAAAAGTGTGGGATCTCCTGAAAATGGAGTAACAACTGTTCGATTGGCATGAAACTTTGCATAATGATCCACCTGATGAAGAAAGTCAGTAATCTGCTTCAAAGCCAACATGGTGGGATCCATATCATGGGGTAATGGTACAGTATGCGGCAATATGGGTTGCTGTTGCTGCTTATTTTGTAACATTTGTTGGTGCAGCATTTGTTGGTGATGCATCTCTTGTTGCATTTGTGCTTCTGAAGCGCTAGTGGTGTCCATTATAAATTTGTAAACGAATATGTAAATAGTTCAAACAGAATGTTCAATTAGATAACGTAGAAAGGGGCGTGAGCTGTTCACGGCACCATTTTATATATGTGTGACAGGGGAGAGAAGTTTTGATCTCAAATGGCCGTTAGATAACATTTATAAGTCATATGTCACCATTTTTCTTATGTGACAGGTGGACAGGTTTTGGTGATGGTTATGAATAATCTCTCGAGTTGTAACTGGTTACCACCAGAGATGTTATTACCCGAAGGAAAGATTGTTTCAACCCAAGTTCTTAGTACTCACAGCAGGCTGTCACGTTATCTATTTCTCCTGATACTTTCAATTTCAACATACATATCAAGTAACGCCCTTGGTTTTATAAAACCATTTTATTTATGAGTCCAACTGGACTAAAAGGTTCATGTAATTGACACGACTCAATAACCTGACTACTGACGGTCAGAGCGTTCACATCTAAAAAAGAGCATTGTTCCTTTATACAACACGACTACATTAATGAAACACTGTCCATAAATCATTTGTAAACACTAGTATGCTTCTACTGATACTTTACTATATTCCTTCATAGTTAAAGTTTACCATAATGTCTACAACACGTATCGAGATGTACAAACCTTGATATCAGTAGTTGTAAACAATTCCCCTAACATAATATATCTTGACTTAGTCGTGTGAAAAGGTTTCACTTGCAGAAAGGGATAGTTCTCAACTTCTAACAAGGAAAACTCACCGATCTGCAAGACTGGTGTGTCTCGCTCAGAAGCTAGTTCTCCACTGTTCTTATAAAAGTACTCAAGCCCGTGCAAAGCTTTCTGTACACACTCACTCAAGTGTCAACAATGCCTAGGTCTTCGCCTATTAATTAAGGGGAGCCAACTATTAATTTCTAACAGTTATCTTATTTTGAGTAGTGCTTATACTTGCTAGTCTTGTTCAAGTACTTTGATCTATAGACTTTTTTTCTAATACTAACGTGATAACTTGCTGTTCTGTCACATAATCAGTTATAGCCAACACGATTAAAATAAATAGGTTGATTTACGACAACAATAAAGCACTAAAGTTTTCTTCATAGGTAATTGATTTGAGTGTGGCTATTGTTTTACAAAAATTTCTTATTGCTGGGCCTGACAGTTATACTTACCTAGGCGGGTGTTGACGATGATTTGTTGTTGGTGTTTCGTTCCGTTACTGCTGATTCCCAAAGGTGTTGTTGACTGTTACGTCAATTGTCAAATTCTGTGCGTCGGCACGTCCGTGGTGGTAATTCTTGGAGTAACGACTCTGTCAAGGCAAACAGTGTCTAGAGCAGACTGCTGGCAACGGGAACTACATACTTGTACCAAGAAACTAATATCATCAAGTTGTACCATAAACTAAGAGGTCATTATTTCTACGTTTTTGAGTTTTGAGTATATGATACGAGTATCGGCCGCCCGTTGCTTCCATCCACCACTTAAATCTTCTTCAGAGTAATTTACCCTCCCTGAGCGTTAATAATAACCCCAGTTAATTTGATGAAAATGCTTTTTAGATAGCGGAATGCAACAATTGCATTATAGATATGCATATATATATATATATTTATGACATTGAATAAAGTGTTTGATATAATAACTGTGTACACCATGACCTCATCATCCACTCTCTGCTATCTGGGACCACCTCTGCTTTGGGTTCCTTACTAGGAAACCCACACGAAGCAGTCACCATCTCTCTTGCAGTGGTAGTTCATGTGTCAATGTCACAAAATGGCTTATTTAAGAGTCTGTCTGCGTAAAAAGGGACAAAACACCAATTCTGAGGAAAGTCAGAGAATATAGCTTAAGATAAGAATTAAAGTGACTGTAGAGGATGAGACTTATAGCTTCAAGGGTGAGAACCTAGATTGATTCTCCCTCGCCACGTCTGACTTTATTTTCTAGCTACATTCTCACCACCTCTTGCTCCGAGGAGATAAGGCTTACACTAATTAATATCCACAGACACAACTGTACAGTTAAGGAATACAGGTACAGTATAGTGAAAGACAAACTGATCCAGGGCACATTTTATCAATTTATTAAATAATAATAAAAATACCATACCGAGGAAAAAAATACAACGCGCAAAATTTCGCACAATCTGGAAAAGGAAAAGAACAACATTAAATGAACGACAAAATATCTCAAATTACCACGCTCTCGTCCACATCTACACGAAACAAATAAGGTTACAATATTAAACGACGAGGGGCTGGGGGGTCTTTATGTAAGAGCCACCACCAACTGAACACTAACTATTCCTAACTAAATAAACTGTGGAGTCCCACACACCACAAGACTACCCTCCACCAGTTTGTTGTAGCTCTGTCTCGGTTCTACAGACAGAGGATGAATTTACAACTCCTCTCACTAAACTGTCT
Organism: Oreohelix idahoensis; assembly: GCA_024509875.1. Lineage (NCBI taxonomy): Eukaryota > Metazoa > Mollusca > Gastropoda > Stylommatophora > Oreohelicidae > Oreohelix > Oreohelix idahoensis. Next base: position 51,794 of record JAMPIV010014953.1, on the reverse strand, counting down.
CAAAGGCACTCCCGGCTGTCCTATACGACTGAATTTGACTCAACTAAAGGCTACACACTAACTGCTGCACAGAGACCGCTGCCTCTTCTACCTCAGAGGCTCACCTACAAGTTCCTATATCACTATATCACTAACACATCAGTTCCTGACACAACTGACGCTACTCTCTCTTCTCTCTCTCTCCGTTAGAGGCCTTCCTGTCGCCATTGACCACTTCTGATGCTCAGATGTGATGCCCTTCGTCCGGTACTAGCTACCGTTAGCATTCGAGAGACATGAACTCCGTCTCCCATCTCCTGAATAGCTAATGAAGAGACCATTGGTGACGAGATGTAGAGATACAAATGGCTATAAATGTAGCCGATAGCGATGACACTCAGTCTTACACATATTGACGATTTAACCGCTACGGGTTTTGGCCTACTGCTTTATTGTGGCAGTATGAGTACAACACTTAGGCAAACGTTGCCAGTTAGTATGTGCCGGGAGCCAAGCGCTCCGGTTTCTAGCCAATTTTTCCTGCTGAACTATATCTTTCCCCAAGGAGAAATCCTGATGCCTCGTCGTACTGAAAAAAAAACACCAAGCTATGCGCGCCCTTGGCTTTGCGCGTAAAATAGCCATCACATGCCGTGATGTCTCTCTCCTCCCTCTAATATGGAAGGCCAAAGAATTCCGTTGTAGGCTTCGGGGTTTTGCCAACGACGCCGTGAATCGGTGTAAAACAAAATAACAACTTATATACACCACTTCACTAAAAGTCATAATTCGAACACATTAACAACAGTTCAAAGATATATACGAGTATATATATATATATATGGCAAACGGGTGATATATATATATATATATATATATATATATATATATATATATATATATATATATATATATATATATATATATATATATATATACTCCCCGCTTTCCCATACCATAATAAAACTCCAAACCAAATACAAGCACTCATGATCTACCCTATTTCTGCCCTCGGGTCAGACTTAACAGCTCACTCCTTCTCATCCCCTGCAGAAGACCATAGCTTGTCTATTACGAGTAACACAGACGCTGCTGACCTGACTGCGTCTGAGGTCGGCTCGTGACCTCGGCAGGTACGCATCACAACAGCGCTTCGCTGTTTCCCAATATTATACCATTGCTAAATAATTCCCCAAGCACTATTCTTATATTAAAGGCAGCCCATGGAAGGTTTATCAACATAGCACAAAGTATTTACTCACAAATGCATACACCATATATCATAATACTAAACACCCTTCACCCACCGTATCTTTTTGAACTAAATTATAAAGAAATGGCCACTTAGGCACACAGAAAACTCCGCGTACATACACTCCCATTTATCATAACCGAATGGGGTTACCCTGAACTCGTTACTACGTTACACAGTACTGACATCAGGCCTAAGCCCCTATAAGTCATACAGTTAAATATATCAAAACAGCGCCAAACTTTATCAAAGAAGCTCGCTAGCTAGACATCGTATAATTACCAACAAAACGTATACTAAACTGGCTACTGCACTTAGAAGTCAGATAATTGATGGCAACTACAGACTAGTAAATAAAATAATCCCATTAGAAGGCTTACTCTGTCTTGCTAAAAACCCTGTAAACATTCCTTCCACCCCAACTAGCTAAGTCTAAGTACATACCAAGACGTCCAAGATATCCCACTAATTCAAGCAAACTGAGATACGTCTGTCACTATTCAAGGCACAACTTTCCAGAACTGAGAGCATTAGAAACACAGACACGCACCTGATATACACTACTACTTCTCTGATGCAATCTCTAACACGTGGGCAGAAACCGACGCAATGCGTAATAGATCTATAATCATCTCCAACAAAAATGCACTAACCCCCAGTATTGATGTAATAACAGAACGTTTCCCTAAATTAAAATCAGACCCCATTATTAATTGTTTCCGTTGAAACAAACCCCTTCAAAGGAAGATTATTAACGGAGTTCTACAAATCCGCTTTCTGTAACATTGACGTAACAATTCTAGCACCTCCTTCCGACGAACAACAGACTCGAGAAGTTTTCCTGAAACAGCATAACTTTATCTTAACATCTGACGAACCGCTACCACAGAAAGCAGTTACCAATCGCCAAGCGAACGAGTTCTCTCTCTCTCTCTCCTGAAATTGGAAATCAAGGACTAGTTATTGCTCGCCAGTGAGCAAACACAAAAAAGGTTCGCACAGATAAAGCAAACAACAGATGATACTTACGTAAAATCACCTCTTCACAGACAACTTACAAATCCCACTATGCATTTATAATGAAGGTCAGGACAAAACAAAGCCAAATTACCTTAGTGTGTTTGCCTAATGTTACATCAATTTACTGACAGTGTATCTGCTCTACCCACGCAAAGAGTGAAACAAAATAGATCAAGCGAAATGCGGGTATAGGTTACCCCCACCCCGAAAAGAAAGGAGTGGTGGTGGTGTTCCTGCAATTATTAGAGCCATAACAAGAAATGAAAATATTTAAAAATCAGAAAACCGGAGCAAATAATAAGATGGGAAAAGAAAAATAATACGACTGGACAAGCAACGGGGCAAGTTTAAAATAAAAATAACAGTCAGCTTGTCACAGTGAAGTCATTTACAGTGATGCTGTGGCCTGCTTTATTGCTTTATATGCCACTGTACATCCACAAGCAAAAATTTAAAATAATTATATATATATATATATATATATATATATATATATATATATATATATATATATATATATATATATATATATATATATATATATATATATATATATATATACCAAAAACTCTTTACAGAGCTATACAACAGGGGGCAATCTGATCATCAGAAGGGGTCCCCCATCCGACAAGTGTTTCGGCCCAGTATACTCCTTTACACTCTAAAGGAAGGGGGGCGGGCGGGTTCACTTGGGTCATGACTCTCAAGCGTCTCAGCCTCCTGTTGTCTTTTATCGAACAAGAACCCATTTTACTTATGGTAGCAACTTTAAAATCCACACCTCCGCCAGCAGCGGAGGCAAATGTGGAAGTAACAAGGAGAAGACAAATTATTTCGCTCGTTCCGTCGCACATCACAACTAAGGACACACACTGAGACACCTTCGTGAAGCCGACGAGGCTAGCAACTGCGGTACTGAAATTCTGTACCTAACACCTCTTATAAAACACGCCGCCTGTTGCCCCTCAGCCACATACCTTTCACTAGTACACCAAACAAAAAAGCTCAAAGTATTGTTGACTTAGAAAAATTCCTGGTGTTTTCTGTACCGCAGCGTTTACTGTCACGATTTCCATTGCCCGTTGCGGTTGTTCCACAGCCAGCCTGATGCCTTTTCGGCAGTTTCACTAAGCCTCTTCATTGCCCTTGTTCTCGACAGTTCCCTCAGCCCCAACAGTTTCAATAGATCGTACAGTGATGCAGCCACAAGCCCTCTTGCGCCCACTCCAACAGCCATGACCCTTGCAGTGAACCCATCGTGTCTCATATCCGCGGCCAGATCATTATACTTGGCTGCTTTGAACGAATGTTGCTCTTCCAATCTGGATTCAAATGGCACGGTCAGTTCAATCAGTATAACCTGAAGCGTTGCTGAAGAATGAAGCACTATATCCGGCCGTCTCCGCGATTTCCTGATACTCTCTGGATATGCCCCTCGTCCAGGTAGGTCTACCGCCATCTCCCAATCGTTTGCACAGTTAAGAAGAGATGGTAAATTGCTACTAGGTTTACTCGGTTTTGGGTGTGCTGGCTTTCCTGCCCTCAGTAAGTACGTATTTGCGGTGTTCGGCCTGGGTTTGCTATGCGCCTTCATCGTTGCCAGGTCTATTGTCGCAGCAAGCTCATTTAGCACTTTGTTATGGCGCCAAGTGTATCGCCCTTGCCCTAGTGACACCTTACACGCTGAGAGCACGTGTTCAAGTGTCTGCCATCCGACTGTTTCCATTTCACAAGGTTGGTGGCCGACGGCAGCAGGTCATACATTGATCTAATAACGAAGCTGAGTCTAAGAGATGCCATATGCCATTTATCATTCCATGTCAAGGACCTCTGCAGGGCTCCTTCCCATGTAGTCCATTGGCCTTGTTGGACCTGCTGCACTGCTTTTTGCAACCTCTTATCATTCTCAGCTCCTCGTAACTCATGAACTACCATGTCTCTGCACTCCCTGCTTGATGCCTTGGACCACCAGCGAATGTATCCATGACCAAATCCCCTTCTATTCGTTTGTGTATATCCGATTACCTCCCTCAGTTTGAGTGACTCTTGGGCAGCATCAACAGCTTCTTCCACTCTCCACTTTCGTCCCGTTTTCAGTGTGGGCTGAATGGACTTAACCACGTCATCAGCTGACTCGCGTAGCATCATTGCAAGCCTTGCCTTTCCAACTTTGTACTCTTCAACAACTGACTTGAAGGGAAGCAGAAGTTTTGACTTTTTGCATTACAGTGCTACATCTGACAGACCTGGTGGAACCCCTAGCCATTTCCTCAAGAACGGGTTGATCTTCTGCTCTATAGCTTCCACTGTACTTGTGCTTATTTCATATATAAGCAGTGGCCACAGCAACTTCGGTATCATCATGAACTGGAGGCACCACAGTTTGAACTTTCCCAGGAGTCTGCTTTGGTCTATGATCTGTAGTCCTCTGTCTGCCATTTCCATTGTCTGTTGCACTGCCTTCGAGTCTTTTAAAGAGGCATCATACAACCCTGCCAAGACTTTTAACAGGTTCCTCAATGGCAGTTGGGATTCTTTGGTTGGAAACCATGAATATGACCTCTGCTATCTTCCCTTTCCTGACTGATAGGCTTCTAGACTTCTTGGGTTTCAAGCTCATTCTGCACCAGCTGACTAGTTCATCCAGACATGCTAACATCCTTCTGGCCTGATGTCAGAATTGTTGTGTCATCCATGAATGCTTTGAGCGGTGGCATGTGACACATTCCGCCGAGCTTTGGACCTATAGCCATTCCTTCAGCCGCATTGAGGATTACCTGCATAACCATCACGAATAGTATCGGAGAGATGGTACAACCCATCGCAATTCTAACTTCAAGGCCAATCCGCTTCGTTGTGTACTCCCTGGAGGAAAATCTGACAGAAAACCCGGCGAAATACAGCTTCAGCATTGCTGCAATCTCTTGTGGAACATGATACATTTCTAGGGCCTGCCACAACATCTGGTGTGGAACGGATCCATAAGCATTTGCTAGATCCAACCAGATTACATGGAGGTTATTTCTGTCAGACTTTGGCTTTTGGATTGCTTCCCATATCATTGTGGCATGCTCTAGACATCCTGGTGTACCTGAGATACCTCCTTTCTGAATGGTAGTGTCAATGTACCAATTTGCCAGGAGGTATGTAGTGAGTATTTTCGCCATCACTGAGAAGAATATCTTCCCTTCCCCATTGAGTAGTGAGATTGGCCTGAACTGACTGATGAGTGTGGAATTTTGTTCCTTCGGGATGTAGACTCCGTTCGCCTTTCTCCATTCCTTGCTTACAAGCTGGGGTTTCACGCATTCTTCAATAAACGGAACAGTCGTTTGAGCACTTCAAGGCATCCCTTATACAACACATATGGAACACCATTAGGACCTGGAGCTGACTTGCACTGAGCTTTCAGGACAATGCTTTTTACCTCTTGCACCGTTGGGGGCTTGGTGTTAAATTCAGCTATTGGCTTACTCGGCCATTTAAGGCCTGCCATGCTGCTGAGCTGCTCATCTTTGCGACCATCTGAATATGTCATTCTAAGGTGTTCTTCCTGGTCTTCTTTCCTGATTTTTAGCGTACCCGACCGTGGCTGCTAAAACAGTTCTTTGGCAAACTTGAAGGGCTCCCTGAAGAATCTTTCCCTATCCCTTCGAGTCTTCCTTCTCTTCCTGCACAACCTTTCTGCTCTACAAAGGGCATTATGTTGGCCTTTCAGATGCTCACAAACCTGTCGTAACCCTTCCTTATTTGTGGCAACTGCGTTCTTGAACAGTTTTCGGGCATGCATCTTCTGTTTCCTGATTTATCCTATTTTAATTTGTCTTCTAATTTTCCGTGGTGGGTTATTTTCCCTTGCCTCCCTGACTCCGAACACTTTGTGACAGTGCAGATATATTATGCCGCCGAAGATTTCCAGCTTCATCTCCACAGTTATCTGCTTCAGGTTGTTATCCAACTCTTTTGCCAAGGCTTAGTCCAGCTGTTCCCAAAGCCTTTTGCACTGGCAGGTGGAAACTTGATTGCATCTCTCTTCCCGTCCATCATCAGGCAGATCAGCTTGAATGTACTCAGCACTGTGGATTGACTCCTGGCTCCGTTCTTCTAACGTCTTATCCGTCGAAACAGAGCACTGTTGATCTCCCCCTGATGAACTCCCTGATGAAAAAAGAAAAAAAAAAAATATATATATATATATATAAAACCTCTACACCTCATGGTAGAAGATGAACGACTAAGTAAGTAAAGTATATATAAATATATTTATATATAAATATATAAATATATATATATATATATATATACACATTGGAAGATCTGGAATATGCAGATGACATTGCACTGCTGGCACATTCACATCAACCCATCCAGGAAAAAACGGATAGACTTAATAAATTTAGCCAGCAGGTGGGCTTGAACATCAATTTAAAGAAGTCTGAGGTCATGACGCTCAATGTGAGCAACCCTGAGCCCATATCAGTAAGGAATCAGCAACTGGTACAGGCAGATACCTTCACATACCTAGGAAGCATAGTAACACCAGACGGTGGGGGCAGGCAAAGACATCAACATCAGAATGAATAAGGCAAGAACAGCCTTCTTTAGCCTAAATAACATCTGGAAGTCCTCCCAATACAGCACAAGCACAAAATTAAGATTTTACCAGAGTTGCGTGCTTTCTGTGCTTCTCTATGGTGCGGAATGCTGGAGAGTCACAGAGAAGGAAATGTCAAAATTGTCCTCTTTTCACACAACATGCCTAAGAAAAATTCACCGAATCTTTTGGCCGAATACCATGACCAACCAAGATCTGCTTACTCGTAGCAAGCAAGAGGACATGCACACCATCATAGCTCGCAGACGCTGGAGCTGGGTTGGTCATGTCCTCAGAAGAGACCCCGATGCCATCACAAGAACAGCTATGCTTTGGACCCCTGAAGGAAAGGAAAGCGAAAGAGAGGGGCCTACCAAAGACAACTTGGCGGAGGACTGTGGAGGCTGAGATGCAAAGAATGAACCAGAGTTGGGGCACTGTACGAAGGATGGCCACCGACCGTGCAAAGTGGAATCAATTTGTTGTTGCCCTACAAGACGCCACTAGGCGTGATGGCCACTGACTGCTTTGACGGTCGGTGGTGAAGGATCGAAGAAGAAGAAGAAGAAGATAATATATATATATATATATATATATATATATATATATATATTATATATATATATATATATATATATATATATATATATATATATATATATATATATATATATTTATTTATATATATATATATATATATATATATATATATATATATATATACTACTTACCCGAGTGGTTTCGGGTATTTTAACACATAATTTTTGCACAGGAAACGTCTGAATATTGTCAATCAGCTGATCAAAGATGCTGTCACTTCAGATTAGTTAGGTGTCTAATTTTACACTTCAACTTGAATCATGGAACTTAAAGCATAGAATTATTGTTTCGGGTTTACTATCTTCTAATCATAGAATTCACGTCCAGTCCTCTGTCCCGTACTATATTTGAGTCCTGATATACTGTGTTCCAGGCTGTCTATGCTTTCTCCTGGAAGAAATTTGAAATCAGTGAAGTAGACTTACAATGCGCTAGATTATAACGACATTTTTTTCGCCGTCACACGCAAATAGCTTCTTTTGCGGGAAGTTTAATCACGGGTGTTAAACAGGGATGTGTGCTGTCACCACATATGTTCTATTTGTACAGTGAAAATATAATGAGATCCATTGACGTCATTCCAGTAATATCAGGTGGTGGACATAATAAAAAGTACTTGTGGTACGCTAATGATACAGTCTTAATAACAAATGGTGAAATCACCTATACACATCACGGTAGAAGGGGAACGATTAAGTAAGTTATCTATGGAGTTGCAAGAAATGATTGATACAGCAGTGATGGAAAGTCAATAGATTCAAATATCTAAGGGCACGTCTCCAAATCAGTTCAAGATGTAACCTCTTCTGATCAAGGCAAGTACCTTTACAACCCGTGGAACGTAAGTTTCTAGTGCCGATCACAAGCTTTGAACCACAGAATATTATTACAACTGGTATCTTAGGGTAGAACCACAGATGGTCTCTTCGATTTGTACCACAAACTTTAGAGGAAATAACAGAATAAAACCACTGCTAAGTCTTTGCTTCATTGTTTTATATGCCACTGTACATCCATAAGCAAATTATATGTGTAAAAATTTTAAAAAAATTATATATATATATATATATATATATATATATATATATATCATATATATAATATAGTATATATATATATATATATATATATATATATATATATATATTTATTTATTTATTTATTTATTTATTTATTTATATATTTATATAAACTACGTACCACAAGTGGTTTCCGGCATTTTAAACACTGACGTTTTGCATAGGAAACGTCTGAATAATGTCTGGCAACTGATCAAAGATGCCGTCTCTTAAGATTTAGTTAGGTGTCTAATTTAACACTTGAACTTGAATCCTGGAACTTAAAAGGTATAGAATCATTTCTCCGCGATTTACTATCTATTAAACATAGAATTAAACGCCGGTCCTCTGTCTCGAAATATGTTTGATTCCTGATATACTGTGTTCCAGGCTGTCTATTCATTTCTCCTGGAATAAATTTGAAATAAGTGAAGTGCACTTACAATGCGCTAGATTATAACGAATGTTTTCGCCCTCACACCCATATAACGTCGTTTGCGGGAAGTTCAATCAAGAGCAACCTATATTTTTATCTCAAATGCTAAACCAATGGTACATAACTTATCTAAATTTAGTAGGGCCTATCCTCCTCTTCCGTCGTTTATCTAGAATGTTCTCCATCACATTGTACGAAGTTTCGTTTTCTGCATGTCATCTAAAAATACATTTTCCTGACTTAATGACCATATAAAGTGTTGCTTCGTCCGTTTCGCCTGTCATGTTTACACACTCCCTACTTTACATATCTATTACAGATAATCTACTCCGTGATTGTTTTTGATCGTAATAGTTGATTGCAGCAGGTCTCAGAGGAAACGATTACGTCGTTTTTCGTGTGTTACCATCATTTATAATCTTATTGTCTGTGTCTTTATTCACTTACAAACTGGTCATTTTCGACACCTCCGCGTAATCTACCGTGTTTTGTGCCCGACTTGTTTGTGCCTCAAACCTATCTCCAAATAAAGTCTTTTCATCCTTATTGGGCCGTGGGCATAAGATGTTTTTCTTGTATAATCCCAGACAAGAAGTCTGAATTAGCACAGTGCCATCGTTTACTCTGTCTCACGCTAGCGAATTGTCAATGTGGCAACTTCTCTTGGCACAAATAAAATCAATGTTGTTTCCAGTTTAGGTCACGTGCCCAGGTAAAATTAAGCAATGAAAAGATTTGAACAAGACATGAAAGTAACACTTGAATTATGATAGCGAAAACAACGATAAGCAGCAGGTAAAAAAAAGGAAGGAGAAAAGCACAGAACACAAATAAGAGAATGGCACGGAAAAATGTAACGATCGATATTGACTCGTCACAACAGCTAACGTTATAATTGAGGATGACATGAAGATATCAATGCGCACAAGAAGCTTATTCCTCAGGCTAGAAGAAAGGAAATAACTTTCTGTGGGCACGTTATGAGAAGAAAGAAGGTGAAGTACATTGTAAAAAGTTAAACATTACACGGAAAAAGAGATAGATTTCGACAAAGAGAAAGGATTCTATACAGCTTAACATCATGGCATGGGAAGAAGTCAACAACAGAATTAATCAACAGTAATGTAGACGGAGCTGTGGAGATACATGATCACCTACTCCACTAAGCATGATACTTGATGATGATGTCATTCAATGAGCTTCGTCAGTTTGTCTAACAGAACTTTTAAAACATTACTTAGATTTTAATTGGTTCGACTAGACATCTAGAGAAACTATAGGAATGATGGTTTTTTGTAATGTGTGTAGTGAAGACTACATGTCTAGTAGAACAAAAGAAATTATCTGTTTATACAATTCGTGTAGACTAAATTAAAGAATGTCTAGTAGAACTTAAGGAAGTGATCCGTTTATGCAATTTGTTTAGAGCAGACATTATGGGTAGCTGAACTAACGTAACATCCTGTATAGATTTAATGAAATGGTTAAAAATGTTTTGGAACAGTACGTTTAGGTTAGTAGTGTAAAAAATGTATCTTTCTTACATCTACAGTGTCGTGATACGAGAACAGATCCATGTAGGGTGAAGGTATACTTACATAACCGGTACGAAACATCTTCTTCCAAATATTTAACAGAAAGAGAACTTTGCAGATGCCCTGACGGTCCGGCCTGTGTGGCAGTGGCATTGGCGCATTCTGTATTTCTGAACTCCCCACGTAAGTCAAAATTTTTAATATATAGAAATGATTTTAAAAACTAATGCCACAATCTTGCATTCAGAAACTAGCAAAAAAAACTACACAAGTCTCGTCTTTGACAAGACAACAGAAATAGAAGTCAAACAAAAACAGGCCAGACGAGAGCGCAGATAAGGCCTGGGGTAATCCGTTTGCATTTGAGGGTCTCCTTTATTGTGTGGGCGAGAAGTAAAAAAAAAAAAAAAATAATGTCATTCATTCTTGGTTGAATTAAGGACCACCATTTCCTCCCCCCCCCCCGCTCATTTTGTCACCACAGTGAAGTAAAGAAAGAACCGAATGGGTGTAGTTGTTCACCCTTCTGTTGAACCTGCTTATTGGTCCTATAACTGCGTATTTGTCTCACACTTTTGAACTCAAACACATATACTTTACATGGACATACATCGAACAATAACTTTACATGGACATACAAGTAAATCGAACACATATAGACTTATGGACATAAAACTCAAACCTTTGGACTTAATATGGTCATAACATTTAAATCATACCAGACTTAAAATGAAACATAAAATAGAAAAATATACACTTAATGTGAACGTTTACCACCCAAACCATACAGATCATAAATTTGGATTATAAACGTATACCACTTAATATAGACATTAAAAACCGAAACATATCGAATCAATATTGACATAAAACTCGAAAAATTAACACTGAACTGAAACATTTAATACAAGCATTCAACTCAAAGATTTGGACTTAACGTCAATTTTCGACTTAAACGTTTAGGCTTAATGTGAACACTTAACTTAAACACTTTAGACTTAATATGAATATTTAACTCAAACATGTACTTTTAGTATGAACTCTTAATGTAAATAATTGTGACTTAATATGAACACAGAGCTCAAACACTCAGGTTAATTATGAACATTTAACTCAAACATTTAGACTTAATATGAACATTGGATTAAAAGATTTAGACGTAACATAAACACAGAACTTAAAAATATTGATATAATAATAATAATAATAATACATTCTTTAAGCACCAAACACGGCGCATAAGGCAGAAACCAGTGCTCTCCAGATTGTTCGTTGTGACGCCACTCCTCTTAGCTCTTGCACATTATTTAGGCCCAACGTTCTTCCTTCTCTTATTATTGTTCTTCTGAGTGTTTCTTTTGGTCTTTCCTTTTTTCCTCTTACCCTCAGGAACCCAAGTGAGCGCCTGTATTGGCATTCTGTTGTTTTGCATTCGTAGGACATGACCGATATATGACCATCGTCTTTTCCTTATATAGTCGGAGACATATTTCTGCCTAGAGTCTTCTCTTATTTGTCGATTAGTCTTGAATTCTTTCCAACTGATGTTCATGAGTTTTCTAAGACATTTGTTCTCGAATGTATTCAGCTTGTTCTCCAATGATTTTGTTATTTTCCAACTCTCACAGCCGTATGTTAACACTGAGATAACATTTGAATTAAACAGACGAAGCTTGGTATGTTTATTCAATGATCGTAATTTTCAAATGTTAGATAATCTATTGAAGGCGCTAGCTGCCAAAGCAATTCTAGTATGAATTTCTCTTGTTGTGTCACCATCCTGAGTCATTTTACTGCTAAATAATTGAAACTTTCAACTTTCTGTAGTTTTTGCCCGTTCAAGATGATATCAAAGGTCTCATTAGAAAAGTTCATAGCTTTAGTTTTAGAGGCATTTATTTGGAGACCTATTTTAACCGAGAGATGACACAAATTATATACCGTAAAATCTCGCGTATAATACGCACTCGTGTATAATACGCATGCTTGATTTAGCCCAAAATTTTCTGGTAAAATGGAAATTCGTGTATAATACGCACCATAGTTTTTCAAGATTTTATTTTATTAAACATTTGTTAAAAATCTGAAAGAAGATGGAAGATGCTGCGCGATAGTAGTTTTTCAACGAACTGAAAGACCATGTCGCTTCATAAAATGAACTGCCCATCCATATGACGCTTTAAATGTTGTTCTGCCTGTACGAGATTTTTTAAGTTCCAGAGCTTTAAGTCGGATTTCAATGCATGAAACACCGATGCCTTGTTGCCTTCTATCCGCAACCCACTCAAATAATGTTTTTTTCTAGGACTGGAAGATCTGGTGGTGACTCACGTTTCGCCTTTTTCTTACTTGGCAACACTTGCAGCGCCTCTTTATTTTTTCGCCATAATCGAATGTTGCACTCGTTAATGGAAAAATGTCGACTTGCTGCCCGATTGCCGTTAGATTCTGCATATTTTACTACTAAGAGCTTTTTAGCTGCAGTACAACATTTTCTCGAATTCATTTTTAGGGCTCAAAATAATCAAATGACAAACTTCACAACCGAACTTAATATCAAAACAGATTGAAGACCAAGAGTGCGAAATGCGTTTTGCAACAATGTATGACACATAAGAAAACACATGACACATTCAATTTTGCGCCATTTTCACTGTCAAATTGTGACAAAAACTTGACAGACTTTCCAATGTAGGTTACTTTTGATATCGAAAATTACGTATTTTTTAGTACTCGCGTATAATACGCACCCGAGTTTTAGCGAGCAAAAATGAGTAAAAATTGTGCGTATTATACGCGAGATTTTACGGTACTGCTTCTTGGGATTGTCTGGGTGTTGAACTTAAGAATGCTAAATCATCTGCGAAATCCAGGTCCCCCAGGAATTTTCCATTTGTCCATTTTATACCTAATTGTTCATTGTGGGTATAGTTTCTCATAACCCAATCAATAGCTATTCCAAGAAGTAGTGGTGACATAATACAGCCTTGTTTCACCCCTGTTTCTACTGTAAACCATTCTGTATTCCCTTTATTTGTTCTAACACAACATCTTGCATTGTCATATAGCGCTTTGATTATATTCACATATTTTGTTGGAAAACCATAGATTGTAAGTATCTTCCACAATGATGGGCGGTGTAGACTATCAAAGGCTTTTTGAAAATCGACGAAGGTGATAATAAGTGGCGATTGCATTTCCACTGATTCTTCTATAATTGTTCTTAGCGTGAATATTTGATCAATACATGATCGTTTCGGCCTGAAACCCGCTTGTTCTTCTCTGATCTTTTCGTCAGCATGCAATTTAAGTCTTTCTAACATCCATATAATATGGATTTACAGAAATTGGGACAATCACGATAATTTTTTTAATAGATGTCTTGGGTTGCCTGCCCTTGCTCCGCAGTGATGGTCCAACAATGGCCAAAAACCAAAACTATCTAGTGTGGTTCTTCAAAGGTTTCTACCTTTGCACAAGATTTCTCTTGGAAGAGATGCAGATAGAACGATGTTGATGGTTTTACCTGGAGGGAGTCTTTACAAGATATTTGAGACGTCAAGAACAATGCTGAATGTGTCTTAGCAATATTAACTTGCATCTGCAAACCGCCTTTTTTGAAGAGGTATTTTATAATTTAATTTAGCTCGTACTAGCCCCCAATTGAATTAACAGTAAAATTCTTCTTATTGCCTCTCTCTGTGTCTCTCTCTCTCTCTCTCTCTCTCTATATATATATATATATATATATATATATATATATATATATATATATATATATATATATATATATATATATATATAAGATACTGATTCCTACGTGTGCTTTTCTCTCTGTAATAAAAAAAATCAACTATGAATTCGTAAAACAAGATATAACAAATTTAATGATCAATTACGTTTGACCAAATGTAAGTAAAGAAGAGCTGATGATTAATAAAATGAAAATGTCTTCATAGAAAATATGACGGCTTAAGAAAGTTTAATGTTGGAAAGAAAAAAAAACTGCTTCTGTATTTGGCATATTAGAAATGTCACTTAGCTGCCAAAACGCTTAAGTGTTGATGCTGCTATTTGAGTCACTTCATATCTGTGCCAAGGGCACGAATCCAAATCAGTTCAAGGGTTAACCTCTTCTTGTCAAGGCAAGTATCTTTACAACCCGTGGAAAGTAGGTTTCTAGTGTTGTCACAAGCTTTGAACCACAGAAGAGTATTACAACTGGTATCTTAGGGTAATACCACAAATGGTCTCTTCGATTCGTACCACAAACTATAGAGGAAATAAAAGAATAAGACCTCTGCTAAGTCTTTGCTTGCCTGTTATTAGTCAGGTGCCTGTCCCGCTGTCCGTCAACCGATTCCTTTCTATGAATTGTTTAATCTCCTTGAGCGTACATCATATAACTATTGGGATATGATGAAATAACGCCGCTCTTTTAGTTAATTCACTTGAAAAATTGCGACTGGACAGCGGCAAGTGCATTGGCTTGTGTTGAGTGATCATTATTACATATACAAACAACTTATTACAAATTATAGTAAATGTGTACATATGACGTCATCATCATTCACTCCTTACTCGACGTGGAGTCTGGAATTACCTGTAAGAACTCGCATTAATCACCTTGCATTGGTGGTTGATGAATACATCTTTTACACATGCTGAGGTTTTTAGCCTCATATGGACCTGTATAACCATCAGCAAGTTCAAACATGTGAAATTCAAAATATTTAAAATCTATTACAACTGAGCTCAATAGGGAAGACATAATTCTTGCTCAGTTGAATAGTCTTGGCAACTTGATAAAGATGCCTCGATCACGCGTATGATATATTATTTCTAGTTAGAATCCCTCTGTGATTTTGTGAGTAGGTCCTGTAGGAGTCAGGTTTCCGTATTAACAGGTACAGTGTTCTTGCTGTAGCGTTCAGAAGGAGTTCTAATGCGTTTTTTGTCTTGGCCTATAAGGTCAGAATTCTAACTTCATCATTTCCTAGCTTCAGTCCAAGCTGTCTACTTTGACGATTCTGGAATGCAGTGTGTTTTATCATGGCATTTGCTAAGTTATTAAGCAGTTTTCCTGCCCACGCTTCCACCTGGCGTTTGCGACAAAATTTCCAATGAGAATAAATGTTTATTTCTGACTCTCATATAATCCAATACATGAGCGGAATGTAGTGGGACGGGGTGTTAGTTATTTGCTGTACCCCGCGTGTTTTAAAATATCATGTTAAAATTTAAACGCATGGCTTTATCTCCCATATATTGCCCAATTTCTTCCGTCACTCTTAGATAACCTTTCAATTACGATTTGTAACATCGCTTGCAGATGATGTCCTCGCTACTCAGACGGGTTTCACTGTACTAATTACACAGACACGGTCTTGATGGAGGTAAACAGGTAAAGGATTCCGTTACATGCCCAGTATCGCATATCTGCACAAAAGTGATTTACACAATTGTCACTCGTACTTTCATGATTCCCAGAAGGATAAGCCGCGATATATCGCTGCTTTCAGACATTTTCTCCAGACAACATCTGGTCTTCCTTCTGTATTATCTGCCCAAGTGATTAAACTCGTGGGTAGTGAACAATGCACCTAGACGGACATGCTGGTCTTGGTGGAAAAGTCAACAATCATTTCCCGTTTGCCGGACGAAGTCAATCTGGTCTAACAATTAAAGTGATAACGAATAATCCTTAAGGATTGTCACGGATTGCCTCCCCTGCTTTGCAGTAGTGGTCCAACAATGGCCAAAATGCAAGAGTATCTAAGCTGAGTCATCAAAGGTGTTTACCTTTGCACAAGATTACTCTTGGCAGAGATGTAGATAGAAGTGTAGTGGCGCTTCTTTCCGAAGGGAGTCTTCACAAGATAAATTTAGAAGTCAAGACCATGCGGCCTTATCTGAGCAATGGTTAACTTATATATGTCCCGTCGCCTTTTGTGAAGTATTAAGCATTGGCTTTTAGCCCGTTCAAAACCCCTTGCTGGGTTAATTCAGCGAATTTCCTCTTATAATGGTACAGCTCTGTTAAGAGGTATATATATATATATATTTATATATAATATATATATATAATATATATATAGTATATATATATAATATATATATAATATTAGTCATATATATTTGGAAGATAGAGCGCCAGACCATATATATATTGGTGTCCTAATGTTCTGCTGAACTCTCATATCGTTTGTTTCCCATTTGTCATACATATAAGACATGGTGGCCAAAACCATCCTTAGTAGGGAAACTGAATTTTTAGGCGATTCTGGTGCGGATTGTTTTCTTGTTTTCCAACCACATCCTCAGATACAAATTTTTGGATAGTCAATTGCCCACGTTAGGACTTTAAGCCAAGTTTCTTCGATTTGCTTAAACCTCTTTCTCTTGCTGAAAACGATTTAATGGCCTGAAAAAAAGTCTGCTGCCTCTTCGAGTGACTTTTCTATTGAAATCAAAATATATATATAGTTCTTTTTTTGCTTTCATACATATAACGTCGATTGTGATTTAGTGTGTGGTTATTTAAAAAAAAAAATAAGTTCAGAAAAATTTCTCATGTCCTTTTTTAAGTGGTGGGCCCTTTTTTAAAAAGCAGTTAACTTTTAGGTTAATCTTGCAGCTGTGATTTTCTTCACTGCTAGGTGATGAGGACACTTCTTGGCACAACTGGTCAGATTTAGGCGGTTGGTGTTGATTCGCGGCGTTTCACTCACAACTAGCTTCGTTCCTTTTGGACAAAATAGAAAGAACAAAATGCTTATGCTAAGTACACTGAGTTGAATGCTTAACAGGCCTATCTTCTCGTTGTCCACCCAACGATGTTAATCTCTCAGAAGAATTAAATTCGTGCGTATACACAGTGCAACTCAGGAGAGATGAATAAAATTCCCCAATATTAGTCAGCGTAATAACTTCTGAAGCGGACAGACGTAGTTTTGCTAAACTCAAATTATACAAGCCTGATACGGCCTTTTTAGGACAAGACACAGTGGAGAAATTCATCGAGGATCTCAAGATTTCAGATAAGTTGATTATAGGAGTATTTATTTTTTATCTATCTTTATTTATCTATATTTATCTATCTCTAGCTTAATGCAGTTAGTTTTAAATGACTACGTAATTGTTAGCTAGAAGTGATATTATAACTTAGGAATTCTATTAAATACGCTTGATAGACAATAACGATAAGTGCCAATTCCTTTTTAGTTTGATTTAAGTATTAGCTTATTACATTTAATATCAAGTAATTGGTGACTAGTTAAGTATCGCTTGGGATATTAATATAACTCAGGAATTGTAGGGCAAAAAAAAAAAAAAAATAGAAATTAAATAGGTCCCAGCGCCACGTGGAACCTTCTTGTGAGAGATCTGGCAGCCATCTTGATAGACATAATTTAAGTGGTGATTTCCTTTGTAGTTTGATGTACGTATTAGATTATTGCAGTTAATATTAAGTATTAGGGGACTATTTAACTATTGCTTTAAATATTTGTATAATTTGGGAATTGTAGTGAGGCAAAAAATAAAATAAACCAAAAAACCATACATTACTAGTAATAATAATCAACCATCAAATTATAATTAAGTGAAACAAATAAATTAAAGTTACCTGGCAAAATTCGAACTAGATTTAACTGTTCAACAAGGTCTACTAGACAGGTTTAAAAGTGTTTCTTAAATAATAATAGTATAAAAGTTAAAAAAAAAGAAAGGAGAAAGCAAGGATATACATAACTTAAGATAAAAGCAGTGAGACTAAGGATAACCATTAAGGTTCATACAAAACCAAGCACATAATAAAAGAGTAGTAGCAAATTAAAAGTCAGAGACAATGCCGCCGATAACCAGGGCACAGTCCGTGGAAGGAAAAGCGTGGGCCAAGACACCTGAAAAGCACAAAACACCAAATCTGACAGAAAAAAACAGGACCACGAACCTTGAAGTCAGAGACACAGAAATAAATGACAAGATAGATACAATAAAGGAAAAACTGGAAGGAAGCTCAGAAGTAAAAACAACAATAAGCATAAACAATAAAGGCGAAAACTCAGGAACCAGGACAGCTAACAAAAAGATAGGACCAAGGGAAGAGGACAATCAGGACAACCAGAAAAACACAACCAAAAGAAGTCATGAAACCAGAGGAGAAAACAAAGAAGACTCCGACCGAAAGGAAACCCACCAAAAAGTTAAAATTACACAAATAGCTGGAACAGAAGCCACGCTTTGATCTCTCCCGGACTACAAAATCCTGGTCATCCTGGAAAAGGTTATTGACAAACAGGCCATTGCCAAAATACAAAAACAAAACAGTGGAATAAAGCTAACACTAAATGAAACTGAAAAAAACCAAAACTTTACTACACGTACTGCAGGAAAAAACCAATATTGATCCAACTGGCCCACAACGTCAAAATACAAATAGAAATTTCAAAAGAAACCAGAAGATATGTTGTAAAAGGTATAAACCAAACCCTGTCAGGTGAGGAAGTTTTAAACAGCCTGGCCAAGTAGAACCCAGATTTAAAGATGGCACATCTGGAACGAATAACTGTGAACGGAAGTATACTAACCCCAGTGATAGTTATCACGACAGAAGTGAGGGAACCCACCAAGACAGTACTATTTGGGAAAGCTAAAAAGAACACAGAAGCCTTCATTCCCCCAGTTTTGCAGTGCTCTAACTGCATGAAGTTTTGGCCATGGGCGACACAGTTCACCTTGCAGGGGTAAGACTGTAATGTAGGTTTTGTGCTGGGGCGCACCCTTTACGCAGTGTGCGAAAAGCTAAACGTCAGATACTGATTTTAAAAAGGGTAATGAAAACAGATAATGCATTAATTTGCAAAGGGAACAACAGCGCCAGGTTCCAGGGCTGTCCAGTGTATCATCAGACCAAAAAAACACTGAAGGAATCAATAACAACCAAAAGCCCTTCAAAACGGTCATTAAAGATATAAAAGGAAAACAATACATATATAACGAACACAAAAGATGTATATAACAGAAATCAAGGAGTGTACAAGAGAAAGTTAAAATGATTAAAACACAGTTGGCTAAAGAAACCAGTAAGAAGCAGGCAGATAGTAATAAAACAGTATCAAAAAACCATCCTGTGAAATTACGAATGCAGTGAAAAGTGCAGAGGCAATGCTTCAAGAAATAAAAGCCATAAAACACCAAATTGCCCAGGATGTAGTTAAATTGTCAGCACTGAAAGAAGAGAATGAAATTGATACTAGTTAAACTATCTGAAACTGAAAGAGGATAATTAAGTTAAACTAAAAAGGATAGAAAATCAGAGACAGGAGATTAACAAGTAAACAGAGAAGCAATAGAAAACGCAAGTAGCAAAAAAAAAAAAAAAAAACAAAAGCAAGAAGCCAAATGGAAGGAATGGGTATAACAAAAACCATCAAGCACAAACATTAGATGAGAAATTTTGATAGAGGAAAGAACAGAAGAATCGTCACAAACCCAAGTATTGAAAAAAAGTCTTTAATTACATTCAAAGAATCACCACGAAGAGTAGGGCCTTATGCCTCAAGCAACAGATAGAGCAAATACAAAAACTAAGAGCAAAACTAATAGTTCTAACACATAAAACAAAAGGGATACTATGTTAATATTTGTTAATGGATAAGAAAGGAAATGTAGAATTGTTCAGAGAGAATATTGTAGGGGTATTAACAAGAATTTAGCAGCCCTACTGGCAGAGACAGGAGGAACTCTCGCTATTTATGCTTTTCAAAAGACACTTTTAAATCCAAACAGTAGATATAGTTATAAAGACTTTAAGATACTTAGGCACGATAGGAAAGAAGGTAGAGGAGGGGGTGTCGCAGTCTTAGTTAACGAAACATTAAAAATTATAGACTGGGAAGTATTTGATACAACCAACATAGAAGGTATCCAGGTTACTATAGCAGCTGAACCAAACAATCTAACAATCTTAAATGTATACGCTAAAGATGGCACAATTAAAGATGAAGAAATACTAGCCATAAGCACCAGACTAGACATCAAAACAGTCAGGGACCGCAAGATGCAGCAATAGTGAAAGCAGTCAGTGACCCATAGCTTGACTGCGTGCATCAGGACCAGCGAACCAGAGCTGGTCAAGACCGCACTCCACCTCCACGTGGTGGTCCTGGAAACAGTCTGCAGCAGTGCAGTCTGGCTGAGCGAGTGCGGATCGAAATGGGAAGGCAAACCCGTCCCTAAAAAAAAAAATGCCGTGCAGAAGTCGGATGTGTCGACCGAAAGGTGCAGATATCACAGCTTAGGCGCAAACAGACACAACGCAACCACCGTCCTTTTCAGGGCGAACGAGGAAGAAGAAGAAGAAAACAGTCATAGCAGGCGATTTTAATTCCCATCATTATGCTTGGGGTGGACAACATGCAGACAATGCAGGAAAACGCCTACTTGAATTTATAGAAAACAATGACCTGCTAATATTAAATGATGGAATTGCAACTAGAATTAATCCACAAGCTTACGGGCAGACTCAGCAATAGACATAGGTATAGCAACTAACAACCTAGCGAATGTAAATTGGGAAGTGTTACAAGACACAAACTCAGATCATCTGCCCATTATAATAACAATGCATGAAAACGTCATTCCAAACCCAGAACCAGAGAGACCGACTTTCAACTATAAAAAAGCAAACTGGGAAGCCCTCCAATCAGAGCTGGAAAGTGATAAAATATAAAGACATGGAATCAGATGATCTGAGTTGTGGGCAGAAACACTGACCAATGAAATTCTTAAAATAGCAATAAAATATATACCAAATAAAAATATGCCACAGCACCTAAAACCAATAAATAACGTTAATAAGAAAAGAAAAACTCAGTGGAATAAAGAACCAGTTGGCTGGTGGAATACAAGCTGTGCAGAAAATCATGAGAGAAGAAAAAGGGCCTAACAAAAACATAGAAATAACAGAACAGAAGAAAACTATGATGAGTATAAACATATTATAAATGCATCTATCAAGAATAATATTTGAAGCCAAAGAAACTAATGGAAGGAGTTTTGTCAGTCACTTAAACCTAGCACTCAAATTAAAGAAGTGTGGAAAAAGCTTAAGGCAATCAAAGGAAACAATAAGAAAACAATAATGCCAACAATCAAACTACCAAAGAGAGCAGAAAGAGATACAGAAAAAGCTAGTGCCCTTGCTGAGTATTTCCATAAAGTCAGTGCAAAAAGTAGTCTTGGACAGGAAGAAAATGACAGAAGAGAAAGACTAAGGATGCGGTTTTCAAAGGTACTACCAGACCAGATAAATGAAACAAACTAATTAGATGCTGATATAACAGAGGAAGAAGTAACTAGTGCAATAAAAGAGAAATCTAAAACTGCCTCAGGGCATGATATACTTAGTTATCAAATCCTAAAGAAAGTACCCCCAAAAAACTGTAAACATAATAACTTCCCTTTATAACAAAATCTGGAACTTAGGAAAGATACCAACAGCATGGAAAGTAGCTATGATAGTACCCATCCTAAAACCCAATAAAGAAGCCCATTAGGTAAGTTCATATATGCCTATCTCCCAACTAGGCAAAATACTGAAAACTGTTGTTAACAAAAGAGTTAAATTCTACCTGGAAAAAAATCAGTTATATAGCCAACACCAGTCAGGGTTTAGAGCAGAAAGAAGTACAGTGGACCAGTTTGTAAGATTAGAACACTATGTAAAACTAGGGTTCAAGAGGAAAGAGGAAACAGTGGCAGTCTTTTTGGATGTCACTAGAGCATTTGATGAATGCTGGAGAGATGGAGCTCTTTACAAAATGAAAAAGATTGGCATTACTGGTAAAACCTTTAGGTATCTAGAAAACTTTTTACAGGACAGGTATTTTGCTGTACAGCTGAACAATGATAACATATATGAACAACAGAATGGGATTCCTCAGGGATCATCGATTTCACCTTCAATTGTCACTATAGCTGTAAATGATTAAGCAGATGAATTTAACAACATTAAGAATGCATTATCACAATTTGCAGATGACTGTGCCATTTGGCGATCTGGAAAAAAACTTGGACCATGTTAACCAAAAACTTCAAAAACAAATAGACAAAGTTTCAGAGTGGGTGAAATACGGGGGCTTCCAATTTAATGTAAACAAAACAGTAGGTATAATATTCAGCGAAGGAAATTTAAAAAAAAAATAACAAAATCAATATAACCATTAAAGGACAGAAAATATGTACCAACTCAACAACTAGATTTCTGGGCATAATTTTAGATAAACAACTAAATTGGAATAAACATTGAGACAATTTAGTAGAAAGCTGTAGGGGATCCCTAAATATACTAAGGATAGTAAAAGGTAATGGATGGGGGTCCAGCAATAAAATAATTCTTATGTTCTACAAGTCTTTCATCAGGGGGAAACTGGGTTATGCCAGCATAGTCTATGATTCAGCTGCCGCTTCTAACAAAGAAAAACTAGACAGAATTCAAAATGCAGCCATGAGAACCATTACAGGTGCATTTATATCAACACCAGTAAAAGAACTAGAAGTAGTTCTTGGCATACCGCCACTTGGTCTAAGACGAAAAGAACTAAGATTAACTTATTGGGGTAAAGTAGTACAAGAAGTTACCTACCCAGCACATAAAGCATTTGTCAAAAACCAGCCAAGTGTATGGGACACCCCCTTAAACAAAGATAGATATCCAACAGGGTGGAGAACTATAGAACATCTAACGCAGTTCAAAGAACTGCCAAACACAATTAAAAATAGTAATAAATATAGAAGCAAAATACCACCCTGAGAACTAAAAACACCAATCACAGACTACTCACTTACTAAAAAGATCAAACAAAACATAGAAGATAAGGAAGCCAAAATGATAAGTAGAAAGTTCATAAATAAACTTACAAAAATAAGTCTGGCCGTCTACACTGATGGATCCAAGGGTGATAGTGGCCAACTAGGTGCAAGAGTAGTAATACCACTGTGTGGAATTAAAAAGAGCTACAGTGTAACTGAAGGGGCTTTGATTTTTACCGCAGAAATGGTAGCAACTCTGAAAAGTTTAGAAATAATCGTAGAAAACCCTTTAGAAGCTGTTACGATATTTACAGACTCACTATCATCACTACAAGCACTAGAACACCCAGGTAAATATAGTCAGCCAGACATAAAGGAAGAAATTCTAGCAATTAATACATCACTAGAAAACAGAGGATGTAGTGTGAGGCTAGTGTGGGTTCCAGCACACATAGGTATAGCTGGTAACGAGTTGGCAGACCAGAACGCCAAGAATGGAAGAATAAGTAAAAACAATATAAGAGCAGGACTGGGAAGGTCGGAGATCAAGAGCCAATGAAGCTAATTATAAACGATGAATGGAAGACTACATGGAAGAACAGTAGAAAATGCAGACACGCGTTCAAACTGCTGAAGGAACCAACGAGGACGTACCACGTCAGAGAAAAATTAAAGATACCATCGAACAAAAAACTGTGGCGTCTCCGTCTCGGTGCAGCCAACTTTATGATAGAGGAACCACGCTGCCAATAATGTCAATAAGAGAATGACATAGACCACTACGTGATCCACTGTAAAAAGTACGAACAACAAAGGCTTGAATTAAAAACTTACTATAGAAATAACAATATAGACATGACAGGTGATAAGATTTTAAGTATAGATTCCACAGCATATGACCAATCAATACTTAAAAGATATATACGTATAAAACATAGGAAAAGATATACGGTTAGTACTTCAGAAAAGACATTCAAACCAATAGAAATTAAGTAACAAGAACTAACAAATCATTTTAAAAAAAAACACAGAAAAATTAGCAACTTACTAACTACTCATAGGACAAGGAAAGACAACGAGGTTTTAAAAAAAACAACAACGCAAAAAGAACAAATACTAATACAGATTAAACCCAAGTGTAAAGGACAATAGTTATCTATAAACAATACAAAAGATAAAATAAAATTAAAATCAGAAACTGCAAAAGACAAGTTATTTCAATTGAATACAAAATTAGTAAATAAAATGTCACTAAATACGCCAATTATCACCAATTTTCAGGTTGAACAGGGTAGACCAAGATGAAACGAAAAGAGGCAATAACGGGCAGCTGTTAAGTGCCCGCTCTCCACCCATCACCTCTTCAAAACAACAACAAGCGTATTAACTGGGAACTGTGTTTAGACAGCGCGAATAATAATTTGTGCCTGAACTAACATTAACAAGTTACATACATCTCACAAAATGAAATGATACACTTGAGGCGCATGCATGTAATCATCGCTCATCAATGGTCCAGTCGGATTCTGGGGTCACCTCTGCTGTCGGGGTTTCTCGCACGACTAGCAAGAAACAATCACCAGCCCATGCTGCAATGGTTTATGAATTTACTTTTTTCATTATGGTGACGTTGCCAGCCTCATATATAACCTCTTATCAAGAAACCTGCAAAATTTACATTAGTAAAAAAAAGTGTTTTGCACTTACCTCAAAATTGTGGAAATACACAATCTCCTTGCACAGATTTGGACTGGACACAGCTCTGTATTAGATGCTTCGAATCACTTAGATCTAGAAATTAGAAGTAATTCCTCTGACGGCGGGTTTTCTGCGAAATCACTGGCCTGGGAAAACGTTTGTTTATTTCCTCTATGACTTGGTCTGAGAAAATAGAGTTCATTCCACTGAAGGCGGGTGTTCTGCGAAATCACTGGGCCTGGGAAAAGTTATGTTTAATTCTTCTATGACTTGTGATCAAATTCCTAAGTTTCCAGGTTTGTATTAAAAATGCGGGCTTACTTGTAAATTGCTAAGTTTAACAATACTCGGTCTGTTGCTTATAGTTATGGAATTTCTAACTCCAAGGGCTCTTTTTCTTTCTGGCCTTCTGGGAGTAGCTCGCATGTTGTTGCAAAGCAGTCTGTTCTGTGTCTCTGAGTTGGATAGATTATTTCTCTCATTCTCATTTCAAATCACAGATTGTGTTTCCGCCGAATGTTCCAATAGATTTCATTGTATATTGCGGCTCTCAAATAAAACCAATCAAATCTCTCTAGCACTGGGTTGGGTAGTTTCATTTAAAATATTCCCTCGCGTGTTTTAAAATATTAATTTTAATATTCCATGCGTGACCTCTGTCTAATCATGCGGTAATATTTTCGATGGCATCTTGTGCACAATTCATAAACACCATCTGTGTTCTCATTTGATGTCCAGATGGCACCCAACTCCAATATAGTCTCTCCGGACAGATTATCGTGATAATCACACAGATGGTCCCGTGAAACGATTATCTCATCTACTACCTGTGTAATCTGTCCACCTCAGACGGCCATCTCAGACAGACAATATTGGCTTCTACAGATGTTGATTGGGCGAGACAGTCTTTTCATGATAAGAATCTCGCTCGCTGACCAGTGATAATGACTGGGTATTGTTACACACAAAACCCCTATCTATTGTGATGGAATTATTGTGTTCTTTTACACCCCAGTTCATCTGGCGGAACGTAAATACGTCTGATGAGTGGTAAACAAGATAAAGACAGTCACATAGCAGATACTTCCGTAGGAAAGTGAAGTGTTAGAGACTTCACCCTGCTAGATACAGTATAGAAAATACAATAATGAATGAAGGGCATGACAATTATGCCAAATAAAAGCGATTGGAGAGAAAATGAAAGAAAGAAATGATACTGCCGTAGTGGCTAATGGTGTGAGAGAACCACCAAAAGAACACGTACAGACGTTTCGTCACAAGGATAGTCAATAACCCATGAAATAACACTATCTCAGTATGAAAGGAGGTAAACTAGTCTAAGACATGGCGATGGGGCAGGTTTATGTTGCGTAAAATGAAGAAATAAATGTAGGAGGGAAAGAAGGGGTGTAAAAGAACACAATAATTCCGTCACAATAGATAGGGGTTTTGTGTGTAGCTAGCAATCACATAAAATAAAAATACATTGGTACTGACAACTTTTCTGCTAGAAAACAAAAAGTGATCGTGCGCAAACTTACTGCACTAGTGTGAACTCCAGTAGTGGTCCATTGTCGTAGATTGACAGTTCATTGCATCCTCTAATTTTTCCCTTATGGCCACGTTCGGTTCTTGTCTAAAGGTTAGGTGCTTCCCCTCTTTGTTATAAACATCGTTTTGTTGCACAAACTCTGGTTTCTTAGTTGCTTTATGTAATTTATTGATAAACGTTTGTGCCTAAGACCTAACACGTCTTTTATTTAAATTATTGTTCCTTTCAGAGGGCATGCAATTTTTTGGTGAACTAAGAACGTGTAATAATCGATCTAATACTGGTGGAAAGATTTATCAGTTTATATATTCTTTGTAGTAAATGAAAGCTCATACAGTGTATTAAATTCATATACAAATGTGTGTAAATAAATTCCTTCATTTTGTGTGCGAATTTCTGATTTCACTTGAGGGCCGGAACACAGCGCAGTGCGCCAGTGTTTGTAAACAAGTCACTTCACTGTCCTTAGCCAGTCAGCACGTAGAAAATCGTCTCGCGACACATACGATTGTGGCTATAGTCTCAAGACGAACATGTGAAGTAGATAGCCTTAGCAACGTTTAAACTGGGAAAGTAGAGACTTTCTTGATTTTTGTTAAGGTGATAATACTAATCACAAAGGATATGTTAAGCAAGTAGTGTAATACATGTTAATGTTTGAAATCACACAATTCTTAATGTCTCACTTTCATGCAGTTAAATAGCGGACATGACTTAGAGTGAAAGAAACATGCCTTTTAAGAAACTGATAACCTGTGGCCAAAGCTTAGTCACCTGAGAATCACTTCCCAGTTTTGCCGATAGATCTTAAAACTCACTCTTTCAGCAAGCCTCTTCTCCAACAGGCAGTAGTGGTCTGCTTACCTTAAATCATTCCCGCATTGAGGATTGTCAGCCGAGCTAGAAAGTTCGCTAGGTTGCAGTATAACTTTACTCTTGATTGTGCAGCAATTTTACTGTGAGAGAAATAGTGGACAGAGCACTCAGCTCCAGTCACCTATTTTTTGTATAATCGTCCAGACCGCAGCAGGAAAGAGAAAATAAGTACACAGTTCCACCAGTAGATTAATTTTTACATGCAACCGTTGTGTGCATTTTGCACCTGTGACTAGGAGTATACCCCTTGTACACCCACGTTAAGTATTAATTTTTTGGACCATGATTTCTTCGGATTATCTTTGGGGCCCCACCCAGTGGACTGTTAAGTAAATTTAATTGTTTTGTACTGTATTTTCCCTATTGTTGGGTTGTGTATAATTGTTTAGAAGTGTAAATTCGTAATAGGTTAAAAACTGATGGGGATTAATAATTGACTTACATTCGCAGTGTAATATAAACTTATTTCTTACACACACACACACATACATCGATACACACACACACAATATCATTAATTTTTTCAAATCCACTAGACCTAACGATGGCTTACTCAGCCTGGTCTTCTGAGTGATGAGATTGGATGTCAAGCCCTGTCAAAGTTTGAACATTAGAAACATGTCGTCCACTCAAAGTATTTCTAGAATATGTGATTCCTATATAGACATATTGAGATTCTGGCCGGTGCTTCGGAGTTCTTGCACTCTGCTGAGATTGTCGCTGTGTTATATAAGCGAGGAAAACGGAGCACTAATGAAGTTGTACGTGTGCAATGAAGATTGTCCTTAAAAACAAACTATAAAACCTACTTGCAAGTTCAGAATTTTCCTATACTGTAACTTTATCCAAGAGTCGATTTTCACACTTTTCACAGTCTGTCTATCAGGAATGACAGAGAAGCAAGTGGTCCTGAAGAAAATAATAATGAGGGTGACAAGGAGTCAGATCACATACATAAATCTTACTTCCTAGCTGTCTTAAGACAATCCACATCACATTTAGTGATTTTGTCTTCCCGTTACAAATCTAGCAGCTCAATCTCCCACATCTTATTATTGACTTTTTTCACCCCACGACATCTATGCTCCTTAATATGGGAGTTCACAACAAGAAGGATCTAGCTTTGCTGCTGAATTATAAAAGAGTACCGAGTGGCGGCGTGGATACAATGATAACTTCTCGGGACACAGTT
The DNA here is from genome assembly GCA_024509875.1 of Oreohelix idahoensis. Classification (NCBI taxonomy): domain Eukaryota; kingdom Metazoa; phylum Mollusca; class Gastropoda; order Stylommatophora; family Oreohelicidae; genus Oreohelix; species Oreohelix idahoensis. Next base: position 23,186 of record JAMPIV010014953.1, on the reverse strand, counting down.
ACCGGGTATGTACTGCTCCAGTCTGGGCAGATCTAACTGGGTAAATAGTTTTGCTCTTGACTTAGAGAAAGCAAATTACATGAAGGAAGAGAAACTGTCTTCCTATCCCATAAAGCTGAGACGTAGTATGTTGAAGTCTCTAACACTTTACACCACTTTAGCAAATTTATGTCCCATGCTTATATTTTATTTATTTTTTTAATGTGGGGAGGAGATAGGACGACAACATTTAAATCTGAACACACTAAACCTAATTTTCAGTGCTCCTCTCTCCCCCTTCTCTTTCACCTGTTGGTCTGATCTTTACGTGTACGAATATGTTAATGTTATTTTACCTGGTATTTTTTCAGCTTTCCTACTTAAATATGAGATGAGGTTTTGTGGACAGAAAATTGACCTAAAGGAATGTGCTTACGAAGACGTAAGCTTTACAAAATTGTGTCTCTGTTTTCATTCATCAATACCATTCTTGACATTGTCAATGACGTGAACTTGTCTAAGATGTTGTCTAAGAGGTTACCTCCAATAACATACGTAATCAATTTGACAATGTCTGTGACGTGTACTTGTCAAGAAGTTATCTTGAATAACACACACACCTACTTGATATTATCTGTGACGAGAGCTTGTCTAAGATGATGTCTAAGAGGTTATTTAAATAACACACGTAATCTACTTGACGGAAAACCTCCAGCTTGACGCCCTAAAGTCTCCAGTAGTGACAACTGGTAAACCGCAATCTGCTGCTAATTCATATTGGACAATTTCCATGACAAAAGTGGGAGAAAAGGAACACTTTCAAAGTAGAGAAATTTCTCACTTGCTTACACCGAGAAATTTGAAAATCCAGTGTCCTTCAGATTATGTTTTAAACAGTTCCTGTGAAATCAAATAAGCTAGCTCACTAACCTTCACTCTATTTGAGAACTGCATAAAATGAACACGTGATCTTATTATTTTAGGAACTTTAACATTGGTATAACATCATTTAGTGTGACTATATATGGTTCTACCGATGAAATCGCAAGTTGGATACCCTTTAGCAGAAATTAACGTTATATGTAGACTGCATATATATATATATATATATATATATATATATATATATATATATATATATATATATATATATATATATTATATATATATATATATATAGTTTTTTTCTCTCGATATAAAGATATGGTGTATCAGCTTATGTTTAGAGGCATGTAGTAAATACAATTTTATGGTCCCTCAACAGGCACTTCAGATTTCTGGCGAGTCACAAGTATATATGGGTTATATGTCCTATAAATGCTGGTGTTCCGGTTCATTGCCACTCACGCCGAAGACGTCAGAACGCGACGAATTAAACAAGTATAATGACATTTTCATATGCGGCAAATATCAGGTAAGTTCTTCTGTACGAATATTTCTTTTCCAGACAATAACTATTGCAATTGAAAATAATGTTAACTTGTCTCATGTAGTTGCCGTGAGTCTGTATGGAAACAAAGTAAAAATAATGTTAACTTGTCTCATGTAGTTGCCAGGAGTCTGTATGGAAACAAAGTAAAAATAATGCTAACTTGTCTCATGTAGTTGCCAGGAGTCTGTGTGGAGATACAGTTAAAATAGGACCACCACTGCTATCTTAGGTTTGTGAGAGACTACTTACGTTAGGTTGGGCATGTGGCACCAAACGTACTCATCAGGGGCGTAACTGTAATTCAGATGGCCTTAGGTGGCAAATTAAGTAGGAAAGTGCTATTATAATAAGTACAACCACCATAACCAATATACGCTTATATATATATATATATATATATATATATATATATATATATATATATATATATATATATATATATATATATATATATATATATATATATATGTGTGTGTGTGTGTGTGTGATGGGGCCGTAAAGACACCCCGGAGGCCCCCCCCTCCTTTTCATGTAAGGCATATTCGTCGCCCATATATTTTCTATGTGCGCGCAGCATTCTGGGATGTGAAAAGTCTTCATGAAAATATATTACTTAGGCCATAATAACGCCTAAAAATTAGTTTTGGTGCATAGTTGTGTGTTATATTTGATAGTGGTGTTTTTGCTCTAGAAATAGTTGTGTAGATTTGTGTTTCATGCCTAATAGAGCAAATATCGCGAGTGTTATGTATGTGGCCAAATCAATACGCCTAGCGTGCAGTAAATTGAGTGATTCGACCTGGGCTTATAAAAGAGATAGCGGCCGGCGGACGGGCCTATTCTGCAAGAACCGCCCAGAGAGAAGAAACGAAGTTAGGCTAGAACTGTGTCGGTAGAAGAGGAACAAAGACATGACACGTGAGTTTGATTTAAAAGCAGATTATATTATTTCCTAGTGAAATTACCTTACCTCTTCATACTCCTTATGGACGATGTCATCAAGGCATGTAAGGAGAGAACAAGAAAGTATTCAGTGGGGTACTGGAAGATGAGACAGGTCTGTATTTCGGAGCTGGCATTTGCTGATGGTGTTGCCCTGATTGCTGAATCGGAGGCACATCTCCAGTCCGGCCTGCGGGTCTGGAGGGGGGAGCTGGAGAGGAGAGGGATGGTCATGGGCGGCTCTGAAACAAAATCCATGGTGATATCACAAGAGGAAAGAAAACATCAGATTAAGCTGGGAGAACGGGTCCTCGAGCAGGTCGACCACTTTAAATACCTCGGAGCTGTTATAGACCGAAAGGGAGGCATCAGGGAAGAGTTGGCCACTCGAAAGGCAGCAGCTGGGAGACTTTTTCAGGCCATAAATCGAGGATTCCTCAGCAAGAGAGAGGTTGGTAAGAAAACGAAGATGGCTGTATACCGCTCCACCTGTGTCCCAGTCTTGACATACGGATGCGAGTCATGGGCGGTGACTACAGCCCATAAGGGCCAGATCCAAACCTCAGAGATGAGGTATCTGAGGAAGGTGGTTGAGGTAACAAGAAGAGACATGGTACGCAACCAGACGATACGTCAAGGCCTTAAATCCTACCCTCTGCAGACCCAAGTAGAACAGTCCCAATTAAGATGGTTTGGCCATGTCTGCAGAGTGGGAGAAGATCGGATACCACGACAAGCATGGGAAACAAAGAGCCAAGGATCCAGACCCCGAGGACGACCCAGAGTCCGCTGGGAGGACAACATTAGACAATCTTTGAAAGATCGAGGACTAGAATGGAACCAGGCCAGGAGGAAGACAGCCGATAGGATAGTCTGGCGCTCTCTCTTCCAAACCTCTACACCCCACGGTAGAAAGGGAACGACTAAGTAAGTAGTAAGTAAGAAATTACCATTATTTCCCTGTAGCTTTTGAAGTTATATTCAGCGTGAGGCTGTTTTAATGTTCAGTGAAATAAATAGATAGATGTGATCCCAAAGGAAATGTCTTTTTAGGTCATTATGATTTAGTCTCGAAATGATAGATGAGTGAAAATAATGTTTGATAGGTTTTATTAGGCATGCTAAGTCCAGATTGCGGCTGTAAGAGCGATTATTTCAGTCATCAGACCGGGCAAGAAAGGCGAAGATAGTATGAAAGTATTTTGTACATGAAACTGGACAGAAATGTTATCAGAAACTGGAATTTAGATAATATTAACTAGTTGGGAAGATGGCAACCGGGAGGACCACGTGTTGATGACCGTGCGTAAAAGAAGACGCCATGGAATCTGCATTTAACACTCTTAGTTATCACTTAATGTTACGCAGTTTTATATCGCGTGAATCGACACGTGGGTGAAAGTAGATTAAATGTAATTTTCCCCAGTAATAGAAGAGAGAGTTTTCGTGGTAAATTTCCTTTATGTGATGACTAGTTCTAGTTGTTAAGTCAAGAATAATTATATTTTATTCTTTGGTATTTCACGTTTATTGATGATTCTACTGTATATCTTTGGTGGGTTACTTTGAGGTGAGAATATATATTTCGATTTCTGGAGAGCGTGCGTAAGGCACGTTGAGATTGCTGTTTCTCTGTTTGCTCCCGGCGGAGCATGGAAACACCAATGCAGCTGGTGTCCATTACATTCCCACAATAAGCATTTTGATGCTATTGCTGTGGTTGTTTCGGTGACGGTAACGATGTGTTTCATGTGATGAGTTCCCAATCACATCAGGGGTCGTATACGACACGCTTGTTACCAGGCGCACCAGTCGTCACTTGCGGCATGTTCAGAATGCAGTAATGAATATTGAGATGGACCAGTTGCGAGGTGGTGGTTTATTCTCATTAAGGAGAGTATTTGATGTACATGTAGTTGAAGAATATTATTTTATGTCCATTTTATTATTATTTAATTATGGTTATGTGTAGAATGGTTTGAGAGCATGTGGGCTCACTTGGAGATATATATTTCTCTTCTCCGCTCCTGAGGGAGCATGGGGCCAACAGTGTGGTTTGCCTCCATATGAAGCATTCAGATGCTCGTGCATTATTGGTTTCGGTAGCAACCTATGTTACACGGTGAGATTGCCAGCCTCATGCACAATACCATACTAGTCGCATTGGACGACATGCATGAGTGTGTGTGTGTGTGATAGTTGAGAGTGTGCCCTTGCAGTAGTGGTTTCGGTAGCAATCTGTGTTACATGGTGAGATTGCCAGCCTCATGCACAACACTGTACTAATCTCATTGGACGACATGCATGAGTGTGTGTGTGTATGATAGCTGAGCGTGTGCTGTTGCAGTAGTGGTTTCGGTAGCAATCTGTGTTACATGGTGAGATTGCCAGCCTCATGCACAACACCATACTAGTCTCATTGGACGACATGCATGAGTGTGTGTGTGTGGGATAGCTGAGTGTGTGCTCTTGCAGTAGTGGTTTTGGTAGCAACCGATGTTACACGGTGAGATTGCCAGCCTCATGCACAACACCTTACCAGTCGCATTGGACGACACGCATGAGTGTGTGCGTGTGTGATAGTTGAGGGTGTCAGATGGCATGAAAAGACTGTTTGACAGGTGAGAGTATCGTTATTCAACAATGATTTTAACTAACCCGTGCTTTGTTTGCGTTTTACGATTATTAGGAACTGAGCACTAGCTGGGTGTTTTGTTATGTTCGTTGGTTTATTTGTTTAATGTTTGCTTAGTCACTGAATGGGTTGTAAAAATAAATACAGCCCCTGCCTCTAGAATCAAGAGTTTTATTGTTGTTCGGGTCGGTGCGAGTGTGAAAAGAGAGTGATAGGATCAGGCAGACAGTGACACTGAGCAGACAGCAAACGAACAAATATTGTAAACACCCAGCAGTGCAGTCTTGCATCAAGATGGCTTCGACCAATGCGCCTGTGAAGGTAGTGTACGTGAAGGGGCCAGAGATAAGGTTATTTAGTGGAGAGGGGAGTCCCACTTGGCAAGAGTTTGCGGAAGATGTAGAAGACGCGTGGAAGGTGGCGCCTTTTTGGGCAGAAGACAAGTTAGACATGATCTGGAACAACGTTACACCATGGGTATCTAGAGAATTACGGATACATGGCGGAGCCAAGGCCAGCCCTGAGCAGTTACTCAAGATAATAGAAAGAGCCTACAGCGAGCAACCACCAGACAGTGAGATGACCAGGAATTTCCAGGCCGGGAGTCAGGGGTCTAGGGAATGTTCTGTTTTCTTGGGAGGAAATAAGCCAGAGAAACGGTTGCAGATAGCAAGTCCAGAAGCCCACAGTGAAGAGGAGGCACTCAAAGCAGAATTATCTCTTCTAAAGTTCCAGTTAGCACAGATGTCACAGGCCAGTTCGCCAGCACAAGAGGAGGTGCAGAGAAAGAGAGCACCATGCCAGCCGCGGGAACAGCCAACGCAAGACGAGGAGGTGTGTCCGCGGGAACAGCCAACGCAAGACGAGGAGGTGTATCCGCGGGAACAGCCAACGCAAGACGAGGAGGTGTGTCCGCAGGAACCTCAACTAGACCTTCTTGTATGTGAGAGTCAGGCTGTTGTCAGGGAAAGCTGTGAGCTGACAGCACCAACAAACGCAGCTGCACCGACAAGGCGAAAAGGGGTTTGCAAGTGGTATAGTGTCCACAGGGGATGGGGGTTCATCACGCCAGATGATAGAGGTATTGATGTATTCGTACATCAAACCAAGATCTTCAGAAAGGGATTCCGGAGTCTGGCGAGGAATGAACGAGTAGAGTTTGACAGCAAACCATCGGTCCAGGGCATGGAAGCAATTTATATATGCGGCTTTGGCGGTCAAGAGTGTAAGGGCAGCAGGGAGCGACCCGTGGCACAGAGGAAGCCCAGAAAGATATGATGCTACAATTGTGGAGACCTGTCAGACCACATGGCAGCCAAGTGCCCTCAAGGCCCTTTTCCCAAACGATGTTTTATATGCAAGGCAGCTGAACATTTGATAGCCGCCTATCCCTCAAGGAGCTCTTTCCCTAGACGGACTGTCACAACCAGGTTGCCTTTAGGGCGCAAGCCAAGAGATGGCCACGACAACTGTCACACTAAGGGCACCGAGAAAATTGGCCGTCGTCTAGGGGAGGAAACCCGCCCTAAGCAGATAGGAGGGAGTGAAAATCAAGGTTTAGCAAGGAGACTCATCAAAAGCAGATTGTGGGGAACGTAAGCCACCGTCCACATAAAATGAGTGTAAAATCCGTCAGGAGCAATCCCCCTTTAAAGTCGACAGCTGCAAGCACTGACAGGCAGATGTCACGGGCAGACAGCAACGCGACACAGGTGAGCGAGTCTTCTAGACCACAGCAACTGCCAGTCCGACAACGTAGGGACATGACGACCAAGAGGGTCCCCAGCCGGGCTGTACCTATTACAGAACCCCAGCCCAAAGCATTGCCGCTGAGAAAGAGTCCTGCGCAGCATCAACGATCTGAGAGGTTACAAGTGAAGCGCCAGAGGTAGTGATGTTGTCGGGACGAGTACAAAATCAGGAGGGAGATATGTGATGGGGCCGTAAAGACACCCCGGAAGCCCCCCCCTTTTCATGTAAGGCATATTCGTCGCCCATATATTTTCTATGTGCGCGCAGCATTCTGGGATGTGAAAAGTCTTCATGAAAATATATTACTTAGGCCATAATAACGCCTAAAAATTAGTTTTGGTGCATAGTTGTGTGTTATATTTGATAGTGGTGTTTTTGCTCTAGAAATAGTTGTGCAGATTTGTGTTTTTATGCCTAATAGAGCAAATATCGCGAGTGTTATGTATGCGGCCAAATCAATACGCCTAGCGCGCAGTAAATTGAGTGATTCGACCTGGGCTTATAAAAGAGATAGCGGCCGGCGGACGGGCCTATTTTGCAAGAACCGCCCAGAGAGAAGAAACGAAGTTAGGCTAGCCCTGTGTCGGTAGAACAGGAACAAAGACATGACACGTGAGTTTGATTTAAAAGCAGATTATATTATTTCCTAGTGAAATTACCATTATTTCCCTGTAGCTTTTGAAGTTATATTCAGCGTGAGGCTGTTTTAATGTTTAGTAAAATAAATAGATAGATGTGTTCCCAAAGGAAATGTCTTTTTAGGGCATTATGATTTAGTCTCGAAATGATAGATGAGTGAAAATAATGTTTGATAGGTTTTATTAGGCATGCTATGTCCAGATTGCGGCTGTAAGAGCGATTATTTCAGTCATCCGACCGGGCAAGAAAGGCGAAGATAGTATGAAAGTATTTTGTACATGAAACTGGACAGAAAGGTTATCAGCAACTGGAATTTAGATAATATTAACTAGTTGGGAAGATGGCTACCGGGAGGACCACTTGTTGATGACCGTGCGTAAAAGAAGACGCCAAGGAGTCTGCATTTAACACTCTTAGTTATAACTTAATGTTACGCAGTTTTATATCGCGTGAATCGACACGTGGGTAAAAGTAGGTTAAATGTAATTTTCCCCAGTAATAGAAGAGAGAGTTTTCGTGGTAAATTTCCTTTATGTGATGACTAGTTCTAGTTGTTAAGTCAAGAATAATTATATTTTATTCTTTGGTATTTCACGTTTATTGATGATTCTACTGTATATCTTTGGTGGGTTACTTTGAGGTGAGAATATATATTTCGATTTCTGGAGAGCGTGCGTAAGGCGTAAGGCACGTTGAGACAGCTGTTTCTCTGTTTGCTCCCGGCGGAGCATGGAAACACCAATTCAGCTGGTGTCCATTACAGGCCCACAATAAGCATTTTGATGCTATTGCTGTGGTTGTTTCGGTGACGGTAACGATGTGTTTCATGTGATGAGTTCCCAATCTCATCAGGGGTCGTATACGACACGCTTGTTACTAGGCGCACCAGTCGTCACTTGCGACATGTTCAGAATGCAGTAATGAATATTGAGATGGACCAGTTGCGAGGTGGTGGTTTATTCTCATTAAGGAGAGTATTTGATGTACATGTAGTTGAAGAATATTATTTTATGTCCATTTTATTATTATTTAATTATGGTTATGTGTAGAATGGTTTGAGAGCACGTGGGCTCACTTGGAGATATATATTTCTCTTCTCCGCTCCTGAGGGAGCATGGGGCCAACAGTGTGGTTTGCCTCCATATGAAGCATTCAGATGCTCGTGCATTATTGGTTTCGGTAGCAACCTATGTTACACGGTGAGATTGCCAGCCTCATGCACAACACCATACTAGTCGCATTGGACGACACGCATGTGTGTGATAGTTGAGAGTGTGCCCTTGCAGTAGTGGTTTCGGTAGCAATCTGTGTTACATGGTGAGATTGCCAGCCTCATGCACAACCCGTACTAGTCTCATTGGACGACACGCATGAGTGTGTGATAGTTGAGGGTGTCAGGTGGCATGGAGGGACTGTTTGACAGGTGAGAGTATCGTTATTCAACAATGATTTTAACTAGCCCGTGCTTTGTTTGCGTTTCAGGATTATTAGGAACTGAGCACTAGCTGGGTGTTTTAATATGTTCGTTGGTTTATTTGTTTAATGTTTGCTTAGTCACTGAATGGGTTGTAAAAATAAATACAGCCCCTGCCTCAGAATCAAGAGTTTTATTGTTGTTCGGGTCGGTGCGAGTGTGAAAAGAGAGTGATCACACATCACAATATAATCATCATCATCATCTCGCCCCACCCTATCACACATATATATATATAAGGCCTCGATCTTGGGCACAGTTATATGGAGATCAAGCCGTGGTCCATGCAGCATGTTCCCCCTCTCCACGCAACTGGTAGATCCAAAGGAACGGCAGTAGCCGATACAGTTTGGTACCAGCCACGTCGCAGGCGTTGCCAGAACAATGTCGAATCGACATTAGACTGCCTTAGGGACTCTGACTCCGGATTTATCCCCAGGGTTTACTCCCAAAGCCAATTCAATAAATTGATATTTCCGCAAGCTAGCGGTGAGCCATAGATACATTTATCTGCAAGGAGAGCTTATCCTCACTACAACTTCCGGCTATAACAACCTTTGGAATATATATATATATATATATATATATATATATATATATATATATATATATATATATATATAGCAGTTTTTTTTACCGCAAAACCTACTCCGTGTTCTCTAGTTTTATTAAGGTCGTTCCCTTGCCAATAAAATGTGTAGTCCTTCTCACTCACCACTCCTGAGCCTACCAAGCCCGTTTCCTAAAGTGCCGCTATATCCACCTGAAGTCGTTTAAGCTCATCATTGATTATGGCTTTTTTCCCGACATCGTTTACGTCCTGTAGGTTTTCGGATAGACTAGTCAACATAGTCCGGAAGTTCCAGCATCCCAATCTGAGAGTTTGCTTATTTCTATTATGATAATTGCTTGGTGCAAAATTGTCTGTCCACTGATCGGGTTTGACCCTAATCCCCATGCACCCAATGGGGAAATTAGACAGTGGCGGGACAACACCTTATCGACTGGGAGCTGTCCAGCTTGAAGCGGGCGGTAGCTGTCCAGTGAGATCCTAGAACCTCTCCCACTGTCGGAAGTAGCGACATGCCCTACGCCAATTGGGCAAAATGCTTATAACCGGTGACTACTTCCCGTGTTTTGACGACAAATATAGGGTGAAGCTGGAGTGTCCTCTCTTTTTTTAAAGCATCTTTTTTGGGGGGGATGCCTATCTGGCCGGGAGGATAGTGTGATTCGCTTGTATGGCTAGGCGGTGTTGTCGTACGGAAGGTACGGGGTTCGAACCCTGGGTAAGCCACTCGCGTCTGTTGTTTTTCTGTTGTCTGTTGTTCTACTTCTTTATTTCTTACGAGCGCCTGAAAACACACCTTTATGTTTGTCTAATATTAATTTACTGTTTGCAGGCCTCAGGTTTCCCTTCCTTAAGCATCTACGGAACACCATTAAAAGTACTGCACTTGCCACCTGTCATTGAAGCTAAGCTCAGTGCTGCGAATGCATACAAAAGTCACTGAGAGCTAGAACCCTAAAGATCATGCAGGCTACGAGAAGTAAGGTTCAACAAACTGCTCGACGCTGTGCAAATGACTATTAGCACTAGCTCAGTGAAAGCATCCAGACCGCAGAGCAAACAGACAACATTGGACAAATGAATGACGGTATAAAGACAGCCCTTGGTCCCCAAAAAAGAAAGACGGAACCGCTAAATACCATCAGCGGAGAGAAGCTAACCGATAAGGGTATGCAGATGGAGAGGTGGGTCGAGCACAACTCTAAGCTTTACGCTATAGAAAATACCGTGACGCCTGCAGCCCTTGATGCTGTCAAATGCCTGCCAACTATGGAGGAGCTGGATAACGAACCAACATATTTGAACTCAGCAAGGCCATTGATAGCTTGGCCTCTGGCAATGCACCAGGCAGTGATGGGATTCCTCCTGATTTAATCAAATGCTGTTAGAGCACGCTATTACATCCCCTGCATAGGGTGCTGTGCCAGTGCTGGTAAGAGACAACTATTCCTCAAGACATGCGAGATGCCAAGATTTTAACACTGTATGAAAATAAAGGAGACATAAGTGATTGCACTAACTACCGAGACATCTCTCTCATTAGTATTGTTGGTAAGGTTTCTGCCAGTGTCATCTAATGCGAATACATAAATTAGCTGAGCGCAAATATCCAGAGTCACAGTGTGGATTCCGAGCTGATAGATCAACATCAGACATGACCTTTTCTCTCCGCCAGCTTCAGGAAAAATCAAAAGAGCAGAAAAGACCCTTATTTATCGCCTTTATAGACCTCACAAAAGCATTTGACCTGGTTAGTAGGGATGGACTCTTCAAAATCATCCTGAAAATAGGCTGCCCTGCTAAATTGATGGAAATGATAAAGTCATTCCATGACGACATGAAAGGAACAGTCCAATATGCGGGAAGCACATCACAACCCTTTGACATACGAAATGGCGTTAAAAAAGGATGTGTTCTGGCTCTGACCCTCTTCGGGATCTTCTTTGCCTTACTCCTGAAACATTCATTCAGAGATGCAGCTGAAGGAATATGCCTTCACACTAGGTCAGATGGCCGTCTGTTTAATCTTTAAAGGCTGAAACAAAAATCAGAAGGGTCACCATACTGGACTTGTTGTTCGCTGATGACGCTGCAGTCAAAGCCAACAGGAACTTCAGAGCTTGATGAATTGCCTCACCAAAGCATGCAAGAACTTTGGCCTCACAATAAGTCTAAGGTAAACGTATGTACTGAGTCAGGATGCGGGTGCTGCACCAGTTATCGCTATCGATTACTATGAATTGGCAGTGCACCACATCACAAACCTGGGGTCAACTATAAATGACAAACTCTCACTGACACAGAAATTGACAGCCGCATTGGAAACCCCAAACACACAATGAAGACCAAGGCTGCGGTATATAACGCCTGCGTCACCAGCACTCTCCTATATGGTAGCGAGACTTAGACAACCTATACTGAGCAAGAAAAAAGGCTCAATGCCTTCCATTTTCCTTCGTTAGTTGAAGACCTAGATTTCGGTTGTTATCTGAAGAAAATCACTAAAGTAACCAAAAAAAAAAAAATCGCGCAAAAGTAGCCCAAGCTTCGACCACAGTAACCCATGTAGCCCAAAAGTAGCCCAATATACGTGTATGTATGTGTTTTTTTAAGATACCATCCAAGATTTTTTTTCAAAATTGAGAGTGGCAACACTGTCGGGGAGAGACCTGCACATTGTCATCGAGGGAAAATGTGCATGGAGAAGATTATGGAACATCTTTTATGGCTGGCTTACACCTACTAAGTTTTGCCCAGCGTGATGCTGGAGATATTTGAGACTGGTTAGCTTGAGGTCTTCTGCAAGTCGGCGAGTCTTTTTGACGTAGAGTCTCTGAGAATGTTGTTATGTTTCAGTGCCAGTATCGAGCACTGCGCCTTGTTGATTTTCTGAACATAGCACGGTATTTCGATGATATCATTAAGGAATTGTTAGCAGGTTAATATATGTATATATATTCAGTTTACATTTTTTACAGGATGAGGTAGCCAGCCCTATACCCAACCCTCCTTAGTCGCTTTCTACGACATGCTCGGCAGGGAACAGTATTACTATTCTTTGCTCCCCTTTCGGGCCCCGGTAACACACGGGTGATATATATATATATATATATATATATATATATATATATATATATATATATATATATATATATATATATATATATATATCGAGATTGGCAAAGCCTTTTAAGATTTGTTCTTTATATATGGTGTCTCTAAAAGTGTTAAGCCTTATTTATTTATAGGACTCTAGTAACAGTGTGAAGTAGGTTAACTACATTCGTTCATGCATACCTCTTCAACATGCATGCAGTGATATCTGGAGTCATCTTTATCTGACCACCAGCTATGCACGATGCTACTATATACATATATTTAAGGGAACCTCTATTTTGATGCTAATTACGCCCTCATTGACTCTTGAAATAATCCACACACTTCCACTGTGGTGAAACATGTAGAGAACCCAGCATTGCATACTATGCTTGGAGAAGACACTTCAGCCCCAGTTGGGATTCTTTGGCTTTGATCTAGTTGGCTGTATATAGGAGGATCTCATTATGGATTAAGTGATAAGTAAGGGGAGCTGAGAAGTGGCTCTCTGTAGGACGTGACAATTCCTTCTGAGAGCCCAGAACAAGAGCACAGTATGTTAGCTCTGCTTAGGTGGAGAGCCTCCTTGGAAGGCGGGAAATGCACAGTATGCAACACGCTTCTTACTCCTAGTTTGAGACCAGATGTGGAGATCCCTTAAATATAAGCTAAGCTGGAGAACTGAGATGGTGAAGTATACATTAGAATCATATTGAGTTCGTGCTTTTATATCTTTTGGAATACAATCAATTTAATATCAGATGTTCGTTTGAATATCTTTATATTAATGTGATATATTTTTTGTGTATATGCCAATTTTGTTTGATCTACAGCTAATACATGTGTTGTATATGCTTTCTTCTTCTCCCTCTCATGTCAGGGTATTTTAGCATTTATAGTTCAAAAACTGTCAATCAGCTGCCAGGAAAAATTTAATTTGAAAGAAGGCAGCCTTACTGTAAAATGAAAAAAAAGTAAAACTAGATCCTAGCATGATAAAGTGTATCTAGGTCTGGTGTGTATGCCACGGAACATTCTTTCTTTACTCTGCAGTGATGGTCCATCAGTGGCCAAAATTTAGAGTATCTACTGAGGGTCATCTCTAAGGAATCTATCTTTCGCTCAAGATTACTCCTGGCAGAGTTGTAGATAGAAAAATGATGATGCTTCTGTCTCGAGTGAGTCTTCATAAAATAATTCAGAAATCAAGAACAGTGCAGAATTGGACTGAACAACTGTTAACTTTATGTCTGCCCGCCGTCGTTTATGAAGAACAATTGAGTATTTTAGCTCTTTCAAACCCCCTACTGATATATAACTGAGTAAAATACTACTTAAATAGCTCTGTTATAAGCATTTAAAATGACTGACACATACGGGTGCAGTTCACTTAAAATGACTACAACAACTATAAATTTGAATATTTGCATTTAACAAAAAGTAATACTCAATTATCGTTAAAACTGTGAAATAAAGAATGGCGGGACGAATTTAGAGTCTTTAAAATTTCTTCGCTTGTGGTAATCTTATATGAAAATTTTTTTTCTGGTTGGAAATAGTACTAAGGTTGCAGCTTTGAATGTGTACTTAGCTGCAAGTAAAATATCGCTTTGTTTATGCTCCAGTCAATGCTTGTTCTTTACAGGTTACGGACTGGTTCACTCGTCACTGGTCAAGTCTGTTGACTGCAACACGTATCTCGTAGTATAGTGGGGCAAATACAAAGATGGTTTAGCGTGTATTAAGACCTGAATGCCGTCAGTGTTTAGCTTTGACCGCAGGCCACGTATACCACTCACGTGTTCCAGAGACAGCACCACCAGTTGGTACCACCGACTAGTATTATGATATAAGAGAGAAACAAATACCCTCCTGATTATTGGGTTTCCTGACGCAAAATCAGATGTCCCCACATTTTTCATTCCATCATCCAATTTGCCTCAGAACTTTACCCTTTTTGTGCATTCATATTATTTCCAGTGAGTGAAAAACATCCATTGAATTATATTAACATGTTACATTTACATATTCACTAGTTAACAATGTTAATATAATAAGTATGTACATCATTTTTGTCATCATCCATACCCTGCTCCATATGGAAATTGGGACTACCTCTGCTTTTGGTTCTCTATGAGAAACCCTCATAAAGCATTTACCATCTCTTGCAGTTATGGTTCATGATGCCATCATTTTATATGATGAGGATGCAAGCCTTGTATGACTTGGACATCAACTAGCAATTTCCATATGTTAATCAATGCAAAATATAGAATTATAATATGTATAACCTACCACAAATAATTGGGCAATTCAGACTTCTAGCACATAAAGTTAGATTCAGCAACTTGATTAAGATGCCTCTTACACGTGGTCTTGTGTGTTACTTTACAATAGACTCCCACTATGTCTTAGTGTTCAGGTTAATAGGATTCGGGCTTTTCGTATTTATAAGGGTAGGGTTGTCTTTGTGTAAATTCACAGGATGCTCAAACATGTTGTCTGGTCCTTTAAAATGGAATATTAATTCTATTCCTTACTCTGGTTTGTCTGGCTGTACTTTTGATGAGATGAATTTCACCGTGTGGTACACTCACAAGGCGCCAAATTATAAGGCAACATTCAACCCACATCAAGATTGCTGCTATATGACAAGGTGCCAATCAGAAATGTTGTATATTTACATTTTAATTGCCAAGCCAATAGCATGCAAGTGGCATATCACGAAATATTCCTATATCATAAACGCACAAATATATATATTGTTTACAATACCCATATATGACATGCTAGCTTCAGTCTATTTTCGATCATGTTTGCACTCACGACTTCAAAATTTATCACAGGTAACCTCTGTTAAGAAGGATAATTATTCTTTCGAAAGTCTATTCCGGTAAACAATTATCTCATTCACCCGGCCTAGTCAACATTGACAGCCTGGTCTGACAGGACTAATAATAGTAGATCAGATAATCGACTGTGGTCATCCCAAGGTTGTTTACTTATTAATTGGCCGCAGGAAAATGTGTTACACATTAGCAAACCACACTTCTCTCTACCGATCCCAGATGTCAATATGGGTTCAAACGAAAGGGATTGATTACCCTAATAATCACATGTTGTTTCTGAAGTCCCGACATAAGAATAATTGTAGGAAGGGAGTGTACACAATGAATCGAAAATAGCAAATACTGTCAGAGGTGGGAAAAACTAAAGTGAAAAGCACAGAATTAATTATAGGATGACACACTTAAATGTGGCGTGCGAAGTTTTTATGTCACAGTATACAACATCTAGCAATAACTAAACTCATAAACCAGACGTTTAAATAAATGAGTTGTGCCTGCATTTTCATTAAGACATAGGTTAGAACAGTTCAAAATGTGATCTTCGTTGTGTTTTCCCCAGTCCATATGTCAAATGGGACAACGATGCAAGAGAGGCGGGCCAGAATTCACAGTGTTTTTGTGCAGATGCGGTTCCATATGTGATAATCCAAACCCCTTTGGCGTTCCTATTTGCACATAAGTGAAACAGAGAATTCTTTGTTACACCTGAGTAGACAAGATAATCAGTTTTTTTACACTATACTGTGGACATGATAAACAGGATTTTTTAATGTTTGAATGTAGACAAGAGAAAGTTTTTGTTACACTTGACTGCAGAAATGATAAACAGCTTTTTTACACTAGACTGTGGTCATGCTAAACAGTTTTGTAACACTTGAATGTAGACGCGATATTTAGTTTTTCTTATACTTTAATGTACACAGGATAATCATATTTAGTTATACATTACTGTAAACATGACAATTAGTGTATGTTACATTTGACTGTAGACATGATAATGATAGTTTTTGTTACGCTTGACTGTAGACATGATAAAACATCCTCAAATAATCCTCAAAAGGACCAGCGAGCAAGGAATCCAGTGCACAAATCACTGCACTACCGCGGAGCCCCTACACTTGACAGAAGACACGGTAATAAGATTTACTTACACTTGACAATACACGTGATAAATAGCTTTCATTACACTTGACTGTAGACAAGATACACAGTTTTTGTAATACTTGACTGTAGACATGATAAACAGTTTTCGTTACACTTGACGGTAAACATGAAACATATGTTGTTACACTTGACTGTAGACATGATAAACAGTTTTTGTTACACGTGACAGTAGACATGATAAACGGTATTTGTTACACCTGACTGTAGATATGATAAACAGTTTTTGTTACATGTGACTTTAGATATGATAAACAGCTTTTGTTCCACTTGACTGTAGATATGATACTCAGTTTTTGTTACACATGACATTAGACATGATAAACAGCATGTTTGCATTTTAATATTGACGACGTAGATATGCAAGTAAAAATAAATAAAGATAGAAACCCACGAGCTTTGAGTTGTACATTCATTCTATCATTTATTATCATTTAGCTTACTGTAGATCACATGCGTTCTACAAATACGGTTTCAGCATTCGTGTCTTTTATAAACAGTCTGCTTGATCACTTTGATGTCTGTCTATAGTTCACTTCTCTGTGTCTGTGTGTGAGTGTGTGTGTGTGTGTGAGTGTTTATTTCAACATTCTCCATATGCGTGGGTGTTTATTTTAAGCTTATGTTAACGCATTAATTATCAATTTCTCCATGACTGTGTGTGTGAGTAATTATTTAAAGCTTCTGTTAACGCATTAATTATCAATTTCTTTATGTGTGTGTGTGTGTGTGCGTGTGCGTGCGTGTGTGTGTGTGTGTGTGTGTGTGTGCGTGTGAGCGTTTATTTAACGCTTCTGTTAACGTATTATTTCGATTTCTTTATTTCCATTTTTCTTCTGTTATTTCTTTTTTTTTATTAATTTTTTTTATTTCATTTCGACTGTCTAATACTGACAAATATTCGTTAATTATTTACGAAATATAAATAATACCACATTGTTACTGACAGCTCCATAATTTTGAAGGACGATTTATTTTTTGTTACAAATAAACCAATTAATTCTAATTAACCCTGTCGGTTCTGGTGTGATTATTCACTGGGAAATTAAAATTGTGGATATTTATAACCTAAACCGAGTACCGTACTTTTTCTTGACTGAAAAAGGATCATTTCACATTGTGAGCTCCCCCCCTCCCCAGCCACTGTTACAAGCAGGTGACAAGGACAAGAAATACATTTTTTTTAAAAACACGCCTGCCGTTAATTTAAACAGTAAGGGTAGTCACGTAGCAGATTTTGCCGTAGGGGAGTGAAGTGTTATAGACTTCGATGTACTGGGTCCCAGCTTTATGAGGTGTGGTGGCCTGTTCCCTTCCTCGCTGCCGTTGCCTTCTCTATCTCAAGATCAGAGTCAGGTACCCTTTTACAGCTGGTTAGACTGATGCGTGACACTACCAAGCTTTGAACCCGAAACCCGGTAACTTATTGCGGTAATGGAGTGTTAGAGACTTCACCATGCTAGGTCCAGCATCGAGAGGTGGGGAGACCAGTTTCCTTCCTCGCTGTCTTTTCCTTCCCTAACTCAAAGTTAAGTACCTATTTATAGCTAGGTAGGCCCCACCTCTCGATGCTGGACCTAGTATGGTGAAGTGTCTAACACTCTACTACCGCAATAAGTTACCGGGTTTCGGGTTCAAAGCTTGGTAGTGTCACGCATCAGTCTAACCAGCTGTAAAAGGGTACCTGACTCTGATAGGGACTTGAAAGCTAATGATGATGATGATGACTAGCAATTCCCCAGACTTAAGGTTCTTTTATATTTTGACATGCGCCCTAATATAACCGACTAGGTTGAACGGGACGCGCCTCACCAAAACGAGACAAAACTTTAAAAAAAAAAAACATTCGAGTAAGTTGTATTTTTTCAGGATTACAAAAAAGTAAGGACAAAAAAGAGGACAGGGTGGATAAGAGATTTGTGACGTCGCATGAGGGGGTGGCAAAAAATGTGACAACTCCACGGCCTAGACACTGCGAAATGATCCCTTTTCAGTCAAGAAAAAGTACGGTGCTCGGTTTGGGTTATAAATTTCCACAATTTTAATTTCCCGGTGAATAATCAAACAAGTACCAGTCTCTCATGTGACCTGTCAGGTGACAGGATAAGTACACATTACTTGCTATTATTAACGTTTATATTTTTTGTTTTTTTTTACATTTCTGTTAGCATATCATCGCTAAACATTTTTCCATACATTATTGTCAAACGTAAAATTTGACTTCTATAACTCGTTTCTCTCATTTCCCAGAGACCTAAATGTTTACCTCATATCTCTATTAATTAAAAGACTTATGTCTACCGTTAGACGTTGCTTCGCTTGCTATATCAGCCAGTTGGTGTTGCTTGCCATATCAGCCAGTTGGTGTTGCTTGCTATATCAGCCAGTTGGTGTTGCTTCCTATATCAACCATTTGGTGTTGCTTGCTATGTCAGCCAGTTGGTGTTGCTTGCTATATCAGCCAGTTGGTGTTGCTTGCTATATCAGCCAGTTGGTGTTGGCTGCTATATCAGCCAGTTGGTGTTACTTGCTATATCAGCCAGTTGGAGTTGCTTGCTATATCAGCCAGTTGGTGTTGCTTGCTATATCAGCCAGTTAGTGTTGCTTGCCATATTAGCCAGTTGGTGTTGATTTCTATATCAGCCAGTTGGTGATGTTTGCTATATCAGCCAGTTGGTGTTGCTTGCTATATCAGCCAGTTGGTGTTGCTTGCTATATCAGTACGTTGGTGTTGCTTGCTATATCAGTCAGTTGGTGTTGTCTGCTATATCAGCCAGTTGGTGTTGCTTGCTATATCAGCCAGTTGGTGCTGCTTGCTATATCAACCAGTTGGTGGTGCTTGCTATATCAGCCAGTTGGTGTTGCTTGCTATATCAGCCAGTTGGTGTTGCTTGCTATATCAGCCAGTTGGTGTTGCTTGTTATATCAGCCAGTTGGTGTTGCTTGCTTTATCAGTCAGTTGGTGTTGCTTGCCATATTAACCTGTTGGTGTTGCTTGCTATATTAACCTGTGGTTTGCTTGCTATATCAGTCAGTTGGTGTTGCTTGCTATATCAGCCAGTTGGTTTCATAAATTCATGTTCTCCAACTGCTTGTCAATTAACGAAGATTCATAAATATTTTCTTGTTGCATCCTACAGGGAAGATTGAATTAACGTTTTCTTACAGTGTTCTCCTACAGCTGGTCACTTTAAGATATAATGTATCAAGAATGGTGGTCACTTTAAAGAAGACTGTATCAAAAATTCATGTGCTCCTACAGCTAGTCACCTTTAGGAACATTACATCAAGAATTCATATTCTCCTACAGCTGGTCACCTTAAAGAAGACTGTATCAAGAATTCATGTGCTCCTACAGCTGGTTACCTTAAGGAACATTACATCAAGCATTCATGTTCTCCTACAGCTAGTCACCGTAAGGAAGACTGCATCGAGAATTCATGTTCTTCACCTGCTGGTCACCTTAAGGAAGACTGTATCAAGATCATTTTCTCCTACAGCTGGTCACCTTAAGTAAGACTGTATCAAGAACATGTTCTCCTACAGCTAGTCACCTTAAGGAAGATTGTATCAAGAATTAGTGTTCTCCTACAGCTGGTCACCTTACGGAAGACTGTATCAAGAATTCATGTTCTCCTACAGCTGGTCAACATAAAGAAGGAACATTGCATCAAGAATTCACGTTCTTGCTCAGTTGAGCAGTCTTGGCAACTTGATGCAATTGCACAGAACACACGTCTTGGATATTATTTCTTATATAAACTCCCTCTGTAACTTTGTGAGTATGTCCTGCAGGAGTCCGGTTTCCTTTTTTAAACTGTAGCGTTTCCTTGTTGTACTATTAAAAATGCGCTCCGATAAGTGTTTTGTCCGGTCCAAAATGGTCAGAATCCTTACTTCTACTCTTTTCTGACTTCCGTCCTTGGAGATTCTGGAATGCAGTGTCATATGTCTAAACTGGGCGACGTTATATTGCAGTTTTCCTGCCCATGCCTCCGCCTGGAGTTTCGGACAAAACTTCCAGTCAACGTGAATGTATATTAGCATAAAAACTGCATTCGAAAGTGCATGTTATCATAACGTTCTCCAGGAATGTTCTTCATGACTCTTGCGTTTCTGAAATTTAAACAGTCACTCTCCGTATGTGGAATTTTTATTTCCGTCACTTTTTGGTAATGTTTACATTCACAGTCCTTATGCAATATATTAGTCAAACAAGGCTGTCCGGAAGTTTATTACGTCATTCATGTCTCTGTAATATGTCACCAGTTTCGATAATACACAGGCGCTCCGCATGAAAACATAACACTGGGTTACTACACGAAAATGACTTTGCCAGCCAGTCTAGTCCGACCTGTATACATTCTCAGCTAAACAAACATGACACGAATGAATAGAAGAAGTATAAACATTACACAAAAATATTGTCGGAGGTAGGAAAATAAAATGTGCCAACAATCAAATTGCGCACATAATTAATGCAAACATTAAATGTAATGTCACATAATTTGGGTTGATCTCTTGTCCGCTCAGGCAGTATTTAGCTACTTTTACCGTGCGTGCGATATTTTAGTATTTCTCTTGTCGTAGATTTGTTGATAGGGGAATTAAGACTTGGGTTGGTCCCTTCTGAATAGATTAGAATAAGTGATAGTCCCAGTGAGATGTGATAATAGAAATAGATCTCCACGAGTGAGATGGAAGACTGTGATAGAGGCTGTCTCTGAAATCGAGAAATCTTCTCTCTTTCACCTATCTTCTACGATAGATTTAAAGGAGTCAGACAGTCTAAAAACATATATATATATATATATTACGTATATAGTTCTATCCACTCACGGGCAAGCACATACAAGACGACAGTTAGACGTACAGACGTGGGAAACCTATAACTAACGATTAAATAGATATTTGGAACGAGCTGACCAACGCGCTGATTAATTTCAAGAGAAATTTTTATTATCATCTACAATTTCATCACAACACATAGAAATTACATCAAAGCATATGCAAATAGTCATAAAGTCAATAAAAATGCTACAAAAATGATAGACTCACAATATGATCTTATCCCTTAAGGTATGCCCACAGTCCTGTTGGAAGAAAGTGATAGCCGCAGGGAATCAAGGATACATATGATTAGGTCTAATATTTTCCTCTTTTAAGGTATGGACAGACTTGATATCTCTGCTCTATTTTAAGGGAAATATGATTAGCAATACTTGCATACAGAAAGTAAGACAGCAAAATGGGTGCCCAATTACAACAATAAAGAAATCTCTCCGTCCTCCATTCACTCTATTCATTCAGCCGTGATCACCTGCATTTGTTCATACTCACAGCTTTGATAGCCACTTCTGGAAACACAATTTTTAGGACATTCATATACAGACTCGTCAATGGCAGTCTTTGACCAAGAAATCCCCAGTTCCAAAAAGACGGGATGAATTCTCTGCTTCCGGGAACGATTCCTTGGGTGTTCTTATTTTTCGGATGTCTGTTTAGGTCACATTAAAATTGTCCAAGCATGAACATTAACAACGAGCACAGTGTCAATAGCTTAGGTTTCTAGAATTGAGGAATGTCAGATCGGTGTCTCCTCTCAGGAAAGGACTATATTTGGTCACCACACCACTAGTCAAAACTCCGTCGGAATGTTACTGACGTTAATATGTTACTTGCCACAACGGCTAAATGTGTACATAGAGTTTGTGCATAAATCTGATCTGGCTCAAAGGCCCAGTATAAACATTTAGTCTCAAAAAAACCGTTAGTGAGAGTGTACTCTGTTTATTTATGGAGACACACGCACTGTCAGACAGGTGTTAACTTGTAAACCCACGTGGTTAAAAGATAAAAAATGTTTATGTTTCTCACAGGTATGTCTCTGTACTAAACGCCGGCAAATTTGGGTTACCCAGTATTCACTGAATAAAGAAAAACACATATGAAATATTTTACATATTATGTACTCAATATAACTTACATTTTTTAAAACTGCAAGCGTACAGCTTGACTTATCATTTAAACCTTCCTGGAAAATAAGTTATATACATAAAATCAATCATCATGAATTAGGAATACATACGTATTCCGTCAACACTCATGAGGCATCTAGCATTTATAAGTTAGTTTAGAATAATTATTCTCGTCTGACTTGTTTGTTTGTAAACCAGAAACAACAAGTAGGTCCCAACATTATTTCGCAAAACGAAATAATCTCCCCTTTCCGTCCTTAAACACCTTACATTTTAACGCTTCCCTTTTTAACTTAGACGTATTGCCCCATAAACTGACACAGGTCTCGTTTTCGTCACCCTCACGAACCTGACCCAGGGCCAACAGTGGAGTGCCGTGTCAGGTGGCATTTCCCAGACAAGTGTCTCATACATGCGCCGTAGAGATGTCAGTTATCGTCGCCTTCGGCCTAGAGCGCTTAGGAGACCGATGAAAACGCGCACATCCAGCTGAAAAGTGCAGACACAAGTCTGCTCGTATGTCTGAGATAAGCGAAAGTCACAAGTTTTCGTCCACTGACCATCTAATGCAATAGGAATGCATTTTAACGCTCTCCCGCTCGAGTAGAGACTTACACACGTGATGTTTCATAAATGCGTTTACCAGTATGAATGAAAGAAAACGGTAAAAGTTGAGCA
>JAMPIV010014952.1:0-52546 GCA_024509875.1 Oreohelix idahoensis | reverse complement strand
TATATTCTTGTTCATCAGCTTCCACGATGGTTACCTTGTCCATACCATTTTCATTCCTTCTATTCTACGCAAAGCACTCCATTTTATTGAAAGTCTGTAGCTGTTGGTTGTTGTCGATGTTCTCCATGTTTCAGAGCCATATAATAGTACTGACTTCACATTTGAGTTGAAGATTGCCATGAAAGTTCTAAACTTGTGTCTATCTAGACAAGTAGGCATATCATAATTCCACTCAACCATGAAACGTTTCTCTCACAAAGTAATGAATGACTACCTCTTATAATCCAGTCATAATAGCGAATAGTCGTCACTTGTCAGGTTTAAGTGAATAACTTACACCACTGACATTTCCCAAAAGTAATGACAGCTTTTAGCTTACTATTTAACCCATTGTAAGCACTGAACATGCAGAGTTCTTCATGAAGGACAGCTCACAGAACCATTTGGGATAAGAACAGGAGTGTGTTAGGGATGCCTCTTGTCTCCGTTTCTTTTCTTATTAACAATAGACTGGGTTATGAGAACATCAACAACACACAACAGAAATGGAATCCAGTGGACTCTGACTAAGCAGTTGGATGATCTGGATTTTGCTGATGACTTGGCTCTCCTGTCCCATAACCATAATCAGATGCAGGACAAATTGAAAACACTCGATGAGAGGTCACAGCAATTGGGTCTGAAAATACACAGGGAAAATAAAAAAGATAATGAGAATAAATGCAGGTAATGATAACATGGTTGAACGTGAAGAAGCACCAATACAAGATGTAGAATCGTACACATATCTTGGCAGCAATATATAGACAAAGTTGGAGGGACAGACAGTGATATCAAAATAAGAATACAAAAAGCAAGAGGAGCTTTCATTGTATTGGGAAATACATGGAGATCAAGAGAAATCGGATCCAACACGAAAATAAGAATCTTCAACTCAAATGTGAAGTCAGTCCTATTGTATGGCTCTGAGACATGGAGAACAACAAAGACAACTACCAAAAAGCTACAGACTTTCATAAATGGGTGCTTGCGTAGAATAGAGGGATTAAAATGGTATAACAAGGTTACGAACGTGGAACTGATGATAAGAACTAGACAAGTGCCAGTGGAACAAGAGATGAGAAGAAGGCGATGGATAGGACACGCACTGAGGAAACCTGTTGATAGCATTACAAGGTAGTCCTTGTTCTGGAACCTCCAGGGCAAGAGAGACAGAGGTAGACCAAGAAGCACATGGAGAAGAGAGCTGGAAACAGAGGAAAATGATAAGGAGAACGTGGAAGGAACTTGAGATGATGGCATGTGACAGGAGGACTTGGCATGTGTTTGTTGAAGGCCTATTGTAGCGTAGCAAATGTTGCGTAAGTATTATATGTGTTGATAAATGTTCTGTGGAGGATGTCGCATTTGCCACACAACGTTGAGGGTGTTGTAATTCATCTGCTCCTCTCAAGGTATGATAATCCTGGCCTTTGCGGAGTAGTGAGCCACCCTCAGACACCAGGGATGATGAGGCGTAGTAACTTGGTGTCTGTAGTCTGGTTTAAGTGTGATGTAGATGTGTATACAGACAGTGAGCATTACGAACAAGGCAATCCACACAATGACGTCACGTTAACTCACGATGTGAAAAGTCAATGATGCTTGCAACAGCTAGTGACGGTTTTGTATAATTTATTATAAACGCCACAATGACGAAGTGTGTAGACATAAACAAGCAGGTACATCATAGGTACGATCAAACAGTCATTATTACATATGTAGACAATTCAACTGGCACAGCAGACAGCATCAAAATAATGTGCATCATCTGCCTTTTAGGATATCGTAAAGCCGCTGTACATGTAGTCAGGTAGTAAACTTCCCCCTTCCATAAGAGCTAGAAGATATCAACTAGGAGATTAAAGATGGTCTCCTCGATTTGACCTCAACAAGACAGGCATGTCTTTTGAGCGCCACATTATCGTCCTCTATTGTCCAGCAAACAGCAAAGGTATCAAACCTAGATCCATCAACAAAGTTCAGGAAGCAAATAGTCCGTAGGACAGGCATCAATCGATGCGTGACAATCTAAGTGGATCGTGAGCTGAGCAAACTAGTCATATCGTAGACTTTAGAATAAGGCAGGCTTAGCAAAAGTCAACATCACAAGATGGCGATAAAGTTACTCAGCCAAAAAAAAAGGATTTAATTACCTGTTCATAAGGAATTAAATGAATAATCACATATGCCTCCAGGCATTAGGAATAACACAGAGATATATCATCTCAAGATAGGAACAACAATCATGAGGACTCCTTCCTGAATAAACTAAGCGAAGACTAGCACATAGCTACGTCTCGCCTTCACAGCTTCTCAGCACAGAATGACCTGGGCGGAAATCGTTTTACCAACGCCACAAAAAGGGACATGCGCAGAACACGCGAATCGAATACAACTCAGGCCAATTTACGAAACGAAGAATGTTCTACGATGTTCGACTTAAGACCTATTACCTTAAAAGGAAAGGAATCTTGAAACATTGCGATTGCCAACTGTTTTCAAAGAACTGACGATCTGAGCGCTCCATATATGGTCGTGACTCAAAATCGTTCACACAGCTATCGGCAACCCTAGCTATCAAGATAAGACAACTTCTTAACGATAGCTATCAAGATTAGACGACTGTAGAAATAAAAGTGACTACAATTTCATGAGTTCCTTCCCATGCATTAAAAAATGAATCTAGTCAGAATGCATGGTC
Source organism: Oreohelix idahoensis (assembly GCA_024509875.1). Lineage (NCBI taxonomy): Eukaryota > Metazoa > Mollusca > Gastropoda > Stylommatophora > Oreohelicidae > Oreohelix > Oreohelix idahoensis. The sequence continues at coordinate 49,803 of JAMPIV010014952.1, read as the reverse complement.
AGAATAAGTTGCTACAAGTTTTTAGCAGCAACATTACCACCACCTCCCGATAAAAAAAAATGTGCAACATTTTTTTTTTTTAAATATCCAAGAGTAAAACCAAAAAACGGTTTAACAATGCACGAATTATGCGGGGATAAGTAATTGCACTGCCTAATATGAGGCTAAATTGACACATAAAGTGTCTGGTGAGAATATTTCTCAACAGATAAAAAATCTGATTTAAAAAATATATCGGGGAGGTGCCACCAACACACACTACGCTTGCATGAAAATACAATATAAATATGCAAGTTCATATCATTATAATCAAATAGCAGTGTCATAATCTAATACCGCTTAGAATGGATGTACACATCTGATATTGAATGTTAAATATTACATTATCTAAATGTTTAATATTACCATTACACAATGAAATTAAATATAAATGAAGATCGATCGAGGACACATCTCCTGTCGTTCGAAAGAAACTGTACAATGTGGAACTCTCCATGTTTGACAATAGAAAGGTAGCTTCTCAGATCAACAATAACGTGCTGAGAAAGAACAAACAATATAATTCTATTTAATAGCCATTAAGTTTCATACTATACAATACATTATTATTAATAATTGTGGCCTTTGGAACTTTCGGCCCTTATATTAACTACTCAGTCTTCTTCTTATATTAAAGATGGGAACAGAAGAAGATGATAACAAAGCACAATAGTATGTGTTCACCTAAAGTGAGGACAGATGTGCTAATGTATTGTAGTAATATAGGTGTGTTATGGCTCTGTCGTATATCTAGAAATAGAACAGAAGTATTAGTTGGAATCATGTGGGCATCTAGACAGAATGTCAGCCATCACATTATCCGACCCACGGATAGCTCGTACCGTGAAGTGAAAAGGTTGAAGAGCAATAGCATATCGAGTGGATCTCGAACTCTTCAAGTTCTTAGTCTGAATAGCTGTAAGAGCTTTCTGATCAGTTTCTAGAATGAAATGTGCGCCCAGGAGGAATCTTTGTAGTTTGAGAATAGACCAAACCATAGCTAACAATTCACGGTCTAAAACCGAGTAGTAGTTCCTCTCTGCCGCATTTAGTTTTCTAGAAATGTACATAACAGGATGCAGAGTTTTCAGCATATTCCTGCATAAGTGCTGCTCCGATCCCAGTGGATGAAGCATCACTTCGAAGAACAAAAGTTCTATCAAGAGTAGGTAATCTTAGGATGGGAGGAGAAGAAAATATACTTTTAATCTGGTCTAAGGAAGATTGACATTCCTGAGACCAACGAATCAGATTAGGTGACCCTTTCTTCAACAACGTTGACAGAGGTGCCATTATCGAAGATAGATTCGGAATAAATCTCCCATAGAATTGAATTAACCCCAAGAGACTCCGGACTTGTTTCTTCGTTTTAGGTACAGAGATGTTCAATATTTTCGAAGTATTGTGGTCTTCTGTCTTCAAGAGACCATGACCAACACGATGACCCAAGAAAGAAATTTCACCAAAACCAATATAAGCTTTAGAAGGTTTTGCTGTCAGATTATACTCACGTAGAGTAGACAGTAGGTCATATAAAACCCAGATAGTGATCTTCCCAAGAATCACTGAAGAGACAGATATCATCTAAGTAAGCGATGACATCCGAACGATGAGAAAGAATTCGACGCATCATGCGAACGAAAGTAGCAGGGGCGTTCATAAGACCGAAAGGCATTACATTCCATTGAAATAAACCCCTAGGTGTAGAGAAAGCAGTCAGAGGTTTGGCATGATCTGCTAAAGGCACTTGCCAATAACCTTTTGACAAGTCAAGTTTAGTGAAGAATCTAGAATTAGAAAGTCTACTAAGTAGATCCTCTAGTAAAGGCATAGGTTCAGCATCGAACTTTGTGACTTGATTTAATTTGCGATAATCAACGCAAATTCGTATGTTCTTATCTTTCTTCCGAACAATAACCATGGAAGAAGAATATGGAGAAGTCGATGGTTCAGTTATGTTTAATTGGATCATTTCATCCAATGCCTTTTCCACTTGTGACTGAAAGTGTATAGGGATAGGAACCCGTTACACGCCCATTGAGGCATATTGGGAATATGGTGTTAGGCCCATATTATCTTGACCATCGGCACACGAGGGGTGATGTGGTCGGCATCACGCCGGCCGCCTTAACCTTCCCAGAGTAGCTCTGGTACCCATTTGGGGCTGGGTCAACCCAGGAGCCGTTTGTGGCCTAAAAATTTTCCACCTCATCTGGGGATCGAACCATAGACCACTGCGCTAGGAAGCCAGTGCACTAACCACTATGCTACCGCGGCTCCGTATAGGGATAGGATACGGCCTAACCCTAATAGGATTACTGTCGGTAAGAATTATGTCATGTTCTATGACATTCGTGTGACCAGGGATGTCAGTGAGAACATCCTTAAATGTCTGTAACATCGACGAGACTTGACGATGTTCATCAACAGAAAGATTAGGAGAAATGGACACATCTTTCCAAGATTCCATAGAATGTAGTGGAACCACTGGAAGAGGGAGATCGACATCAGAAAAAACAGATTCCTCATCCTGTATGACAGACAGGGATGAGTAATGACCATGAGGTACCGAAGATTCGTCCGTTGCCTGAAAAATAGGCAGCAAATAGTCTGGACGCTCATGAAATTCCGTCAGCATGTTGATATGGAAAGTCTTATGCTTTCCATCTATATCAACCACATAGTCAACATCGAAATTCGTGAGACTATTGCATATGGACCTTTCCATGCAATCAGAAGTCTATTTTCCCTACTGGGGAGTAGGACGAATGCTTTGTCACCTGGACAAAGTTGTCGTAGACATCTGTTCTTGTTAGCAAACTGCCTTGCTTTTTCTTTAGCAATTTCTGACGAAGCAGTCGCTAGTTTGCATGCCTCAATGATCTTTTGCCTCAGAGCAATGACATACTCATATGAAGATTGAGTGTCATCACTAATATCATCGGCAGTGATGAGATCGTGTAATAAAGACATAGGGCCGCGCGGACGCGCGCCAAAGACAAGTTCAAAGGGAGAAAATCCTGTGTGCTCATTTGGGACCTCTCTATAGGCAAAGAGAGCCGCAGGTAAAACCCTGTCCCAATCTTGAGGATGGTCTTCAGTTATCTTACCAAGTAAAGTCTTGAGCGTTCTATTCAGACGCTCAACTAACCCATTAGACATAGGATGATAGATGCTACTGAGAGATCTTTTAATGTGTAAGGTAGACATTACTTGAGACATAGTATCAGATATGAGTTGAGTGCCATGGTCTGACAGTATTTCTCTGGGGAACCCCAAGCGAGAAAATATCAGCCAAAGAGCATCTGCGATATCTGTAGTAGATATGCTCTTTAGAGGGATAGCCTCTGGCCAACGTGTGCACATATCGACACATGTAAGAATAAACTGATGTCCTCTGGCCGACTTTATCTTAAAAGGGCCAATAATATCTATGGCCATTTTCTGGAATGGCCGAATAGGGATGTCAGCAGCCTGGATAGGCGCAGCATGTCGTGGTCCTCTAGATTTGACCTCCTGACATACCTGACATGATCGGCAGTATATACGGATGTCCTTGTTAACAAAGGGCCAAAAGAAAGCCGCAAGGACTCTCGACTTTGTACGGGAAAATCCCATGTGTCCAGCACATTGCGAGTCATGAGCATGCTGCAATATTTGCACTCTCATACTCTTGGGAACAAGAATTTGCGAATGTGCTGACGTAGCCGAGTCTTGTACCATACGTACAAGTACGCCGTTTTTCATTTCTATCCAAGATTTTCTTTGTGTATCCTTATTTGGATCACCTTTCTTCGCAAGAATGAAGAATTTCTTTAGCGTAGGATCTTCTTCTTGTAATTTTATGAACGAGTCACGAGAAATAACCAAGGTACTATCTTGGCTATGAACTTCATTATCATTATTCAACGAAGTCTGCGGTGTTTTGTAGAGCTTGTGCTCTTGTAACCACTGCATTGGTAGCTTGCATATTATCATCTTCCCAAGCAGCAATCTGCTGTGGGGTACATTCCCTAACTCCGTGGATACGACCAATAATAAGGTCCGCAATAGGATTAGGTAAGAGACAGGCATGCACATCTCCCGTAAAGAAAGGAGTGGCAATGTGAATTATAGCAGTAGGATATTTCTCTAGAGTGCCGCCAAATGTGACACATTTGATAACCCTTCCTGTCGCACAGGATGGATCTACAAGCGATTGTCTAACACCAATAGTGGTGCATCCGGAATCGAAAAGTAGTGAGACCGGAGTATTATTAACAAGACCCTTATGTAGGATTAGAGAACCTCCCCCGTCATGTGCAACCGAAGCAGGAAGAGCGGGGAGAGGGTGACCACAACTCAAAGTCGATATTGTAGTCGGTTCGAACAAAGTACTGCATTGGGGGCACTTGTTTGCTCTCCCAAAGTCAAATGAAGAACAAGTGACAGTGTCAGAGTTTTTATTATCAGAAACCTGATTACAGGCTCCCTGAGATTCTTGTTGAACCGAGTTAGCCTGCTGATATCTCTTTTTTTTTGTATTGAGATCTACCGCGACTACTATTACCTCTGAAGTTATCACTGTTGTTATTGTCTCTATTATAACTGTTATCATGTTTCGAACCACAGTTTCCATGATTATTATCATGTCCACATTGATGTGAACATCTATTTGTTTGGTTTTGAGGTTTACGCGAGGAAAACCCTCTATTACCATATCCTCTTCTGAAATGCCTAAAATTATTAGGTTGGAAGTAACGAGGACTGTCAGCTCGTCTCCAATTCTTCGACGAAGAATCACCCTGAAATTGATTTCCATAATTTTGACCGTAACTACGGTTACTTTTCTTATCAAAATTTTGTTGGAATCTATTACTAGAGTTTTGACCATAAGGTGCTGCCGAAGCAACTGGCAGACCTTCTTTTACTTTAGAGTTACCAATGGTTACGTGGGGATGCGCAGTTATATATTGGCTACAGAAATCTTCCATTTCTTTTATTGTTTTAGGTTTACGTTCATGAAGGAAAGCAAGGAACGACTCGTTGACAGAAGACATGACTTTGTCTCTAAGTATTAAGTCCATAAGTCCTTCATAAGTTTTTTCTGTCTTAGACAGCTCCACCCAACGTAAAAAAGTAAGACGTGTCTTTGATATGAATTCAGAGAATTGCACACCAGTTTCTGGTAACATATTTTTAAATTGAAGACGATAGCCGTCTTCGTCAAGTTGGTATTTTTTTAACAACATAGCCCTGACAACCTCATAGTTGTTCTTGTCAGGCTCATCTACCATACTTAACATACTTAAAGCATCACCTCTAAGTATTTTGGACAAATGATAAACCTGCAATGATTTATCTATGTTATGTACTTTACATGAAGTTTCAAATCTGTCCAAATAGAATGTTATATCGTCGATGGAAGCATTGAATGGTGGTAGGTTAAGTTTGAAAGTGCTTGCATTAGTCTTATCTGAGACCTTATTTGCATCATTAGCATTACCCATGTTCATCACCTTTAATTTCTCAATTTCCAAAGCTAAGATTTTTTCTTCATGCTCCATTTTTGCTTTTCTCTCTTCAGACTCTCTTTCAAGTTTCCCCTTTTCAGCCTCAAGTCTTTTCTCTTCAGCTTTTGTTTCTGCCTCTCTTTGTAACTTTTTTTCCTCAGCCTCTTTTTCAAGTCTTTTATTTTCAGCCTCTATTTCAAATCTTTTATTTTCAGACTCAATTTGTAGTCTCTTCTCTTCAGCTTTTGCTTCTGCTTCTCTTTTTTGTTTTTCCATTTCCATTTGGAATCTTTTTTCATCCACCTGCATCTGCAGTTTCTTTTGTTCAGCTTCCATTGCTTTATCATATTGAGCAGTTGCAAATTCTTCTAACTTATCACCAGTCTTCCCAAGCAATTTACCCTGCTCAATAAAGTGCTCAAATGTAGCCATGATGAGTAATAATATGAGTCCACAACCTGAAATAATTAATTATCTTATTTCAAATTTAATTATAACAAGTCTTAAATGAAGCACTTGTTTACTCACAACACTATATTATTATCCCAATCTCTGTGGGAAACAAGTCTTATATCAAAGAACTTGTGTATATACCTTTTTGAAATATCATCAATCAACTCTTGATCATAGGTGCACTTCCCATTCAATAGTGCACAATACTATTCATCATTTATTAATCATCAGTGTAGTAGTAATGCATAAGCATAACCCACTATTAAATGTGAATTAACTACTATAAGTGTAACTAATGACTATGTAAACACAATCACAATGTAAACAATAACAATGTAAACATTACACTGTAAACAATACAATGTAAACAATACAATGTAAACAATAACAAAGATTTAGCAAACAATACGAAAACATTCGTAGAAATCAACAAAAAATAAAGCGAAAATTAAAGAAATATCACAAAAAAATGTGATGATATCTACGAGAAGATAACACAAATACAAGACACCACAGTGTATAAACAAAAATGTTGTATGAAACTAAACTATAGTAAAGAGGAGGCTAGCAAGTACAAACAAATCAAAACAGAACTAAAGAATGCAGAAAAATAACGAAAACAATACTAACACATGGCATCACAACTAACAAAAAATTAGCAACAGAAGTCGCTTTGCAAATTCCAGTATCGGAAATTGCACACCCTACAGAAAACGCTCACAATAGACGTCCTCTCTATGACGTGGTATAATCTAAGGGAGACTCCGCCCAACCGAAAACCCGCAGAAACATAAACATATAAATATAAATATACAAATAACACATAAACATATAACATGTAAACAAAAGAATGAGATGAAACACAGAAGACTCAGTAGAAGTATAAGGGCACAGTTCACAAACAAACAGGCCACTTAACTTATTGATATCCAAACGTCAGCCACAGCAGAAAAAAAAACAGATGACAATCAGCGTCCTAAGGAATGAAGATCCAACGATGATGGTACATCTGGACTGCTTCAACTGCCATGACGATGGTACTTGAGCTTCTAAACAGTACAGGTAGTGTAACTAACGGCACTTGACCTTCTTATTCAATCGTTAATTGCTTGAATCGGTACTTGGCCTTCTTATTCAACCGTAAATTGCTTGAATCGGTACTTTGCCTTCTTATTCAATCGGCACTTGACCTTCACAAACGACAGCAACACGTTTCAACTGGCAATGTATGACTCAACGCCGGGTACTGCCATAACTCTGTATGTAGATGTCTTGAAAAAATCGCTGTATGTTGATTTCTGGAACAATGCAGTTTGTTGAATTCTTGTTGAATGAAGTGGGTAAGGGACCCCGAGTATGCTGGTACCAGAACAAACCAGCTTATGGCCACCAAATGTAGCGTAGCAAATGTTGCGTAAGTATTATATGTGTTGATAAATGTTCTGTGGAGGATGTCGCATTTGCCACACAACGTTGAGGGTGTTGTAAATTCATCTGCTCCTCTCAAGGTATGATAATCCTGGCCTTTGCGGAGTAGTGTGCCACCCTCAGACACCAGGGATGATGAGGCGTAGTAACTTGGTGTCTGTAGTCTGGTTTAAGTGTGATGTAGATGTGTATACAGACAGTGAGCATTACGAACAAGGCAATCCACACAATGACGTCACGTTAACTCACGATGTGAAAAGTCAATGATGCTTGCAACAGCTAGTGACGGTTTTGTATAATTTATTATAAACGCCACAATGACGAAGTGTGTAGACATAAACAAGCAGGTACATCATAGGTACGATCAAACAGTCATTATTACATATGTAGACAATTCAACTGGCACAGCAGACAGCATCAAAATAATGTGCATCATCTGCCTTTTAGGATATCGTAAAGCCGCTGTACATGTAGTCAGGTAGTAAACTTCCCCCTTTCCATAAGAGCTAGAAGATATCAACTAGGAGATTAAAGATGGTCTCCTCGATTTGACCTCAACAAGACAGGCATGTCTTTTGAGCGCCACATTATCGTCCTCTATTGTCCAGCAAACAGCAAAGGTATCAAACCTAGATCCATCAACAAAGTTCAGGAAGCAAATAGTCCGTAGGACAGGCATCAATCGATGCGTGACAATCTAAGTGGATCGTGAGCTGAGCAAACTAGTCATATCGTAGACTTTAGAATAAGGCAGGCTAAGCAAAAGTCAACATCACAAGATGGCGATAAAGTTACTCAGCCAAAAAAGGGATTTAATTACCTGTTCATAAGGAATTAAATGAATAATCACATATGCCTCCAGGCATTAGGAATAACACAGAGATATATCATCTCAAGATAGGAACAACAATCATGAGGACTCCTTCCTGAATAAACTAAGCGAAGACTAGCACATAGCTACGTCTCGCCTTCACAGCTTCTCAGCACAGACTGACCTGGGCGGAAATCGTTTTACCAACGCCACAAAAAGGGACATGCGCAGAACACGCGAATCGAATACAACTCAGGCCAATTTACGAAACGAAGAATGTTCTACGATGTTCGACTTAAGACCTATTACCTTAAAAGGAAATGAATCTTGAAACATTGCGATTGCCAACTGTTTTCAAAGAACTGACGATCTGAGCGCTCCATATATGGTCGTGACTCAAAATCGTTCACACAGCTATCGGCAACCCTAGCTATCAAGATAAGACAACTTCTTAACGATAGCTATCAAGATTAGACGACTGTAGAAATAAAAGTGACTACAATTTCATGAGTTCCTTCCCATGCATTAAAAAATGAATCTAGTCAGAATGCATGGTCAGAATAAGTTGCTACAAGTTTTTAGCAGCAACACCTATGCTCCTTTGGGAGTGGAGGGTTATGAGTGAGTGATATTAGTCTGCCTCCAGTTATGCTGTGTTGGAGAATTACCACGGAATGGTTTACCTTTGTAAGAATTGAAATTTTTATTATCTACCTTCCTAAAGTTCTGATCAGCACTATGTGATCGATTGCGGAAATGATTTCCGTGCGGCATAGCAGAGGCAACAGGCAATCCTTCTCTGATCTGAGAATGGCTAACAATCATATTTGGATGTGCTGTGACATATTGTCGACAGTATTGCTCCATATCATTTAAATTTGTGGATTTCTGTTCATGTAGAAAAGAAAGGAATGATGCATTGACTGAAGTCATGACTTTATCACGAAGTATTAGATCGACTATGGCTTCATACGTATGTTCAATCTTTGAGAGCTCAATCCACCTATCAAATGTGAGGCGTATATTTGCTATGAACTCAGTGAAATCCTTTCCCGTTTCCGGCAATACAGATTTGAAACGGAGACGATATCCGTCCTCATCAAGTTGATATTTCCTAAGCAGAGCAGCTCTGACAGCATCGTAGTTATTTTTGTCAGGTTCTTGCCACATATTAACAGTTGTCATTGCTTCACCTGAAAGCAATTCCATCAGACGTACACAGTATTCCGACCGATCAATTTTATGCGCTTCGCATACGGTCTCGAATCTTGATAGGTAAAATAGTACGTCATCGGAGGGTGGTTTAAAATGTGGCAACCTGATCTTGAAATACCTAGAATTGTCCTTGTGTGAGGAAACCTGATTATCATGAACAGTATGAGAATTATTTCCGTTCAATAACGAGTTTTTCAAGTTCTAAAGGTATCAACTTTTGCTCATGTAGTCTCCGGTTTTCATTTTCAGTAGCCTCTAATTGTAATTGGAGTTTCCTGTCTTCAGCCTCCATTTGAAGTCTTTGTTTATCAGCTTCTAATTTCCTGTCCTCAGCTTCCATTTGACGTTTCTGGAATTCATATTGCCGAGCCTTTTCATATTTGACCATTGCGAATTGTTTTAACTCCTCAGTGTCCATTCCTAAAGATTTACCTTGTTTAATAAATTAATCTAAATTCGACATTTTGTTTACATTTATCAGTAAGATTTAACTTAGTCAAATAATTTTAAAATAGTTAAGATTTATTCCTTACTCAGCCTATGACAAGTTCCTGTCCACAGAACCTGTATGCAAATCATTATCAATGTATCAATGTCAGAAATGTATGATATTATTACCTAGCTATTAATTATTCATGCAGTAAAAAACATTACATAGTAAGTCATATAAGTAGAAAATACAAGATGAAGACGATGAGAACGACATTTACAAAGACAAGATACTAAAGGACAAATGAAAACATTCGCAGAATCAACCAAGTAGAAAAGCAGAAATAAAAACAAATGTTGCAAAGAATGCAACGACACTGCGAAGAAGAAAACTAGACAAGTAACAACACAAGGTATAAAGAAAAACTTTGCATAGAAATTAATGACAGCAAGATTGAGAAAGACAATCACAAACAAAGTCAATCATGAAACTAAGGCACAGTGAAAGAAAAACAGTACAATAACTATTGAAAACGGCACATCACTTCTAAACAATTAGGTGTCACAGACAACCAACGCAGTGGACTAAAAAATCCTTCAGCAAACATATGCTGGAAACTTCCACTGTGGGAAGTCTGCAAAATGTCCCTATAGAACACTCACGTAGGCCCGGGGGTGAATCTGGGATGTTTTCCTGCGTAAGTCACCTCCCAACCAGCCCACATAGAACATGGAACATAGAACATTAAAATACATTGTGGACATATTAAAGAAAAGGATCATCAATTACATGCAACAGTGGTACAGAGTACAAATTAAAGAGACCAATTATCTATTTAGAAAGAAAAAATCCCGGCCTTAGCGACACTAACGACGATGGGTCTCGGGTGTTGCATGGATGAGCCTGAAGACAGAACGTGATGCAGTCCACAGTTGATCCTCACTGCAGGTGCTGACGACCGGATCACCAAAGGTCAAAAAGGTTGACCGTTACGTGAACTTCCCAAAAATATTCTGTGCCGTGGCTGTCGTCTTGAAAAAATCGATACGATGCAGTTCGTTGCAGGACATATTGAAAACTTGACAACTGAGTCTTGAATAATGAAGTTTTCCCCGTACTCTGGTCCACCAGCTGTTACAACCTCCGTTCTATGGGTTGTTAATGAGGCTAGCAAGATACTATTACTATTAGCTGTCACGGCTGACAAGGGTGTTGTCAGCTAAGGTCGGGCTTACAGTCTCTGGCCGACTTATACTAGGTACCACAAACTGATTTTTCATTTTGTTTTTACAGTGTCTTTGTTATAGATCTTAATGGACCTCTTTAAGCCATGAAATTTCCTTTTTAAATTTTAAAAATCGGACATCAAACAACCGAGTTACAGCATTTCGAAATTGTGGGGAATTACAAAAATTTTCAAACATCTTCGCACCGAACAAATTGCCTGACTTTGCACAATCATAACTACAGTCAACAAACACTTACCAAGTCAATAATGCTTTTTGTACAAAGTCATACAAGCCCTTATTGCAGAAAAGAAACATGGGAAGTACAACAAATCAATTAAATGAATTATGGTCCATCAAAATTGACAAAAGATGCAGTAGCAAGTCTCATTGTTGTGCTCGCAAAGTGCAAATATGCATTTTCATGCACTCATAAATCAAAAACTACACACAGGAAAGCTATAAGATTTATTGAGCTTAAAGCGAGCATTATATACTTGATGCTTAATTTTTTTGAGCCACATGAAATACTGAATACTATAAAACTGCATTATGTGAAAATGGATCGAAGGCTAAATTTGCAGTTCGGAAGAAAAATCTCACGAAATTTCAAATGTTGTCATAAAATCATGAATATTGCAGCTATAGAGCTGAAAACTTCCATATTAATGTAATTTGAGTTGTACAATTCAAATTGATGGTTATTTTCTTGATTGAAACAACCTTTACTGCTTAAAATTTGATTTTTATAAACAAAGAAACATTACATATTAGTCCGTGTCCAACTCACTGTCACTTGAGGTCAGCTGCATCAAAATTCCTCAAGTGAATCTCCTCTCAGGGCACTGGCTTGTTGTACTGACATCTGGCACCTGTATTGTAGCTGTCCTTTACTCACATTCTGCTCATGTAGCACAGAGAAACCAAGAGGTCACCTGAGAGAAATTTGTTGGGAGGGACGGGAAGAGGACAAATTACATGATTGTGTTATTTTATTATTAATACAAAAAATGTCGGCCAAATTATTTTTTCTTTCCCTTTGTTAATCATTAAGCATTTATTGCGGCATTAATTTTTACTGCATTTACCATTTAAATCATTATATTAATTATGCAGTAGATTGTAAGTCTCTCTTTTACATGGATTATGTCATTTGTCTTTTATGTTTGTAATTGCAAATAAACTCAAAACCTGTAGAGACTTCCGGGAAAGCTTCAACTACATAATTTCATTAGCCTAATGATTTTTAACATCAGAGAATGAGAGGAAATAATATGATATATACACTTTACACAACAAGACGTACTAGCTCCGATGTTGCATTTTCCTAGTCCTTCAGAAGACAGAACTGTGCCAATAGATTTGTCACAGTAGAAATCCGTCTGCCTCTTCCCGTCATTGAAAAATGTGCATCATAACGATTGTCCCCTGAAATAATTGAGAAAAAAAAGGTTAATTATGCGAGAGAGGCAATTTAAAAAAAAAAGATTAACGTTCACAAGCTAAATTCTAAACATGACCTTTGACATCCATAACGTTATCGAAAGTAGGTCAGCGGCTTTACAAGCTGTTACTAAGTGTTAGACCTTAATTCTGATACCGAATGTTTAGAAAATGGTGATGGTCCGATAAAACAACCAAATAGCTACATAAACAACAATACCCCACCCCCAAAATTGCTTAAAAAACGAAAAACTTTCTGTCTAAATGTGTGAATCGAGCAGCCACATTTGGCTGTTCTTTTACTAATACATCCGCCCTCCGTCACTTGCCGTTGCTATATTGCAAATAAACAAAATAGGTCTGAAATGAGTAGAAATAAAACAAAATTCAAAACTTACTCAGAACACATATTAAGTCGACTTCCATTGGTGAAACTTTCATTTCAGCGCCTGAGTCATTTCGTGCTGTGTTTCGTACAGCCAGCCCGTCGTGTCCGGGTTTGTCAGATGGTACATCCGCCTTTATGTTTACACGCCGAAATGTGTTGGAGGTGCTCTGTTTTAACGTTATTTCGCTCTTTGCTCAAATAACGACGGTGTTTAAAACTTTGATACGATTTTAGCAGAATGGTTGCTCGTTTGTTTGATGTAACATAAGTGTAGGTAGGCCTCCCAGATGTGTATTAAAATCCAAATTTTCTCATTCACTTCAAATTTACGATGTCTTCCTTTAAAAAATCTGTGCCTCGTGTTACATGTGCGTAAACTTCAGTTTCTGCTCTTCTCATTGGTGAAAACCGTATTAGTGTAGCATTTTTGAGGACATAGCGCGGACGCTTTGAAGGAAGTGGGCATCATTTCAGGGAAATTCGCTTTCTTGAGCGCCAGTCAGCTAGCGCACGGCAAGAGCAGTTTTAGTGGTGTTTTTGTTTTTTGTCTCACTAAATTTCAATGACACGCAGAAAGTTATAATTGACATATTATGAAAGAAGAAAGATCAAGGAACCAGAAGATATAATTTTTATTTAGAAAAGGCAAATTAATTACTAGGCAGAGTGAGGTTGAAAAGGGCCCAAACTGGGCCTCGCTTGCGCGTCACAGAATTTTCCGACCGCCGCGCAAGAGGCAGTTTGTGGTACCTACTTATACTGTATTTTGTAACGCGAAGACAAAGTGTGGGCCGTTAGGATATGCCAATGGTATAAGGCAATGTCAATGCAGCAACGACAGGGTCATAAAGTTGACCAACGTGTAAGTCAAGCAGGCTGGACTCGTTGTTGAAGATAAATCTTTGACGAGACAATTTATTGGACGGAAAGACGTTAACATCATGGTTTTCATTGTAGACAAAAACATCATAGTTTCATTGCAGAAAATACATCATGGTTTCATTGCAGAAGATACACCATGAACGATATGTCCTTGATTGACCATACCGATTACAATAATGATAAGGTCAAACGACTTGACCAAATTCGGATAAACTTCATTGAATTGAATTACAGCTTATTTAATAGATATGTCTTCGCTCCTACTGTTCAGAGGGACGCACTAGCCATTGTTCGTGACAGATCCAATGGAAGTCCTGCCTTGACAAATAGGCTCTGGGTCTTTGGGGCGATAGACCTTGAAACGTGCCGTTAACTGGCAATAATTATAAAGGTAACGAATTCCTGGAGCAATCCCTCAGGAACAAAACTCTTGAGTACTTCAATATATTCGTAAGTATGGGTCTTCTCTTTACTTTAGAGACAAAACCACAGAAAATATGCGTCCATCAACGAGGAGCGAAATATTACAAAGCCTCCAGGGTATGATTTGTATAGCAACAAATCGACGCAACAAAAGTGCGTCATCTGCATTCAATGGTGATGCAGAAAAGTACACATAACTATTTAAACAAAGTACATCTATATCAGATGTGCTCACATGTGTGTCTATCAAAAATAGACTGGCATGTGAAAGTCTCACACACTTAACTTCCACGCGTAAAAAGGACTTAACAGCTGGCTAAAGCAGGTGTTCGGTAGCTGTGCTTTTACAAGCGTAATCTCGAGTAACATAACATTATTCAAGAGTCTACATCAGAAGACAACAGACACGAGAAAGTTCCATGCATAAGACATAACATTATCTTTCGCCAGCCGACACAAGAAGTCGCTACCAAAGTCTCAGAACGAACGCGAGTTTCTCTCCCCTGAATGGAGATGAAAAGGGGATACCTGGCTATCAAAGGGCATCTGCCTCGTTGCGCTGCGCACCTACCAGCCTTATTAAGACATCGGCACACAACTCAAAGAAATCTATTTCTCGCCCGTGGTCAATCACTGTGACGAGCAAAAGAGTGGTCCCGAGTCTGGCAAATACCAGGGGCATCTTATATAATACGTATTACCACAAGCTGTTGCATCGCTGGGCCACTAAGAACCGAGCGATGCATTTATAATGAGCAAGAAACGAAAAACAAAAATCCAGCCACGCTTCGGGGTGGGTGTCTGAGAGGGGAATAATAGGGTTACTGAAGCCATAGAAGAAAGTAAAGAAAACGAAAGTACATGCAGCCGGCAAAAACAGAAAAATTAAAAGAATAAGTGAAAATGGTACGGATTGGAAAATAAAATTATCAGTGGTTTCGTCACAATCATCCTGGAGATCTAGATCCCTGGCTCTTAGTTTCCCATATTTGTCGTGGTAGCTGATCTTCTGCCATTCTGCATACATGGCCAAACCATTGTAATTAGGACTATTCCACTTGGCTAACTCCAAATTACAAATTGCAAACTGGCTCGTAAGGGGGCCAACCTCTGTAGCATGTAAACTTGATATGCAGAAACTTTGGCTGCTTAATCCTGTCATCATCATTTGACGTATTCTTTCCAGAACGTTGTCTCCATAACAGCTGCTCTGAACGCATCACGATTCTGGGCAAGTCGACCTGCATCAGCCAAAGACAAGTTCAGACTCCCTGTGATGTCCTGGGTCCACCGTCGTCTAGGACGACCCCTTCCCCTTTTTCCAGCAACCATGTCTTCCATCACTATTTTTTTCCAGACTATTATGTCTTTTTATATGACCGAAAAATTTCAGCTTCCTTATTGCGATGGTATTTAGGAGCCAATGTTCCTGTACGTTTAGTGAGTGCAGTACTTCTCTGTTGGTCTTTTTTTCTGTCCAGGGTATTCTCAACATCCTTCTGTAGCATTTTATTTCGAATGATGTAACCTTTTTTGCAACTGTTTTATTGAGTGTCCAAGTCTCGCAGCCGTATGTTGCTACTGGGAATATGCATGCTCTGATCAGTTCTAACTTTGTTTCTTTGCTTGTGCCTTGCCATGGGTTTTTCATCTGTATTAGTTTATGTGAAGCAATTGCAAGTCTTCTTTTAATTTCTGCTGCACAGTCGCCAGAGCTGTTGATGATTGATCCCAAGTATTCGAATTCATTAACACTTTCCAGTTCTTCGTTATCAATTTCAATTTCTGGTTTGGTCTTTACTTTGTCTGTTGTCAATACTTTGGTCTTCTTGGTGTTTAGGTATAGATTCTGGGCCTCGCTATGTTTTTTGGTGGACAGAATTAATTGTTCAAGTCCTTCTGGGTTGGTCGATAGGAGGACTGTGTCGTCAGCATATCTGATTTCCGGGATCTGGTACCCGCCGATGTTAAATGAGTCAAACTCTGTGTGTTCTTGGTCATATCTTACGTTTCTCATGATATTCTCGGCATAAATGTTAAACAGGTAAGGGGAAAGCGTACAGCCTTGTCTTACTCCTTTCTGTACTTCAAACCATTCTGATGTTTCCCCCTCTATTCTTACGGCTGCCTGTTGTTCTTGGTACAGCAGTGCGATGAGTTGTATAAGGTGGTTTGGAAATCCCATATTTTCCATAATAGCCCATAACTGCTGATGATGTACACAGTCGAAAGCTTTGGTGTAATCAATGAAACAAGTATGTAGGTCAACGTTGAATTCTCTACACTTTTCTATGATGATCCTCATGTTGAATATAGGATCCCTAGTGCCTCCACCTGGTCGAAAACCCGCCTGTACTTCGTTTATTTCTGTTTCTAGCTTTTGTTGCATCCTTTTCATTATGATTTGTAATAGTATTTTGATGGCATGACTTATAAGAGCTATAGTTCTGTAGTTTGTGCACAGTTTCAGGTTGCCCTTTTTTGGCAAGGGTATGTAAATTGATCTTTTCCATTCCTTGGGCCAAATTCCGCTTTGCCAGATCTTGCAGCATAATACATGGTATATACGAGCGCTGCCTTCTCCTCCTGCCTGTATCATTTCAGCTGTTATTTCATCACAACCAGGAGATTTTCCACTTTTTAAGTGTTTGATTGCGTTCCGGACTTCCTCTATGGTAGGTTCTGGTTCACGTTCCGCTTCATTAATGACGTTGTTATCTGCCGCTTTGTTTATTTCCGTATACATTTCTTGACAGTACTCCTTCCATCTGTTCAGAATATCTTTACGTTCTGTTAGAGTGTCGCCTTTCTTTTCGTTTATTGCTCGAGGTGAGGATTTAAAGTTGCTGTTCTTCAGTGTTCTTTCTCCAGAAAACATATTCTTACTCAATCCCTGATCGCGCATTTCCTCTATTTTCCTGCAGGTGTCGTTTATGTATTGTTGTTTGTCTTGTCTGACTCGTTTTTAAATCTGCTTTGTGTATTCCTTGTACAACTCCTGATTTTCTGCATAATCCTGTACGTTTTATTAATAACTTCACATTTAAGTTTCTGTCATCAGCTTGAAAGTATTGAACATACGAATGACTTGATATAAACAACATCGTATGATTCATAAATAATCTAATTATCTTGTGGATTGACTTTGTAATATATGTAGTTTTCACATCCTTCAAATGCTGACATGAGTAGGCCGATATAATTTTACTTGCAAAACTCACATGTATTAAACGTCCATCGTTAGATAAGCAGATATGAAAATAGGGTAGAGATATATTCAACTTTACACATGCTTCAAACACTGAGATCCGCAGGGTGCCGCCCTCAAAACTCAACTGACCACGTTCTCTACTGTAAACAGCATACGTCACAATATAACATAAACTCATCCATACTGATACATTTGTTCCTGCCGAAAACTTTCAAATGAGATTTCCCATTTAAATTATGCGTGAAATGTTTTGGAACATCATCATGTAAAACTGATTGTTTTAGAAACAGCTGCTACAAGAGTACAGGAAGCCTGGTTCCCGTGCAGGAAGCCTGGTTCCCTTGCAGGAAGTCTGTGCCATGTATTTACATGTTCTTGTAGCAGTTGTTTCTGTTGTAATTTGTTTTACTTAATGAGATTCCCAGCCCCATGTACAGTTTCATATTAGTTGTCTTGTACGACATGCCTGAGTGTGCTATTGTGTCCTTGTCAGACATTCCCTTGAACGACACGATCTGACAGTGAACAATGTACAGGATAAGTAGAACATTTACGTGACCAATTAAATGGTTACACATTTCACACATATCCTGGCTTTTGTCATGTCCAAAGACTTCAGGCACTGCACAAAGCGGTTGATGGTGCAATGCTATTGATTGCAATGAAAACAGTAGCCTAGTTGGATTTTGATCTTATTATTTCAGTTCACTGTATGCTAAGCAAGAAAGACAGCTCAATATCTTCCATCTACGGTGTCTACGTCACATCCTCGGTATTTCGTGGAAAGACAAAGTGACAAATGCCGAGGTGTTGTCACGTGCTGGCCTTCAAAGCATGTATACGCTGTTTAGACAGCGCTGACTACACTGGCTTGGCCATGTTCACCGCATGGAAGATGGTTGCATCTTGAAAGATATCTTCTACGGATAAGTTATGAACACCAGAGTAAGATTTTAACGTTAGTATCTAAAGCAGTAACAACTTACGCAATACGTTATAACAGTATTTGCATTAAATCAACATTTTGATAATGTATCAGAAATGTGTTATCATGTAATGAAAAGTGCCTGTGCCAGATCTGGTGGTGGTTGATGTTGTTTTGTTAAAAAGTATCCCGTTCAACCCTTGATGGGTTATAATTAGGACAGATAGTGTAATAAATTCAAGACAATGAAATCAGACTTTCGATATCTAAATATATACTGTTCAAAAAAAAAGAAACGCATAGCTATCCGAGGGCGCGTTTTTATGAGTTTGTAAGTAAAATTTGGTGCTAGGGTATATAAAAACCAGCCTCACATGTTCTTTACAGTGTCAAATGCACGTGTTGACCTGAATTGCGTTCGTTTTTGTAATCGTTACAACGCAGTGGTCAATAGTGTTTATGAAGCAATTTTTTACCACAGCTCATGTTGCGAAAACGTGAAAGCAACAAAATGTGGGGTGAACACTATTCACTGACTACGCAACTGAAACCATATAAAAGGATAACGCTACACACAAAAAATTCAGTTCATTTTCAAGCAGACATTTATGGCGTCTCTATCGATAAATTTAAGGAACATTGCTATTGGCCGACTGCATGCAGGCGAAAGTCAAAGTCAGGTTGCCAGGCATCTAAACGTGCATCAGCGTACCATCAGTCGACTTTGGCACCGGTTCCAAGCCACTGGCTGAGTTGAAGACCGGCATCGCAGTAGACGACCCAGAGTGACAACAGCAGCGGAGGATCGCTTTATTCGGCTTCGTCACCTCAGAGACAGGTTTTCAACAGCTTCTCCAACTGCCCAGTCATTGCCTGCAGGACGTCATGTGTCTGATCAAACTGTCCGGAATAGACTGCATGACGCTGGACTTTGGGCACAACGACCTCACCGAGGCCAAAATCGACTTCTTTGGGCCAACCAGCACCGTCCCTGGGCAGCTGACAATCAATGGAGACGTGTCTGGTTTAGTGACGAATCTTTGTTTTTGTTGCAGCGTCGTGATAGACGGCGTAGGGTCTACCGTAGGCGAAATGAACGTTTTGCCCAAAATTGCGTTGATGAAGCTCCGCCGCACGGTGGTGGAGGTGCAATGGTGTGGGGAATGATCAGTTACAAGTGAAGGAGTCAATTGGTGCACATTGAAGGAGGATTGAATGCGCAACGATACGTCAGTGAAATTCTTCGACCCTATGTCCTTCCACTTTTGGCTGCCTAAAGGTCTGTGTTTCAACAGGACAACGCCAGACCCCATTGTGCACGGTTGACCACGCAGTTCCTGACTGCCAACAACATTCTCACCCTTCCCTGGCCATCCCTGTCTCCAGACATGAGTCCGATTGAGCACCTGTGGGATGCGCTGCATAGACTTGTTTGTCGCCGAGACATTGCTCCAGCCAATCGTCGTGATCTTTTCCAGGCACTCCAGGAAGAGTGGGCAGCTATCACACAGGCCCACATCAGACGTCTGATCGCATCCATGCCCAGGAGATGCCAGTCGCTGATCGATGCAAGAGGAGAAAACACACCATACTATTGGGAAAGCCCGTACGCCAAAAACATCTCGTGACCCAGATGCAAAACAACTGTCAATTGATTGGTTGAACCCTAAGGTATTCTTGTGTGCAATTTGAACAATTATTAAATTAAAAAAGTTATTGAATGTCAAAATTATGGCTATGTGTGTGCCTTCAGTAGCTATGCGTTTCTTTTTTTGAACAGAATAGTATCTTCTTTCCCCCTCCACTCAGTCCAAATAGAATAAATCACAACCAAAAGTGTGTGAATGTATTTGTGTGTGACCTCCCCTTTTCAAGAAACAAACAATAAAAATTAAAAATGCAAAAAACAACAACACAAAAACAAACAACAACAACAAAGTAAAGTCTCTCACAACTGCCCTGGTGTTAACAAGGTGAAAAGTGGTAGAAAGCCTGGGGGTATCCAAGATTACATCAAATTCACCATTTATCTGCCATCATCCACACGAGCAAGCCATCAGACTACACCATCATTGATCCTTATATATTAAGTTTAGTTCTAGTTATGTACTGTTTTACTATATTGTGCAATTCTCTAGGTATATTTTTTCTCAACACCTGTTCCCCAATTTTGGATGAATTGCATGCCTGTAAATAATCTTATATTGGTTTTCTATGTTGTTCATACTTCCTACGTTGTAGTAGGAAATGCTCTATATTATTTTTTCTATACACTCAGCACAGTAAGGTTCTTCTATTCTAAAATAGCACATTCCTAGTTGCAGATTAGATTATTCAATATAAGACTGTAAATAATATAATATTGGTTTTCTCTGTTGTTCATATTTCCTACGTTTTAGTAGGAAATGATCTATATTATTTTTTCTAGACACTCAGCACAGTAAGGTTCTTCTATTCTAAAATAGCCCATTCCTAGTTGCAGACGTATAAATAAGTTATAAGAAAATTAGTACCATAAAATTCTTAATGGGGAAAACGCAGTTTCTTATGAAAACCTTTTCAAAGTCAAAATATGCCGGCGTAGAATGTGGTCTGTTAACCGATTTTGACATATTTAGATTTAGGACCTAGGAGAGTATAAATTATCTGAAAATAGATGTATCCCTGGACAAAGCTGTGGACTATGTCTGTGGGTTTAGTGTGACTCACAAACTGAAGAGCGTCCGATTTACATAGTGGTTAGAGCGTTAGTCTCTCACGGCAAAGGTTCCGGGTTTGATTCACGGTATCGATACGCTGCAGTCTGCCCAGCTGTAACTTGGTACCTGACTCTGCTCTGAGTTAGGAAAGGAAAAGGAAGCGAGGAAGGGAACTGGTCAGCCCCCTTCTCGATGCTGGACCTATTATAGTGAAGTCTCTAACACTTCACCCCTACGGCAGTATCGGCTATGGGACTACCTTTAATAAACTGAAATTTATTCATAACCCTCCACTCCCAAAGGAGCATAGGCCTTCAACAAACACATGCCAAGTCCTCCTGTCCCGTGCCATCATCTCAAGTTCTTTCCACGTTCTCCTCATCATTTTCAAATCTGTTTCCAGCTCTCTTCTCCATGTGCTTCTTGGTCTACCTCTGCCTCCTTGTGCCCTGGGGGTTCCAGAACAAGGACTGCCTTGTATTGCTATCAACAGGTTTCCTCAGTGTGTGTCCTATCCATCGCCATCGTCTTCTTCTCATCTCTTGTTCCATTGGCACTTGTCTAGTTCTTGTCATCAGTTCCACGTTGGTAACCTTGTCATACCATTTTAATCCCTCTATTCTACGCAAGCACCCATTTATGACAGTCTGTAGCTTTTTGGTTGTTGTCTTTGTTGTTCCCCATGTCTCAGACCCATACAATAGGACTGACTTCACATTTGAGTTGAAGATTCTTATTTTCGTGTTGGATCCGATTTCTCTTGATCTCCATTTATTTCCCAAATGCAGTGAAAGCTGCTCTTGCTTTTTTTATTCTTTTATATCACTGTCTGTCCCTCCAACTTTGTCTATATTTCTGCCAAGATATGTGTACGATTCTACACGAGCACCACGACCCATTCTGCGATATTTCTCAAATAGCTTTCCATCCTCTTCTTTCCTCCAGGGTGTCTCAGGATATTTGACAGATCCATAACATTCACCTTCTTCTGGCAAGGTAAAGTTCACCTTCGTTTCATTTCTGCACGTTTCGGAATATTCATCTTATGTTCATCCCATTGCTTTGCTGATGGATATGCCTCTCAATGTTAGTTTCTGGTTGACTAAACATTTTTGGAAGCAATACATTTCTGTTGTTGCGGTGAAATCAAATTTAATAACGAAGTATCAGCAGCCAGGACATTAACAGATGACATGCTATCCATAGGAATTACCCTTGGTTCAAGCTGCAGTAAAATGTAATCAGCTTTTCCCTGCAATCTTCTTGTTCCTCCATAAGTACTGTCTCTATGTTTGTGCTTCCATAGTTTGATATCCTTATCGGTACACTCTTTGATACCACGGACATTTCCAATTGTCAGGTCGGCGACTGGATCTTCAAGAACAAAAGCTTTCACTCTGCCACACAAAAATTGCGTATCAATATTTATCAATGCTAGAGGATAGACCGACTCTACCACCAAATTTGATACACCGAGCAGTTTGACCCAAAAACCAAGATTCATCTACACACGATCACCGCACGCCAACCATCGTACAACCTGTATCCCTCAACACTGAAACAATTTTATATCCTACGTACCCTGGATGCAAGACTAAGTCACCATCTGTATGCTACTTACTTACTACTTAGTCGTTCCTCTTCTACCGTGAGGTGTAGAGGTTTGGAAGAGAGCGCCAGACTATCCTATCGGCGGTCTTCCTCCTGGCCTGGTTCCATTCTAGTCCTCGGTCCTTCAAAGATTGTCTAATGTTGTCCTCCCAGCGGACTCTGGGTCGTCCTCGGGGTCTGGATCCTTGGCTCTTTGTTTCCCATGCTTGTCGTGGTAGCCGATCTTCTCCCATTCTTCAGACATGGCCAAACCATCTTAGTTTGGACTGTTCTACTTGGGTCTGCAGGGGTGGGAGTTAAGGCCTTGACGTATCGTCTGGTTGCGTACCATGTCTCTTCTTGTTACTTCAACCACCTTCCTCAGATACCTCACTTTTGAGGTCTGGATCTGACTTTTGTGGGTTGTTGTCATTGCCCATGACTCGCATCCATATGTCAAGACTGGGACATAGGTGGAGCGGTATACAGCCATCTTCGTTTTCTTACCAACCTCTCTCTTGCTGAGGAATCCTCGATTTATGGCCTGAAAAAGTCTCCCAGCTGCTGCTTTTCGAGTGGCCAATTCTTATTTGATGCCTCCCTTTCGGTCTATAATAGCTCCGAGGTATTTCAAGTGGTCGACCTGCTCCAGGACCTGTTCTCCCAGCTTAATCTGATGTCTTCTTTCTTCTCGTGATATCACCATGGATTTTGTTTTAGAGCTGCTTATGACCATCCCTCTCTTCTCCAGCTATTCCTTCCAGACTTGCAGGTTGGATTGGAGATGTGACTCTGATTTAGCAATCAGGGCAACATAATCAGCAAATGCCAGCTCCGAAATATAGACCTGTCTC
This sequence comes from Oreohelix idahoensis, assembly GCA_024509875.1. Classification (NCBI taxonomy): domain Eukaryota; kingdom Metazoa; phylum Mollusca; class Gastropoda; order Stylommatophora; family Oreohelicidae; genus Oreohelix; species Oreohelix idahoensis. The sequence goes on along the minus strand of JAMPIV010014952.1, from coordinate 26,294 downwards.
ATCTTCCAATTCCCCACTGAATACTTTCTTGTTCTCTCCTTACATGCCTTGATGACATCGTCCATGAGGAGTATGAAAAAATAAGGTGACAGGATATCACCTTGTCTTACACCAGTGGTGGTCCTGAACTCTTCTGACTTATGGTTTGCTGTCCTCACATAATTTCTGCAAGACTTGTAGAAGCTCTGTATAGCATGAATCAGAGGTGCTGGAATGTTTTTCCTTGCCAAACAGTCCCAAAGTTTGCTCCAGGGGACCCTGTCAAACGCCTATTCCAGATCTATGAAACAAAGATGGATTTCACTTTTATACTCAAGGGCCTTTTCACTCAGCTGTCTGAGTGTGAAGATTAGGTCTTGAGTACTTCGGTTCGCCCGGAATCCGCATTGGACCTCATCCAATTGTGGCTCAGCTAGGCGTCGGAGTCTCTGCTCTAGGATTCTAGAGTAGATTTTACCAGGTACACTGAGAAGGGATATGCCTCTATGGTTTCCACATTGTCGATTGTCACCCTTTTTGAAAATTGGTGTTATGATGGCAATCTCCCAATCCTTTGGTATGGTCTTGTTGTACCACGCTGCCTGTAAAACCCTTAAGTGTAATAGGTCGCCTGATGCTCCCATGTACTTAACCATTTCTGGTGTTATACCATCATGCCCTGCTGCTTTGCCCATCTTGATTTTCTCCAGTGCTGCCTTCAGTTCTTCCATCTTTATGTCATCTTCACCATCATTGGTTTTCTCTTCTGTGCAAGTGGTTATCATTTCTGATGCTTCACCATGCTCACCATCCATGAGTTCTGAGAAATATTCTTTCCATCTTTACATTACTTCCTTCGGGGCAGTAAGCACTTTGCCTTGCTTGTCCTTTATAAATTTGAGAGGGCATTGTTTTTCTTTCCTCATGTTCTTTAGGGTCTTATAGAACAATTTCTGGTTTTCTTGTGCATCTTTTCTAGCTTTTCTCCAAATTCTTCCCAGGACTTCTGTTTTGCTGCTAGCACTTTGTTCTTTGCTTCTGTTCTGAGTGTCACATATTCTTTATATTTTTCCATTTGTCCGGTTGTGTTTTTAGCTCCTAAGTATTGTTTCCATGCCATTTTCTTCTCTTATTTTCTCTTTGACTTCCTCTGTCCACCAAGGTGTCCTCTTTCTCTTGTTCCCAAGTCGGACTTCACCGCATGCTTCTGCAGCAGCTGTCTTTATGATATCCTTGAATTTAATCCAGAGGGTTTCCAAGTCATCAGGTTGTTCTTCTGTGTTTCTCACCGCTGCAGCAATAAGCCCCTGATATCTGGTCTTAATTTCTGGCTCTCTCAGCTTGTAGGTCCTAATACTCATTTCTCCCGCTCGTTTACTTGGTTTCTTGCGTGATGTTGGGCAGTTCCTAGATTGAGCAACTCTTTCAGTTGTTCGTTTGATTGTTAGCAGGTAGTGATCACTTCCAATCTCTGGCCCCCTCCAGACTCTAGCATCCCTGACATATTGAATGAGCTTCTCCTAACAATGGCATAGTCGATCACTGACTTCTCATTTTTGGTTGGTTCACATCTAGTGTATGCATGTATGCGCTTATGGGGGAACTTTAAGTTTGTAATGATCAGATTCTGCTCACTGCAGAATCTAAGGAGTAGCTTTCCATTGTCATTGAGAGTAGCTTCTCCAATGACTCCTTGTCCCTTTTTCTTTGTTTCCGTTATAGCCAGGATTTCTAGTTTTGCTTTCCTCATCTCTTCCACCAGCTCCTCTTCTTTCCCATTTATACTTCTTGTGTTCCAAGTTCCATAAGTCGTAGTCCGTAGTTCGTTCCCGTTCGTCGCCTTTAGAATCAGTCCGGTTTTCTCTCTTTTGTTTCCCATAACAGGTTTTAAGACAAACAGGTGATTGGCCTGTTGTGCCTTTGCATGGTGGAGGGGCTGCCTCCTTACGGCCTCCATGCAGGCCGCCCTCCTCCCTTTTCAGCCGGGCTTGGGACCGGCCTTGGCGGAGTTACCATCTGTATGAACGAGGATAAACAAGGAAGATGGTGGCCACAAATCAGAATTGGTGTCTCCTCTTTATGAAAAAGTGGTCTGCACTCTTCACAACTCTCGCTGTTGAATGTATCTAAGACTACGACCGAATTTGCGCGTTCAAACTTCCTATTAGGACAATCAAATTGAAGGTGACCAATTCCATTACATACAAAGCATCTGTACTCCTCACGCTGTCTCTTCTGTGGACTACTCTTAGTACTAGTCTGAGGCCGGCCACAGACTGAAGTTCAGGTTTATCACAAAACGTCGCTCCATGGCATGGTGACCCGCATTTAAAACAACCAGAAGGCCTTCCACTACCTTACTCTGTCATATTCGGCTGTTTTCTGGGGGATGTACGAAAGTCTGTTTCTCTCCATCTCTTACTTACTGCCTTTTTATCATAAGGTCTCTCTCCACTAAGAGAACTTTGTCTCCGATATGGCAGCGTTTCAAAACTACGTTTGGCCGCACATGTCGTAAATGTTTTTGGCACCGCCGATCTATTAATCGGTCTGCCTGGATGTGCTGCAGCATATTGCTACCCTGACAGTGACATTGCTGAAATATTTTCCAGTTTTCTCTCCTGAAAAAAAAGCTAATAAATCGGAGCTACATGAAGACATAACTTTATCACGTAAGATCAAATCACATAGGCCATCAAAATCTTTAGCAATGCCCGATAGGTCAATCCACCTATTCAATAACATCTTAATATCTGCGATAAACTCCGCAAAATCTTGCTCACTACTTGGCATCGCACTGTGGAACTTTAACCGATAGAACCTGCTCATTTAACCTGTACTTGCGTAACAAAGTTTCCTTCACTATGTCATAATTTAATCTATCTTCCACAGTTAATTGGAAAACTGTTTTTAATGCTGACCCCGTTAAATAATCTGTCAACAGTGATCCCCACAGTTCTTTATTAATCTTTAAAGCAGTTGCCTTCATTTGAAACCTCTCCAAAAAAACGTCCGTAAAATCTATGGATTCGTTGAAAATTGGGAGTTTCAACTTATACATACTTCCATACTCTTTTTTTTTTTTTTGATGATGAGTCTGCACCCGACTTCTCTAACTCGAGTCTTCTCAAGGATACCTCTTTATCCGCTTCTTTCTTTTTAATTCCTTTTTGTGCTTCTATCTCTTTCATTGCTTTCTGTGCTTCTATCTCTTTCATTTCTTTCTGTGCTTCTATCTCTTTCATTTCTTTCTGTATCTCTAATCTCTTAGTCTCTTCCTCTGCCTCTGCTTTCTTAGTTTCTTCCTCTGCCTCTGCTTTCTTTCTCTCTCGCTCCTCATGTCGTTCTTGTCTCTCCTGCACCTCTTTAAATTGAGCCTGTGCAAACGCTAAGAGATTTTCTCCAGATTTTCCTATCCTCTCACCGACAAGGATGAAATCCATAAGCGTTGACATGATTATGAATATATCTCACTTATATGCACCTCAAATACTCTAACTTAATGTTAAAATAGTTCACACCTCAAAATAATATCTTAAATAACCACTAAGATGATACCTTACTCACTGTACTCAATGTCTATTGCAATTAAATTATTAGCCCTACAAAACAAACAATGATCCAAAAGATGATGATAAACAGTACACTCTAATTTTACAAACGAGAACCTGATAGGCCGGTAACAAGAAAAAGGGAATGTGCGATAGAAGTAATATTGAAATGTACAGTACTAGACCTTTCTAACGCACGAGAACAGGAGATAAAAAGAAAATGACTAAGAATACACCATATACACAGAACGCCAAAGAAGGAATACAATACACAACCAATAACAAATTGTACGTAAACAACTAATGCAAATATGCACACTTTATTCGTGAAGGGCAATACAACTGATCCTGCCTACAGGATAGGACCCCTTCTAAGAACAAAACACAAATAAATAACATAATCGTCACGTCCAACAACAACAACACTAAAACAATGAATGCCGAGGGAAGCCTATAGAGCAACCTGGACAAATAAATGAAATATGGCCTTAGAATGATGAAGCAAACAAACTAAGGTTACGTAGCTTATTATGGTGTACTGGAATGGTAGGCTATGGCAATAAACTGATCTGATCTGTAGTCTCCAAGTCACCTCTGCAGCAGTAACTCTGAGAAGTCCAAACACTACAACAGTCCCTGTGAGGAATATGTTAATACACACTTAGTATATAATTCAAGCTATTAAAATACAACTAAAAATGGACGAAAGAAGTACAGAGAAGAATGACAGATAGGATTAGCACAGTTATAGGTGAACTAGATGTAAGCAGAGTTTAAGGCTGACCGGAATGGTACAGCTATAAATAGAGCAGATGTAAGCAATGTCTGAAACCGATAGGAATGACACAGCTACAGGCAGAGCAGATATAGGTCAACACAACGTATGATAATTAATTCTAACTGCAATCTAACCTAAAACTTACATCCCATATAAAGTCATATAGAGAAAGAGGGAAAACTAACGACAGTAGAACAGCAACACAGAAGGTGAATTAGAAAATAAGTGATAATACTGAAAGTAGCAGAATTAAACAGAAAAGCTAAATGTGAAAACAGAAGTACTCAGTATATGTGAAGAAATGCTGATTTCTCAAGAAATATACTGTAAACACTATATAAAACACAAATTAACTTCTAAGTAGAAACTTAGTGCAGCACACTATTAGAATATTAGCATACTAGAGCACGAAAGAATGTTACGTAAATACATTATTTATCAGATACCTGATTAATACCTAGACTAGACTGTAGGGCCTACACCCAGGCCTACTAGTAATCACCTTAAACGAGCAACAACAAAAACTTATCTAACTAAGCTGTATTTCAAGGAATTATAACGAACATTAATTGTTCACAGAACAACTGCATAATACTTAAATCCCAAGCGTGTATATATGTTTATAATGTCCTCAGCAAGTCCCAAGGCGATAAGAGTATGAAGACGACACACTGCACAGTCACAACACACCCAGTTCAGATTCTGTAGCACCACCGGCTACACACAGTGAAAAACAGGACTCGTGTTTTTCACTTCACACTGTGTCGAGTAGAACACTGCAACAAGGATACTCCGATAACTCCACAGATTTCCCCCGACCTACTTCTTCTGGACACAACAGATTCTGATGGATACACATAGGTTCCCCTGGTCACAACACACCGTCTCACAGCAGCCGCAAGCAATTGATGTAAACAGACCTATAAGACAGCATTTCTAGCACACTGTTTATTCGTCAGCACACAGTTACCGGTGACAGCTGATCCAGATTTGAACAGTCCAGAATCGTTCAGTTACTGTAAAGTTGTCACACTTCGCTGCGTTGAAAAACAAACTGTAGGCTACTGACTAAATGACCTCAGATCATTTTTGTGCTGTACAACTTTGGATTCACTTGTAATATCCAAATAGACGAGTGCCCAGATGTGACAAGTAGGGTATATGTGGGTGGATGTAGAAGATCATACAACACTTATACACCGCTCGTCTAGCTCACTGTCTAAGGAGTAATACAATCAACTCCAACACCCATATCAATCTCTGTGAATATATTGTATCACAAATAAGTTACAAATGGCGCAGGACTATTACAAATATTGTAGACATCACAAATCCCGAGTATTCAATTATCACTCTGATCCTCGGAATAACTACAGCCACAAAATAGGTGACCTCATAAATCTACTGCACAACTCTGGCCCTCTACTCGCGCACTACTACAGACATCCACCCTTCTCTTCTCTACGCTCTTCACTGTCTCCTGTCTACTGTCTACTCTCTACTGACTCAAAACACTACTGACCAACACACGTCTCTCTCTGACTGACCCCTTTCATTCGTATTCACCAAACACGTGAAAACCTTCCACGCTCCACTGAGCTTCATTCACGCCTAACTACAGCTAGCAACTTGTCTTGATCTCTGCTCACAACATTGCTTGTAGCCAAATTATTACAAGGCAAGCATTCACAACTCACAACAACTCAAATGTAACTGGAGCATGTGAATATTCATGCAAAAACCCCCTCAAACACTCCGTGACAGCTTTCTTTATTTCTTCCTTCGTTGGTCTTTCATCGATAATTTGTAGCTCTTCTTCTGCTGGCTGGATGTCCGGGGGGTTTTGTGGAGCTGGTTTATTGAGAAGGTCCTCAAAATATTCTGTCCACCTCTTCACTTGCTCTTGTATATTGCTGAGCAGTTTTCCATTCTTGTCTTTTATGAGGCAACTTGTTTGCTTGTATTTCCCTGTTAGCTTCTCTGTGCTGCTATACAGTTCTCTCATATTTCCTTTGGCTGCAGCATCTTCTGCCTCTCTTGCCAACTCCTCAATATACTTCCTCTTGTCTCTTTTGATACTCTTTTACTTCTTTGTTTTCTTCTGTGTACACTTCTTGAGCCTTGGCTTTGGAACTTCTGGTTTTGCTTGTGTTTAAATCTGCTTTCTTGTTTTTTCCGTCTTTTATGTTATTGATGGTTTCTGTTGTTATCCATGCTTTTTGTTGTCGTTCCCTTTTCCCCAGTAATTCTTCACATGTCTCATTCCATACAATTTTGATTTGCTGCCAATAGTCTTCTGTATTCTCTACATCTTCCAGCTGTTGGAGCACTTGGAATTTGTTGGATATTGTGACCGCAAATTAGTCTCTTGATTTCTTAGATGTCCTACATTAAATTTTTGTCTACAATTTTGCATTGTTGCATATCTCTTGAGTTTCATTTTTACTTTGGCTATCAGAAGGTGGTGATCTGATGCCACATCTGCTCCTCTATATACCTTTACATCCTGCAATAATGATCTAAACTTCTTGTTTATGTATATATGATCAATCTGATTTTCTGCTCTATGGTCTGGTGATATCCATATTGCCTTGTGTATTCTATTACGTGAAAACATGCTTCCTCCTATAGCCAGTTGATTTGAAGCACAGAAGTTTGAGAATAGTTCCCCATTTTCATTCATTATTCCTAGCCCATGTTTTCCATTGACTTCTTCAAAGCGGTGTTGACTTTACCTATCTTTACATTCATGTTACCCATCAGAATTGTCATGTCTCTTCATTTTACTGTTTCCATAATTTCCTGTAGTCTAGTATAAAATGCTTCTTTCACAGACTCTTCTTTGTCATTAGTTGGTGCATAACATTGGATGACATTTACATTTATTTTCTTTTTAGCTCTTTTAAAAGTAGGTGTTATTATTCTGGGTCCAACGGCTTCCCATTCAATGAGTGCTTTCTGTGCTTCTTTAGATAACATAAGAGCTTCCCATTCACTGTGTGGCGTGAACTTTCGTCTTCATGTCCTGAGGACAGCACCAATTCACCTGTGATGAGTTTCTTCTTGTCTACCCCCTTCCACTTTGTTTCACAGTCCCAGAACCTCGATTTCTGCTGCTACTTGTGCCACTTTCCCTTGTTCGTTTAATGTCCGAACATTCCAGGTGCCAAATCTGGAAGTTCTCCTAGAAGAAAGAAGGTTAGTCAGCAACACAGACTCCTTTCGGCTTTCTCTGTGTTGCATCATACGCCTCCCTGTGAGAGGACCCTCCCCTGTCTTGGATGGCTGTGTTTTATTTTCCTTAATTGACTTGTCCATGTTTTTTTACAGGATGGGGTAACCAGCCCCATGCTCAACCCTCCTTAGTCACTTTCTACGACATGCATGGCAGGGAACAGTGTTACTATTTTTGCTCTCCTTTCGGGCCCCGGTAACACACGGGTGAGTGAAAACTCACGACGTGGTCTTTTCTTTGTATTAAAGTTGACATTTCGGTAAAATATTATTTAATTTGAATTTTCTACCACTCTGTTGATGGGACTGTATGAAACAGATTATCTGACAGAGATAACATTTACATATAGGCTGTACGCTTTCTAAATTAAAAATACTGGGAAACCTGAAAACAGACATGATTTTATGTAGGTAGATCTTTAGAGAGCTCAGTGTTTCTAAAGTAGATCTCTACAGCTCTTGGGTTACCTTCTGCTACATTAATGCCGTACCAGCAAACAACATTATCACATTCACCATTCCTCACCCCTTTCCCTTCTTTTAGATGTTATATTATCACTTATCTCTCTTTGGTTTTCACGTGACGTTTTGAACTAGTGTGAAGACTTAAATATATTGTCATCGTAAACATTGTATATAGATTTGGATTATTGTGTTGAGTTATACTAACCAGTTTCTAATCAAGTCTCTGACAGAGCCATTAAGTTCATCTTACTTTATTCATATGTATGAAGTCTTACTTAAAATATTACATTGTCTGAATATATATCACTGGTAAGATGGGACATTGACAACTAGTATTTCTTTAAGTACTCTAGATTTAATTTTAGTTAAACTTATTATTTGTAATGACAATAGATGTTGCTTAATATTACATCAAAGAGCTAATTTTACACATATCTTTAGATAGGTCAGATATGTCATTAGGGACTGGAATGAATCTATGAACCATAAAAAAATAAAACATATAACATAATATATAAGGGAGGTAATTGCTTTGCATGGGAAACTACAAATATGTGAGCAATAATTATATTTAAGTATTATTTAAGTTTTAAGGCGGAATAAAGCAGCATTTTATTTAAAGATATATTAAACCATATTAAACAGTATCAGACTTTTATAATAATGATTCGTTATTTTGCGTTTTTGTGTGTTGATGTTCTTGTGCTTTATTAGAACAATAAAGTTACACACTAGATTGCTTTTAGGGACAGTCGGTATTTGTTAAAACGTGTATCTGTTTACAGTTTCTTTAAAGTTATCCTCACACGCGTGTTGTTTAATGACAGTCACGAACTTTATTGTTAAAGGGTTAAAAATCGAGCACGCAGACTCGTCTAACATTCTGCCTTACCTTACTCTCTCTCTCTCTCTCTCTCTCTCTCTCTCTCTCTCTCTCTCTCTCTCTCTCTCTCTCTCTCTCTCTCTCTCACATCTTGCATTGAAAGTCGTCAATAGCGGTTGTTGAAATAGCGGCAAGTGTATGTGAGTCTGTGTTTGAGATCGATTGCATTTTATTTTCCATTGGGGATATTTTACAAACCGGGACTATCCTATTCTTTAACATTTTTTAGGCCAAATTTAATTTTGCTCTATTTCATCTTGAGAAATCGAATAAACAAGCCTAATAATAAACAAACAAACAAAGTAATAATTTACTAAAGATTTCCGTGGACAGGAGCAATATAATGACTGGTTGTCCACAATGGGAAAAAACAAAAAAAAACAAAAAGGACCTTTTATAAAACTACTCCTGTATTCACGGGAGGTCATATTGACCACATTTCTGTACGCCGTTGAAGTGTCAAGGTCTGCATTGTCCGATGGTCCCTGAGTGTGTTCGTGGGAGGGCTTTTGACGCGGTTTTTGTACTCCAAATGCTCTTAAATTCAGGGGGAGAATCGCACAGCATGGTTTGACTTGACTCGACTGTTTGACTATGAATGTAAATATCACACCATGGTTGTTTCATTGTTATGTTAATGAGAGTAGACTTTTGGTAGAAGTGTGTGTCTACGAGTGTATATGACTTTTATCTGTATTTCAATTTGACCTTGTATTTTAATAATGCACATGATGTTTGTAATATTACTATTTAAAAAACCTACCCCCCTCCCCCCCCCCCCTCCCGTTATCACTAAAGAATAAAGAGTACGCTCTATATTTCCAATAAGTGGGTGCAAGGTCTTTTTCTTTCTTTCTTTCTTTCTTTTTCTCTTCCTTCTCTTTTTAATCAACACTATCATTACCAAAAATGTAAAATGTGTAACCTGGGAGTACTAGAGTGTGTAAATGAGTGTGTGCAAGGTGTGGAAGTAATTTAAAAAAAAATAAATATTTTTATAGCTGCACAGTGTATTTTCGTTGTTATGCTTATGTTCAAACTATTATTGTCAATGTTTCCATGCATATGTCTTTGTCAACTTCAACGGAATGTGAAAAAAAAGTACCACCAAAACACCCCCCCCCCCCCCCCTTTCCCCCTCCGTTATCACTATAAAAACAAGTGTGTGCATTATAATTTCAAGAACAAGGCAGTATGGTTCCTTTATCCCTTTTCCCCGTCTCCCTTTAATCACTACTATCATTACAAACAAATGTACAATGTATAACCCTTTTAAATGTGCAAGAAAGAGTTTTTTTTTTTTTTGGTTAATGAATGGGTGCGAGGAAGTGAATTTTTATTATATAATATATATATATATATATATATATATATATATATATATATATATATATATATATATATATATATATATTTATATATATATATATATATATTTTTTTTTTTTTTTTTTTCAAATTTCTATACAACTGTTCATTGTGTAATTGTCTTTTCACTGAAATTTCTTTATGAAAATATGTAAAATGAACGTGTTTTGTAAACTCAAATGAAATGCAAATAAAGATTGAAAAAAAAAAAAAAAAAAAAAAAAAATTAAATCCAAGCCTTTACAAGCCCTACTTCATAGAGCATACATTGCAATGAAAGTATGGTACCATTATGTATATTTACCAGTAATCTCTGCACTATCGCTTCTCGGCCTTTTGATATGTCAAATAAGATTATAACCCCTCCCCCCAACAAAAAAAAAACAAACAAAAAAACGCCAAAACTTTACAATGGAAAAAAAAGAGCAAAAAGGAACTTAAGCTTGCCCTTTTAAACTACTTCTGTATTCACTGGAGGTCATGTTGACCACATTTCTGGACGCCGTTGAAGTGTCAAGGTCTGCATTGTCCACTGGGATCGCTTCTCGGCCTTTTGGCTAAGATCAAAGTGTCTAAGCACAGGGACCAATACAGTGACATTCATGTGTCATTAGGTCCTTTGTGTGAGAACACAGAAGATCACTACAGTGACACATGATGTCATTGGGTCTTCTTGTGTTGGGACATGGGTCTTGACCAGGGCCGGGTTGAGCGTGTGCCATGCAACCTCATGCGAGGCAAAATAAAGCGACCTCATGCGAGGAAAAAATATGCGACCTCATGCGAGGAAAAAAAAAAAAAAAAAAAAAAAAGCATTGTCCACTGGTCCCTGAGTGTGTTCGTGGGAGGTCGTTGACGCGGTTTTTGTACTGCAAGTGCTCTTAAAATCAGGGGGAGAATTGCACAGTATGGCTTGACTTGACTTTTTGATAATGAATGTATATATCACACGATGGTTGTTTTATTGTTATGTTAGTGAGAGTAGACTTTTGGTAGAAGTATGTGTCTACGAGTGTATATGACTTTTATCTGTATTTCGATTTGACCTTGTATTTTAATAATGCACATGATGTTTGTAATATTACTATAAAAAAAGCAATTAAATGTATTAAAAAATAGTAAGTACGAAAAAAAAAAAAAAAAAAAAAATAATGGTCAGTAACAAGTAACTACTCCCAGGCACATAGTGCCGTCAACACAATAAAACTAGTTTGGTGCGTTCACTAAGCGTACGGTAGAGTTAAGGTTAATGAGAATTTTTGAGAAGGTAATATTTAACAGCCAAATCATGTAAGGGATTACAAAATGTACATGACAGAGGTAGACATGAGTGATTAACTTATTGACAAGTACATTAGCTGGAGAAAGACCAATACATATTGGAAAACTTTGATTTCACTTTCTGGACACTGCTAAAGTAAGTGCTTATTTTTTATTTCAAGAAGGCAGAAACAAAGAACACCAAATTTAAAAGATATGAAAAGCCCAGAGAGATATAGCAAGCTAGATTTTATAAAAGTGCTAATCAGGGACTTTGGGAACATAGGCGTGTATGATGGTGAGCCACTTATGTCAAAGCCACCAGTTTATTTTTTCTCACTATGCCATGGACCCCGAGTTTACAAAGACAACAATAAATTGTCAGCTGTGCTATCAGACTTTAAAGATTAAAAGAAAAACAAAGAGTTAAATGTAAAGTTTGTGATACTTTTTTATGTTTTCGCGTAGGTAGGAATTGTCTGTCAGAATACCACAAGCCTTAGTAGGAAATATATAAAGATGTGTTGAGTGTTTATTATGTCACCATCATAAATTATTTTGTTCATGTGTTACTGGTGGTACAGTAACATTAGAAAGGTGTCTACTAACATATGTCATTAATTTAGCTAAGATAGTGGAGCTACTTATAATAACTGTGATGAATTCAGTGGAAGATTTTTTTAAAATAGTTTTTTTTTTATTTTAAAGCCTAGTTATGTAAACATTTCACATATGTATAATTGTGTTATTTAATGACGAATTGTTATGAAAATGTATTATATGAAGGACAAATGTTTGCACCGCAGTAAACTGTGACTGTTGTTAATTTTTATGATAATACATTTGTTGTCTCATTTTTCAAATCTCATGTTACCAATTTATGTGCATTTTTTCTGTTGACTATCCTTAAATTGCTTTAACTCACATCAATATAAATGAAAAATATGTTAAATGTGCATCTAAATATGGTAGAACGTGAAGTATACCACTCTTGGGTAGACTTCAAATTAAAATGTATCAAGGAACATTACTTCTTCTTCTTCTTCCTCGTTCGCCCTGAAAAGGACGGTGGTTGCGTTGTGTCTGTTTACGCCTAAGCTGTGATATCTGCACCTTTCGGTCGACACATCCGACTTCAGCACGGCAGTTTTTAGGGACCGGGTTTGCCTTCCCATTGCGATCCGCACTCGCTCAGCCAGACTGCACTGCTGCAGACTGTTTCCAGGACCACCACGTGGAGGTGGAGTGCGGTCTTGACCAGCTCTGGTTCGCTGGTCCTGATACAAGCAGTACAGCTATGGGTCGCTGACTGCATTCACTATTGCTGCATCTTGGGGTCCCAAGGAACATTACAAGTCAGATATGTCCAAGTATGATAAAGTGATACAAACCATCAGGTCTGATAACTAGGGCTGCTGACCTTTTCGCGCTTTTGCAGCCGATGAGAAAAAGAAGAATCATTGGTATTATCTACATTATAGATCTAGGCTTTTTTTTCACTGTGACTTTTCTGCGATTCTGACACTTGTTGAGTTGGAGTCACGTGCTCAAGTTTCTTTCCTATTCATTTAAGGATCTTCACACCTGGTTTCATGCTTGAAGCGGGGGATGAGATGGTATACTGAGCACTTCCCGCCATCCAAATATGCAGGGCTAAAATCCTGTGCTCTGATTCTGGAACTTGTTGAGGGAATCGTCATCATCCTTCACAAAGCAACTAATAAACTGAAAGCAGAAGAAAATGTATCCAGATTTTCATATTTTTTTGTACTTTGACTTAAAATATACTACTCCCGCCCCCGCCCCTTTTAATCGGGGACTTTATTTAATGGTCCAAAGGAGAGAACAGCTGGAAGAAATGGGACGCTGACCATTCAGTATAGTTAAATGGTCTAGGTAGAGAAGACACTGAACATTGTAATTATCAACTTCAGTTTTCTTTTCTCCCCATAAGGAGCATGGGGAGACAACTAAAGCTGGACTTTTACAGAACGACCGCGTTAAAATCCCCTTCTCTCTCTCTCTCTCTCTCTCTCTCTCTCTCTCTCTCTCTCTCTCTCTCTCTCTTCCCCCCCCTCTTTTTCTCACCAACCACCGTTTTGTAGCAGTGGATTCCAAAGCATTTTTTAACCTCATGGAGTTGCCAGCCCGATACACAACTTTGTTAGTCAGCTTTTGCGACATGCATGAGGGCGCAATCGGCCTGTTCTTTCTTCATCTACTCATACACCGTAATTACTGTGTTAGTGACCTGGAAAATCCAGGATGAAACCAGGAAATAAATGGATATAAAAACTAACAAAAGGCAACGCCCATGTTTTCAGTTATGTTGTTTAATTTGTCTTTGTTAAGTAACACAATGAACTTAATGACATCATTGTCTTTGTTAAGTAACACAATGAACTTAATGACATCGTGGTTGTGACGTACGTCTAGTTTGACAAGTGAATTTTCCCTGATATGATGGATGATTTAAAGGGACCTTTAGCTTTTCATAACATTAGAACCCCTGAACATTTGTTGTAACTTTTCGTTTGCCAGAACTCATTCCACCGGGACTCATTTAGTAGGCGGCACGAGATCAAAGAGACAGACTGAGGGATTTCAGGGGAGACCATCGGCGTTATCATAGACAGTAGGGGTCCCTGATACGAGACGCAGTTGCTTGCCGCTAATTTCGCGTCTCGGTGTCAATCGCAACCGAGCGAACGGGGGAAAGCCGAAACGGGCAGCAGCGAACGGAGATACGAAGACCAGGGGGCGGCTTCTTCTCTTGATTTGGCGGTCAGATCCCCAAAAGTTCGTGAGATCAAATAAGCTGTCAAGTTTATCATGTCCCACTCAACTTACATTCCATTTTAGCTAAATAGACCATGAAGACTAGACACGTTATCATTCGCTGGCCAGAACTTGATAGAAGCACTAGCGATATTTGAAATCTTGCTAGATTATCCCATGGATTTTCATTTATATTTGCAGTGAATTCTATCTCTGTGAAAAGCGGTAATATATATATATTGTGTAAAGTGATCAGTGGTCTAGTTCATTCATCATATTTCATTGGATTTTGTGTTAATTTAAACCTATTAAATTAAACCGTCTCAATAGTTCCAGTTGTAAATATAATGATCTATCTATTATATTATTTCAAAAGATAATAGATGCTTAAATTAACTTTTAAAGTCGCGAAGGAATTTATAATTAATAAATTCAGTTAAGTCCTAGTTTTATAGATGTGTGTTTTTAACCACTAGAACTCGCGCAGTGTTTATTAAACACATAATTAAATACTCGAGTGTATTATAGGCTTAACGGGAAATTTATCGCGCGCTTAGAAGATTATTTGTTTTTTTAAAGTATGATTATGTTGTTATGGGTTTTCTATCTTTTTCTCTAGATTGATCACCTTTTGCAATCCCAGCAATAACGAAATCTTTCAGAGTTTCCATACTCGGTTCTTAAACTTCCAGACAGTTTGATGAGACATTTTTTTAAAGTAAATCTTGTGGTGGTCCGGTACGGCCTAGCTAACAGAATTACATGAAAGAAAGCCTACCCAAGATCATTTGATTATTATCATCAAATTAAATCTGTAAGATAAACTGGAAGATGAACAGCGCCAGTAGCGATATCATATTTACTGTTTACTGTGAGAGAGTACATATTTTTCCTGAATGGGACTGAGCCTAGTTTTTCCTCAATTGGATTTAATAAAACTATCATCACGCATTGAAGGAATTTTACCATAGCGGAGGATTAAAAGAGACCACTTCATTTTCACCCCTGTGCCGAACTGTGTTAGTGCCATCCCATAGACTCCTTTTTTATATATAATAAAAACACGAGAACTCTTAGTCTTCAAGTCTTGCGATAAGTGAGAATATTTGTTACCAGCAAAAACCTCGCAAACATCTGGGGCGGGACATCGAAGGACTAGACAGTTCATATGTCAAAGAATACTTGCTGTTTTTATATACTTTTATGGATCGTCTGAGGCTGCATTCGGTAAGTGTGTGAGTACATGAGTGTGGATCCTCACGCGTGTGTATGAATGACAGGAAATTTAATCGTTTTTCTTTTGTAAACCTGTTGTTAACTTTCAAGAAGAGAATAGGAATGGCCAAAGCTACATTCAACAACATGAAACATATACTGACATCCAAACAGTTATCTCATAAATTAAAACTGAGAATCATAAAGTGTTATATATATTCTGCATTTCTGTATGGTGCAGAAACATGGACGATGAATAAGCATTTGGAAGAAAGAATTGAGGCTCTTGAAATGTGGATATATAGAAGAATGGGGCGTATCTCATGGAAAGAGATGAAAACAAATAAGGAGGTCCTAGAAAATCTAGGTATGAAAAGAGAACTAATGAGAGAGGTCAAAGTTCGGCAGCTAAAATACTTTGGCCACATAAAAAGGCATAACACCTTGCAGAAGACCATAACAGAAGGGAGAGTTGAAGGTAAACGTGCAAGGGGAAGACAGCGCTATAAGTGGGAAGATAACATCAAGAGATGGACGGGAAAGAGTCTATCAGAATGTACCACCAAGACAAGAGACAGAAGACGTTGGAGATCCATTACAGCCAACCTCCGTTGTGGAGATGGCAACTGATGATGATGTTAACTTTCTTGCCTAGTAATATAATTTTTCTGTATTCCCTGCATTGTTCCTTTAAGGGGGAGTTGCTAATTGGTTAACTCTGTTTAAAAAACCCCCTCCTTTCCATTTGCTTAGTAAAGGGAAGAACAATTGGGAAGAAACAGTTTTTTCTATCACCTATACCTAACGTTGTAACCCCTCTTTCAGAGTAATTAACTTCACTGTTAGGTTAACGTACCTATGTTCCTGATATTATCTATCTCTGGACTGGGTGTATCTTTGTCTAATAAGCGGGAAGGGCTTAGTCGATACCAATCTTCTTCACCCCTCCCAAACTTGTTATTTGCATTTGTGTACTTATGATAATTTATGTAATACCTGATATTTGTTAGTGATTGATGTTTAAAGTGAATAAAATCACATAAACTCATTTAGCTCTGTGTTGGATATACCCAAAGCCCAACATTTCCCCTATTCGTTTAATATAGTTTGTATCTACATCGTCGGTGTGTGTGAAAAACACCAAATCGGTGTGCGCGCAGATGTGCGTCTGGAAAACTGGCAAATAATTGTTTGACCAGAAGAGCGGAAGAGAAGATTGAGAGAAGCGATTTGTCGTAAATAAGTCTGTCTTTACTCTCCTCCAGCACGCTGTGAAGCAACTATTTAATATCTACATTTTCTATCACTGAGCTTTCCATCATCATTTTCCACTCTAAACCGGACCACTATTTCTAAGACTCTTTTCTCTCAAAATAAATTTACGACAATATTTGGCTGGCTCGCCGGGATTATTTTGAGATACATTTGATGCACACATATTTGTGGGCTGGTTCTGGGATCTTGAGCTACATTTGAGGCAATCGTATAGCCGGGTTAAAGATATTTTGAGTCTGATTTAGTCTGGGTCTAACTAGGTAGAGTGTGAATGATTTGTCTTGTGAATTAGGGAAATAAATAAATAATTACACCCCTAGACAAACGTTCTTTAAGTATTTGGGTTGTCCACACAGCATATTTACAGGTTGTTTTCTCTCCACAGCAGTAGAAAGTACAGATAAACAAAAATATTTGCTATTTTAATTATCCTCTGGCGGAGATAATTCAATTTCTTTCTTTATAAGAGTTGCTGGGATTGCGTGATTGTTTTACAGTCACTAAGGTTTTTGAAGTTAAAAAGAGTTGAGCTTAGCTAAAGACGGATTGTTCTGATTTTTAAAAATTAAGTTAACAACGTCTCATCTCAATAATTGACTTTAGGGACGGAGTTTGTTGTCAGAGATTTAAAATTTAGGGAAAAATTTTTTTTTTCCTTTTAATTTGTTTTAATTTAAATTTTTCTCTACTGTTAGTAAAAGTAGATTCTTTTCCAATGTAACTTACCATTTAGTGGCATAGTCGCTTGCGTTTAGAGCCTTAATTGCCAGATAATAGCAGCGATAAGTTTGCACAGTACAGGTAGGAGGTAACTCAAGTAAATTTTTTTTTACTTTGGTTTTTTTCGTAGCGGCTTTGAGTTTTCCCCTTCTTGTTCCATCTTACTATTCTCTAGTCTTAGAAGCATCCAGTTCTTTGACAATGGCAGAGAGAATTAGGATAAGATCCCTTTTGAGGCAAGAGACCAAGGACTCAGGACTAGACACAGAAGCTGCGAATCTGTTTATCAACCAGGAACTTCAAAGGTATGACGCGGAGGAAGAGAGGGCAGAAGCTAGGAAGAAAGAAGCGAACGATCGTCAATTGGAGCAGAAGAAAATTGAGGCAGATATGGACGCCCGCAGGGAAAGAGAGAAGGAGAGACAACGCGAAGAGAGAGACAAGGAAAGACAGCATGAATTAGCGCTCAAGGCTTTAGAGAGTCGGAGTGCCTCTACTTCAAATAATGGAGAGCCGTCTTTGCCCCAGTCTCAAACAATGGATCTCTCCAGCACTCAGTCTGCCCAATTAACTGCTATGTCGTTTTCTTTAGAATCTTTTCCTAGCCCTAACGAAAAAATTGACAGCTACCTAGAAAAATTCGAGAGGCTCGCAAATCTGTATGGGTTAGAGAGTACCCGCTGGGCGCTCAAACTTTCAACGTCACTGAAAGGCATCGCTTATGACGTGTACACAAAGCTGGGACCGAATCAACATGATTATGACCTGTTGAAGAAGGCCTTACTACAGCAGTTTGAGATGACTGCCCGAAAGTTTCTGCAGTTGTTCAGAAACAGCCGAAAAGAGAGCACGGAAACATTTCCCCAGTTCTCTTCACGTCTCACGGGTTATCTGACAAAGTGCATTGAATTATCTGACCTACCTCTTTCATATGAGGGACTCCTCGAACTTGTTCTTGTGGAGCAGATAAAATCCACTTTGTCGAATGAAACTCGTAGATTTTTGGCCGAACAGGGGGCAGTCAGGCTCGAAGACATACTCAATAAAGCCGAACGCTATAGCAATGCAATGGCCGAACTTCCCAGCACTAAACGTAAACCCACCGATGAGCCATCTCGAAAACAGAATCTAGAGCAGGCATCCTATTCTTCCACTTCCTCTCAACATTATAACCAACGAGATAACAATACCCAGAAACCTCCCCAGGAAAAATCGAAATTCTACAAAACCCGATACCCCCCCAACAACAATTCTGATCAACCCAACAAGCCTACGTGGCAGCGCGGCCACCAAGGTCAAGGAAAAGGGAAGACCCTACACCAGGAACGTCTGATCAGGGCAAACAAACCGGTGCAAACCGCATTGGATGTATGCATACAGCCTCGAAAGGTAGAGTCAATGTCAGTGATTCTCAACCTGAGGGGGACCGACCCTCAACTCGAGGAACTGTAATTTTGAATGGTACCTCAACTACTTGTCTCTTTGACACTGGATTAAGTTTTAGTTGTATTGTTGCTAGACACCTAGTCAAACCAGGTCAGGAGATAGAGGAAACCGTCAAACTTAGTGGAGTTTTCAGGAGTGACGCACCCAGGACGCTTCCTATCGCACTGGTAGAAATACACTCTGACTTTGTCAGAGGAGTTATTAAAGCGGCCATAATGGATGATCCGATCTACCCAGTTATCCTGGGATGTAGATATGTGTTCATTGGGAGACCTAAGGAGCCGATTGTGGCAGCGGTAACACAAGAGGGCAAGCCAAGAAGGAGAGGGAGCCTGCACCAAACTTGTTGCCGAATGAACTGAAGGAGGCGCAACAAAAGGACCCTACTCTGGCGCCCTGCTTTAAAAAACTGCCCATGGCTAAGGACCCCAGACACAACGGAGACATCTTTTCTAAGGATGGTGTATTGTATCGTAGAACGGGCAACCCGGACACGGGGAATAACCAGCTCCTAGTACCGACGCAGTACAGAAACCAGATCTTAGAAATGGGGCACTCTCTTCCCTTTAGCGGACATATGGGACAAAACGCCACTATTCAGCGAATAAAAAACTACTATTGGTGGCCAGGAATGAACTCTGACATTGTCAGGTATGTGAAATCCTGCGCCCAGTGCCAACGGGTAGCACCCAAGCACTTGACACCCCCAGTACCTATGGGGCAAATGCCAATAGTAGGGACTCCATTTGAACGGGTTGCTGTCGACATTATTGGTCCTCTGGAAAAGACCAAAAGAAGGAACAGGTTCATCCTGACCTTAGTTGACACTTGCACTATGTGGGGCCGAAGCTGTACCGCTACCATGCACTAATTCCAAGCATGTCGCAGAAGCCCTTGTGCAAATTTTTACACGGTTGGGATTCCCTCAACAAGTTTTGACGGACAATGGATCCCAATTCCGTAGCCTGTTAATGGAGGAGATCTTTAAGATCTTGAGGGCCAAACATATCCACACAAGTCCCTACCATCCGGCCGGAAATGGGCTCGTGGAACGTTTTAACGGTACCCTCACCATGATGTTACGTAAGCTGGGTCAGGAGAAACCGGAAGACTGGGACCAATATATATCGGCTGCCTTATTCGCCTACCGAGAGGTACCCCAAGCGTCTACGGGTTTTGCGCCAGCTACACTTTTATTTGGCAGACCTATTAAGGGGCCACTAGAAGCCTTACTTCGGTCCCTGACAGACCAGAAGGCTGACGAGACAGTCGTCTCTGCAAGCAAGTACGTATCTGAGCTTAAGGAAAGGCTAAAGCTAGGATGGGATCTAGCTACTACCAACCTTAAGAAAGCCCGCGCTAAAATTACTAAAAGATACAACAAAGCTGCAAAAGAGAGAGAACTACAACCAGGGGAGAAAGTCCTATTGCTACTTCCAACCGGAAGCAATAAACTTCGCATCGGATGGCAAGGACCGTTTACCGTCCTTAAAAAGATCTCACGTACCAACTACAAGATCTCCATCAAAGGAAAGGAGAAGGTCTTCCACATAAATCTGCTAAAGAAATATTTGGAAAGACCGGTGCCATCCTCCGAGCATCTCCTGGCTGTCGCCATAGCAACGGAAGACGAGGAAGATGATGATGGTTGCATGGAGTATCCATTGCAATCCACAGAATCCTTTAAAGATGTCAAGTTCGGCGACAATCTCTCACCAGAACAACAAACAGAAACCAGGGCTCTACTAAAACAGTACAGTGCAGTCTTAACGGATGTACCTGGTCGAACAAATCTCATTGAATTTGATATGAAATTAACAAACGAGACCCCTGTTCAAACCAGAGTTTACCCCATCCCGTACGCTAAAGCTGATGCACTTCGCGGAGAAATAGACAAGCTGCGTCAGGCAGGAATTATCAGTGAGTCTACATCTCCTTACAGCTCGAGTGTAGTGCTGTTGCAGAAGCCCAATAAGGAAGTTCGGCTGTGCATTGATTACAGGTTGCTAAACGCTGTAACGGAATTCCAGCCCGAACCTCTCCAAACTGTTTCTGAGTTGTTCACCAAGCTCAGCAAAGCAAAGATCTTCTCCAAGATTGACCTCAGCAAAGGTTATTATCAAATACCAGTCAAGGAGGAAATTAAACCTTTGTTAGCTTTCAGCACTAGTGAAGGACATTACACATTTAACGTGATGCCGTTCGGTTTGCATAACGCACCAGGAGTGTTCACCAGGATGATGAGGAAGCTTCTACAACCTTTGCAAAGTCCCCATATCCATAATTTCATGGATGACATCTTAATTGCATCGGAAACCTATGAAGAACATATTGCTACGGTTGCTATGCTCCTCAGGAGACTACAGGAAACGGGTCTCACAGCCAGACCTAGCAAATGTCTCATCGGGTTTGAACAGTTAGACTTCCTGGGGCACACTATTTCTCACGGATGCAGTTGGCCTATTAAGAAGAACGTGGAGAAAATAATGGCAGCAAAAAGACCCCGAACGAAGAAAGACGTACGTTCCTTCATATCGATATGTGCATACTATCAGAAGTACATCCAGAACTTCAACGGACTGACGGCACCTCTGACTGACCTCACAAAGAAAGGTTGTCCTGATAAGGTCATATGGGATCAAAAGTGCGAACACGCGTATAGCACTTTGAAAGGACAGTTGTCTGCATACCCCATTTTTGAGGTTGCCTGACCTCAAGAAACCTTTTGTACTGAGAGTCGACGCGTCAGGTCAGGGCATCGGGTCAACACTGCTTCAAGCCGATGACAGTGACCTGAACATGCTATTTCCAGTTGCCTATGGCAGTCGGAAATTAAATAAAGCGGAACGGAACTACAGCGTAGTTGAAAGGGAATGTCTTGCTCTGATTGACGGTATCAGACGCCATCATGAGTTTTTTTATGGTACATCTTTCACGGTGCAAACAGACCACGCTCCGTTAGCATTTCTTGGTGCCAATAAAGAATTTAACGCAAGGATCATGCGTTGGGCGCTTCTTTTAAGCGTTTATTCTTTCAAAGTGGAATATATTCCGGGAAGACAGAATGTCGGGGCTGATTTCCTGAGTAGAAACTGGTCTACAGAGGAAGAAGAGCAAACTGAAGATACCACTCATCCTAAAATCACCAATCAGGTCACCTCCATTGTCAAAAAATGAAACATGAAAAATGGTTTCATGTCTAAAAGTGGGGACGATTGTGACGTACGTCTAGTTTGAAAAGTGAATTTTCCCTGATATGATGGATGATTTAAAGGGACCTTTAGCTTTTCATAACATTAGAACCCCTGAACATTTGTTGTAACTTTTCGTTTGCCAGAACTCATTCCACCGGGACTCATTTAGTAGGCGGCACGAGATCAAAGAGACAGACTGAGGGATTTCAGGGGAGACTATCGGCGTTATCAAAGACAGTAGTGGTCCCTGATACGAGACGCAGTTGCTTGCCGCTAATTTCGCGTCTCGGTGTCAATCGCAACCGAGCGAACGGGGGAAAGCCGAAACGGGCAGCAGCGAACGGAGATACGAAGACCAGGGGGCGGCTTCTTCTCTTGATTTGGCGGTCAGATCCCCAAAAGTTCGTGAGATCAAATAAGCTGTCAAGTTTATCATGTCCCACTCAACTTACATTCCATTTTAGCTAAATAGACCATGAAGACTAGACACGTTATCATTCGCTGGCCAGAACTTGATAGAAGCACTAGCGATATTTGAAATCTTGCTAGATTATCCCATGGATTTTCATTTATATTTGCAGTGAATTCTATCTCTGTGAAAAGCGGTAATATATATATATTGTGTAAAGTGATCAGTGGTCTAGTTCATTCATTATATTTCATTGGATTTTGTGTTAATTTAAACCTATTAAATTAAACCGTCTCAATAGTTCCAGTTGTAAATATAATGATCTATCTATTATATTATTTCAAAAGATAATAGATGCTTAAATTAACTTTTAAAGTCGCAAAGGAATTTATAATTAATAAATTCAGTTAAGTCCTAGTTTTATAGATGTGTGTTTTTAACCACTAGAACTCGCGCAGTGTTTATTAAATACATAATTAAATACTCGAGTGTATTATAGGCTTAACGGGAAATTTATCGCGCGCTTAGAAGATTATTTGTTTTTTTAAAGTATGATTATGTTGTTATGGGTTTTCTATCTTTTTCTCTAGATTGATCACCTTTTGCAATCCCAGCAATAACGAAATCTTTCAGAGTTTCCATACTCGGTTCTTAAACTTCCAGACAGTTTGATGAGACATTTTTTTAAAGTAAAATCTTGTGGTGGTCCGGTACGGCCTAGCTAAAATAATCACATGAAAGAAAGCCTACCCAAGATCATTTGATTATTATCATCAAATTAAATTTTACTACTAGTTGAGAGAGTAAAATGTAGTAACTCCTGGGGGGATGGGAGTGGACATGGAGCCTATCAGTTTTGAGGTTTCCTCAATTGATATAATAAA
Source organism: Oreohelix idahoensis (assembly GCA_024509875.1). NCBI lineage: Eukaryota > Metazoa > Mollusca > Gastropoda > Stylommatophora > Oreohelicidae > Oreohelix > Oreohelix idahoensis. Next base: position 2,856 of record JAMPIV010014952.1, on the reverse strand, counting down.
ATTCGATATTAAACTATACATCACTGAATTGATAAAGAATTGTTAAATTACCATAGCGGAGAGATTAAAGGAGACCAACTTCATTTTCCACCCCTGTGCCGAACTGTGTTAGTGCGCATGCCCATAGACTCCTTTTTTATATATAATAAAAACCACGAGAAAGCTCTTAGTCTTCAAGTCTTGCGATAAGTGGAATAAGAATATTTTGTTACCAGCATAAAAACCTCGCAAACACATCTTGGCGCGCGACAATTCGAAAGGAAGTAGGACGTTCATATTGTGTCAAAGTTAATTTCTTGCTGTTCCGTTTTGATATTACTATTTATATGTGTGAGTCGTGTATTGTAGTGTCAGGCTGCATTCTGGTTAGTGGGTGTGTGTAGTTACAGTGAGGGTTAGTGGATCCTCACGCGTGTGTGATGAAGTGACAGGAAATGTTTAAGCCGTTTTTTCTTTTGTAATCCTAGTTGTTAGACTTATTCTTGCCTAGTAAGCTATATTAATTTTATTCTGTATTCCATTGCATTGTGTCCCTTTGAAGGCGGAGTGTTGGCTAAGCTGGTGTTTAAGCGTGCTGTTTAAAAAGAGATCCCTAGCTCTTCTTTCCCCCCATAGTGCTCTGTAAAGGGGGATACCCAAAGAACCAAGGGGTTGGGATAGAGAGAGATACAGTTTTTTCTATCACTCTATAACTCTAACGTTGTAACCCCTCTATTTCAGAGTAATTTATACCTCTCGACTGTTAGGTTTATACGTACCTATGTTTCCTTGATATTATCATATCTCAGGGACTGGGGCTTTATCTGTTGTCTAATAAGCGGGGAAGGGCTTAGCGCTTGTGTGACACTGAATCTCTTGAGTTCACCCCTCCACAAACATGTTATTTGCATTTGTGTACTGCTATGAGTGCTATCTTTATGTATAAATAACCTGATTATTTGTTGAGTGAGAGTTGTCGAGACTTCTATAGACGTTGAACATTAACATGTCACATTAATCTCTTTTCTTAGACTCTGTGTTGGTTTTACCCTGTTTAAGGAACTGTGTCGACTTATGTTACCAATTATGCGTTTTGTTTATGCGTGTGTTGTGCAGTTTGTATTCTTACATGATCGGTAGATGATGTTGACGTGAGCTTTGATTTGACCTGCGTAGTGCGAAAAAACACCAATAGGACGGTCATGCATTTACCGATTACAGGCGTGCGAGCAGATGTGTGTCTTGGAAAAAACTGGCAAATAAATTGAAGAACTTGTTCTTAAGCGTGGACAAGCTATGGTTGTTTTTTTGTTACACGTGCAGTCAGTTAGTACGAGCGGTTGTATTGACAGGGTGTGTCATGTGTTTTAGTTTATTTTTGAGAAGCGTGTTTGGCAGTGATTAACAAGTAAAGGTCTGTCTGTTTGTTGACTTGTCTGAAATCCTGTACAAGACTCGGTATCAGGTCGTTTAGGAATTTACTGATGTAAGTTTGATTTTGTGCCTTTTTATGTACGTGATCTTTGATTTTTATGAGTTGACATTGAAGAAGAGCGCGAGGAGATCTGCTGCACTATTTGGACATACTCTGTTTTCAGGTAATCTTTTTCTGATGTCTCATGTTGTGGAGACATGTTTTGGAAAGTTTTTGTATTGTATCCTAGTTGTCTTTGTTGGAATCGGAGTAACATACAAGATGTGAATCTGGTAATGGAGTATCATAGAAAATAATTAATATTCAAGTATTTCCAAGGAGAAAATTTCGACTCTCTTAAAGATAGCTAATCTCCGCTGAATTGGTTGCAAATTCATAACTAGTCTATGTGCTAGGTAATTTCTATTCAGCCATTGTAGCACCAGGACATGCCAATTAAAGCTGTCATTGCTATCATTGGGCTTGGCGTGTTTTGTATCTGTCTTATCAGTATGTCAATCGATAAAAAGCAGATTAGTTACTATCAATGTGTGTTTATCCGGATTTTGTGTGGTGTGGACATACACCACAGGTCGGCAGTAATTGTAAAGTGATATTAGATTGAAACCGTTAATTATTCATATTCTGTCACGGTCACACTTAGTCCACGATAAATCTGTAAACCACGAGAAGAGGGCCATCTTTTTCATGGTTCGTGTCTTAACACATATTATTGGGTCTGGGGGAAAACTAAATATGTTGATGCGGATCTGTTCACGAGTATAATACGGTGTCTAGTGCTGTGATTCACAATACTATTCTTCTGGCTAGGCTACGTTACATGGCGTTAAACCAAAAGGTTATATGGTTTTTGATTGTGTTTAGTTGATGATTATGGTTGATGGAATATGGATTTACAGGGTCATACATTTGGGGTGGGTAGTGGCGTACAATAATTAATTGAGTAAAAATTGGATTGGGGAAAAAAATAGGTGGGGGGGGTTGGTGTCTAGGTATCTCGATTGTAATTGCATCGGTGTGGTTTGCAGTTGGGTGCTGATGTGTGGTAGCTGTTGGACGTTACGAGGGACAGATCTAGGAAGAGCCTGGAGCGGAACGCTACTTTTATCAAAAATTGAGAAATTGAATGTGCAAGACATAACCACAGCCAGAGGGCAATTTAGTTGCCGCACCTAGGCCAAAAACTGCCCATGCAACAGATCGAATAAGGAGCTGATAATTTTCTTTATAGACATGATTATTTTGGGCAGCGTTGCTATTACTCGTTTCTAAATATTTATGAGCTCCGAGTGTACCCGCCCTTTTGAAGATCCAAACACTGGTTGGTCACAAAACCTATGGTATTGAGCCACACAGTTGTCCTCTGCATGCCTGTAGAAAGTTAATCTCTCACTTTTGCCTCTTTCCTCACTGTGTTTGCGCATATGCATTTATTTTTTTAT
>JAMPIV010014951.1:0-199517 GCA_024509875.1 Oreohelix idahoensis | reverse complement strand
TTTTTTCTCAGTACCATGCAAGGAATTATTAAACACAACCTTAAAATGTCAAATCTTGTTAAAATTTCGACTTCACTTCAAAAAATCTGCGTCTTCCACATTGTTTCCTACAGCTTGCATTATACGAAATTAAAGCTATTCCTCCGCCCATCATAATGGTGAAAGCCTTATGCAAATCAGACATCTGCTGGTCAAGCGATATCCGTTTGAATGAAGCGGGGTGAGGCAAAAAAGCCGAGAGTTGGCCGCGCGACGAGTTTCGCTACGCGTAAGTTTGCTGTTTGTTTTTATTAGTAAAAAAATACTTCAATAACTTTTATTATTCGGGAATTAATACATTTCAAATGAGAAGAGGATAATGAGTATCGTGATATAAATTTTATTACAATCCGCTTAATAGCAAAGGGACAGTGACGACTTAAACTTGATGAATTTTCCTCAGTTTTCTCAACTTTCGTGCGTTTTCAACCAAAAAAGCGGGCGGTTTGTGGTACCTAGTGATATCAAAATAAGAATACAAAAAGCAAGAGGAGCTTTCATTGTATTTGGAAATATATGGAGATCAAGAGACATCGGATCCAACACGAAAATAAGAATCTTCAACTCAAATGTGAAATCAGTACTATTATATGGCTCTATAACAACAAAGACAACAACCAAAAAGCTACAGACTTTCATAAATGGGTGCTTGCGTAGAATAGAGGGATTAAAATGGTATGACAAGGTTACCAATGTGGAACTGATGACAAGAACCAGACATGTGCCAGTGGAACAAGAGATGAGAAGAAGACAATGGCGATGGATAGGACACACTGAGGAAACCTGTTGATAGCATTACAAGGCAGTCCTTGTTCTGGAACCCCCAGGGCAAGAGAGGCAGAGGTAGACCAAGAAGCTCATGGAGAAGAGAGCTGGAAACAGAGGTGAAAATGATGAGGAGAACGTGGAAAGAACTTGAGATGATGGCACGTGACAGGAAGACTTGGCATGTGTTTGTTGAAGGCCTATGCTCCTTTGGGAGTGGAGGGTTATGATGATGATGCCAATGAGTGCTTGACTCGTGACTTGATTTGTGCTATAACGTGGGCCTGTGGAGTACCACAGTCAGTGAGTGCTTGACTTGTGCTATAATGTTGATCTTTGAGGTACCACAGTCAATGAGTGCTTGACTTGTGACTTGACTTGTGATTTGACTTGTGCTATAACATGGATCTTTGAGGTACCAAAGACAAGAAGTGCTTGACTTGTGCAATAACGTGTATCTTTGAGGTACCACAGTCAATGAGTGCTTGACTTGTGCTATAACGTGGATCTTTGAGGTACCACAGTCAATGAGTGCTTGACATGCTATAATGTTGGTCTTTGAGGTACCACAGTCAGTGAGTGCTTGATTTGTGACTTTATTTGTACTAAAATGTTGATCTTTGAGGTACCACAGTCAATGAGTGCTTGACTTGTGCTATAATGTTGATCTTTGAGGTACCACAGTCAATGAGTGCTTGACTTGTGCTATGATGTTGGTCTTTGAGGTACCATAGTCAATGAGTACTTGACTTGTGCTATAATGTTGGTCTTTGAGGTACCACAGTCAATGAGTGCTTGACTTGTGACTTGATTTGTTCTATAATGTTGGTCTTTGAGGTACCACAGTCAATGAGTGTTTGGCCTGTGACTTGATTTGTGCTATAATGTTGGTCTTTGAGGTACCACAGTCAATGAGTGCTTGACTTGTGCTATAATTTTGGTCTTTGAGATACCACAGTCAATGATTGCTTGACTTGTGTTATAATGTTGGTCTTTGAGGTACCTCAGTCAATAAGTGCTTGATTTGTGCTATAATGTTGGTCTTTGAAGTACCACAGTCAATGAGTGCTTGACTGTTGCTATAATGTTGGTCTTTGAGGTACCACAGTCAATGAGTGCTTGACTTTTGCTTTAATGTTGGTCTTTGAGTTACCATAGTCAATGAGTGCTTGATTTGTGCTATAACGTTGTTCCTTGAGGTACCACAGTCTGTAACTTGACATGTTCTAAAATGTTGGTCTTTGAGGTACCACAGTCAATGAGTGCTTGCTTGCAACTTGATTTGTGCTATAATGTTGGTCTTTGAGGTATTACAGTCAATGAGTGCTTGACTTGTGACTTGATTTGTGCTATAATGTTGGTCTTTGAGGTACCACCAGTCAATGAGTGTTTGACTTGTGCTATAATTTTTGATCTTCGAGGTACCACAGATGATGAATGCTTGCCTTGTGACTTGATTTGTGCTATAATGTTGGTCTTTGAGGTACCACAGTCAATGAGTGCTTGACTTTTGCTATAATGTTGGTCTTTGAGGTACCACAGTCAATTAGTGCTTGACGTGTGCTATAATGTTGGTCTTTGAGGTACCACAGATGATGAGTGCTTGACTTGTGATGTGACCTGTACTACAAGTTGGTCACAGGTGTACCACTTTACTAGCAGTCACTACATTTGTCTAATGATGGTTCATCTGTTTAGTTCCATAAACAGGTAGATGTGTCCATTCTTTAATACTCCCAGTCCAATTCTTTTTCTGTCTGCCCTGTCTTCTTTTGCCTAGTGCTTTCCACACTGAAGTTTGGCTAATGATCTTGACTAGCCAAGAATATTTTGTTAAACTAATGAAGAAGAATTATTTTATAATTATCTGAAAGAAGTGTTGTTGTAACTTGACATCATTGAACATTTTTATTCCTCGGTTTTAATGTATAATCTTTATTACTTGTTTTACCAGGCTGAAAAGACAGCGTTGGAGAGAGACACAGTTTATAAAGTGGTAAGCCACAATTGTACTTTCCTGTCTGTATGAGGTTAATCTCCCTTGTTGATGGTACTGTAAAGATACCAGAACAAGTGAAAGGTTTCTCACATCTTGGACATGACAACAAGGAGTGGCAGATGTGAAACAAGTGAAAAGTTTCTCACATCTTTGACATGACAACAAGGAGTGGCAGATGTGAAACAAGTGAAAAGTTTCTCACATCTTTGACATGACAACAAGGAGTGGCAGATGTGAAACAAGTGAAAGGTTTCTCACATCTTGGACATGACAACAAGGAGTGGCAGATGTGAAACAAGTGAAAGGTTTCTCACATCTTGGACATGACAACAAGGAGTGGCAGATGTGAAACAAGTGAAAGGTTTCTCACATCTTGGACATGACAACAAGGAGTGGCAGATGTGAAACAAGTGAAAGGTTTCTCACATCTTGGACATGACAACAAGGAGTGGCAGATGTGAAACAAGTGAAAAGTTTCTCACATCTTGGACATGACAACAAGGAGTGGCAGATGTGAAACAAGTGAAAGGTTTCTCACATCTTGGACATGACAACAAGGAGTGGCAGATGTGAAACAAGTGAAAGGTTTCTCACATCTTTGACATGACAACAAGGAGTGGCAGATGTGAAACAAGTGAAAGGTTTCTCACATCTTTGACATGACAACAAGGAGTGGCAGATGTGAAACAAGTGAAAAGTTTCTCACATCTTTGACATGACAACAAGGAGTGGCAGATGTGAAACAAGTGAAAGGTTTCTCACATCTTTGACATGACAACAAGGAGTGGCAGATGTGAAACAAGTGAAAAGTTTCTCACATCTTTGACATAACAACAAGGAGTAGCAGATGTGAAACAAGTGGAAAGGTTTCTCACATCTTGGACATGACAACAAGGAGTGGCAGATGTGAAACAAGTGAAAAGTTTCTCACATCTTGGACATGACAACAAGGAGTGGCAGATGTGAAACAAGTGAAAGGTTTCTCACATCTTGGACATGACAACAAGGAGTGGCAGATGTGAAACAAGTGAAAGGTTTCTCACATCTTTGACATGACAACAAGGAGTGGCAGATGTGAAACAAGTGAAAAGTTTCTCACATCTTTGACATGACAACAAGGAGTGGCAGATGTGAAACAAGTGAAAGGTTTCTCACATCTTTGACATGACAACAAGGAGTGGCAGATGTGAAACAAGTGAAAAGTTTCTCACATCTTGGACATGACAACAAGGAGTGGCAGATGTGAAACAAGTGAAAAGTTTCTCACATCTTTGACATGACAACAAGGAGTGGCAGATGTGAAACAAGTGAAAGGTTTCTCACTATCTTTGACATGACAACAAGGAGTGGCAGATGTGAAACAAGTGAAAAGTTTCTCACATCTTTGACATGACAACAAGGAGTGGCAGATGTGAAACAAGTGAAAGTTTTCTCACATCTTGGACATGACAACAAGGAGTGGCAGATGTGAAACAAGTGAAAAGTTTCTCACATCTTTGACATGACAACAAGGAGTGGCAGATGTGAAACAAGTGAAAAGTTTCTCACATCTTTGACATGACAACAAGGAGTGGCAGATGTGAAACAAGTGAAAAGTTTCTCACATCTTGGACATGACAACAAGGAGTGGCAGATGTGAAACAAGTGAAAAGTTTCTTACATCTTTGACATGACAACAAGGAGTGGCAGATGTGAAACAAGTGAAAAGTTTCTCACATCTTTGACATGACAACAAGGAGTGGCAGATGTGAAACAAGTGAAAAGTTTCTCACATCTTTGACATGACAACAAGGAGTGGCAGATGTGAAACAAGTGAAAGTTTTCTCACATCTTGGACATGACAACAAGGAGTGGCAGATGTGAAACAAGTGAAAAGTTTCTCACATCTTTGACATGACAACAAGGAGTGGCAGATGTGAAACAAGTGAAAAGTTTCTCACATCTTTGACATGACAACAAGGAGTGGCAGATGTGAAAAGTTTCTCACATCTTTGACATGACAACAAGGAGTGGCAGATGTGAAACAAGTCAGGAGAGCTATAGGAGCTGCCACAGATTCACTCAAATACATTCGACAGACATTAACCCTTTACTGTTCTGCCCAGTTTACTATATCTTTATCTTAATCTCCAAGGCAAGGAGAGCAACTCCATTTTCTGACACAGTGACCGTCCTAAATAAATTCATTAAAAAAACTGAGCTAAAAATATGTTTATTACTTTTAAATACTTACTTACTTACTTAGTCGTTCCCCTTCTACCGTGAGGTGTAGAGGTTTGGAAGAGAGAGCGCCAGACCATTCTATCAGCTGTCTTCTTCCTGGCCTGGTTCCATTCTAGTCCTCGGTCCTTCAAAGATTGTCTAATGTTGTCCTCCCAGCGGACTCTGGGTCGTCCTGGAGGTCTGGATCCCTGGCTCTTTGTTTCCCATGCTTGTCGTGGTAGCCGATCTTCTCCCATTCTGCAGACATGGCCAAACCATCTTAGTTGGGATTGTTCTATTTGGGTCTGCAGCGGATGGGATTTTAGGCCTTGACGGATCGTCTGGTTGCGGACCATGTCTCTTCTTGTTACTTCAACCACTTTCCTCAGATACCTCATTTCTGAGGTTTGGATCTGGCTATTGTGGGTTGTAGTCATTGCCCACGACTCGCATCCATATGTCAAGACTGGGACATAGGTGGAGCGGTATACAGCCATCTTCGTTTTCTTACCAACCTCTTTCTTGCTGAGGAATCCACGATTTATGGCCTGAAAAAGTCTCCCAGCCGCTGCTTTTCGAGTGGCCAACTCTTCTTTGATGCCCCCCTTTCGGTCTATAATAGCTCCGAGATATTTAAAGTGGTCGACCTGCTCCAGGACCTGTTCTCCCAACTTAATCTGATGTTTTCTTTCTTCTCGTGATATCACCATGGATTTTGTTTTAGAGCTGCTTATGACCAACCCTCTCTTCTCCAGCTCTTCCTTCCAGACTTGCAGGTTGGATTGGAGATGTGCCTCTGATTTAGCAATCAGGGCAACATCATCAGCAAATGCCAGCTCCGAAATATAGACCTGTCTCATCTTCCAGTACCCCACTGCATACTTTCTTGTTCTCTCCTTACATGCCTTCATGACATCGTCCATAAGGAGTATGAAGAGGTAAGGTGATAGGATATCACCTTGTCTTACACCAGTGGTGGTCCTGAACTCTTCTGACTTATGGTTTGCTGTCCTCACATAATTTCTGCAAGACTTGTAGAAGCTCTGTATAGCATGAATCAGAGGTGCTGGAATATTCTTCCTTGCCAAACAGTCCCAAAGTTTGCTCCAGGGGGACCCTGTCAAACGCCTTTTCCAGATCTATGAAACAAAGATGGATCTCACTCTTATTCTCAAGGGCCTTTTCACTCAGCTGTCTGAGTGTGAAGATTAGGTCTTGAGTACTTCGGTTTGCTCGGAATCCGCACTGGACCTCATCCAATTGTGGCTCAGCTAGGCGTCGGAGTCTCTGCCCTAGGATTCTAGAGTAGATTTTACCAGGGACACTGAGCAGGGATATGCCTCTATGGTTTCCACATTGTCGATTGTCACCCTTTTTGAAAATTGGTGTTATGATGGCGATCTCCCAATCCTTTGGTATGGTCTTGTTGCACCATGCTGCCTGTAGGACCTTTAAGAGTAATAGGTCGCCTGATGCTCCCATGTACTTAACCATTTCTGGTGTTATACCATCATGCCCTGCTGCTTTGCCCATCTTGATTTTCTCTAGTGCTGCCCTCTTTTCTTCCATCTTTATTTCATATTCACAATAATTGGTTTTCTCTTCTGTGCTAGTGTTTATCATTTCTGATGCTTCACCATGCTCACCATCCAGGAGTTCTGAGAAATATTCTTTCCATCTTTCCATTACTTCCTTCGGGGCAGTAAGCAATTTGCCTTGCTTGTCCTTTATAAATTTGAGAGGGCATTGTTTTTCTTTCCTCATGTTCTTTAGGGTCTTATAGAACAATTTCTGGTTTTCTTGTGCATTTTTTTCTAGCTTTTCTCCAAATTCTTCCCAGGACTTCTGTTTTGCTGCTAGCACTTTGTTCTTTGCTTCTGTTCTGAGTGTCACATATTCTCTATATTTTTCCATTTGTCCTGTTGTGTTTTTAGCTCCTAAGTATTGTTTCCCTGCCATTTTCTTCTCTCTTATTTTCTCTTTGACTTCCTCTGTCCACCAAGGTGTCCTCTTTCTCTGGTTCCCAAGTCGGACTTCACCGCATGCTTCTGCAGCAGCTGTCTTTATGATATCCTTGAATTTATTCCAGAGGGTTTCCAAGTCATCAGGTCGTTCTTCTGTGTTGCTCACTGCTGTAGCAATAAGCCCCTGATATCTGGTCTTAATTTCTGGCTCTCTCAGCTTGTAGGTCCTAATGCTCATTTCTCCTGCTCGTTTACTTGGTTTCTTGCGTGTTGTTGGGCAGTTCCTAGGCTGAGCAACTCTTTCAGTTGTTCGTTTGATTGTTAGCAGGTAGTGATCACTTCCAATCTCTGGCCCCCTCCAGACTCTTGCATCTCGGACATATCTGAATGAGCTTCTCCGAACAATGGCATAGTCGATCACTGACTTCTCATTCTTGGTTGGTTCACATCTAGTGTATGCATGTATGCGCTTATGGGGGAACTTTGTGTTTTAATGATCAGATTCTGCTCACTGCAGAATCTAAGGAGTCGCTTTCCATTGTCATTGAGAGTATCTTCTCCATATCTTCCGATAACTCCACCCCATCTAGCATGGTCATTTCCAACTCTGGCATTAAAATCTCCGAGCATAATAACTTCATCTAGGCAGTCATCCACTGTCCTTTGAAGCAGCTCGAAGAATTCCTCCTTGACCTCCTCTCTCATCCTCATTTGGCCCATACACTATGACCAGGTTGACTATGGTTTCTCCTTCTTTTAGTTTTACAACCATAATGCGCTCCGAGACAAAGTTCCATCCCTTGATACTATCTTTTTGATTTTGGGCCACAATGCAACCCACGCCCCCTTTAGCTCTTTCAGATATGGGTACACCACTGTAGAGCAACGTGTTGCCATCGAGATCCATGACTCCTTGTCCTTTTTTCTTCGTTTCCGTTATAGCCAGGATTTCTAGTTTTGCTTTCCTCATCTCTTCCACCAGCTCCTCTTCCTTCCCATTTATACTTCTTGTGTTCCAAGTTCCATAAGTCGTAGTCCGTAGTCCGTTCCAGTTCGTCGCCTTTAGAATCAGTCCGGTTTCTCTCTTTTAGTTCGCGTAATCATGATTTAAAGCAAACAGGTGATTGGCCTGTTGTGCCTTTGCATGGTCGAGGGGCTGCCTCCTTACGGCCTCCATGCAGGCCGCCCTCCTCCTTTTTCATCCGGGCTTGGGACCGGCATAGGCGGAGTTACTTTTAAATACACTGAATAGAATCATGTACCCTTTGCAGTATTCTTAATAAATATATATATTAGTTTTATGCAATGACAGTTTCAATAATGTGGCGAAAAAATATTTTGAAATTAGTTTTGAATGTTTGTTGAGCTAATTCAATAGCACAAAAGATATAAACATTCATTTTTATTAACGAAACATAACTACTCATGACGTGATAAACAGACCAGTTCATTACAATGAATTCTGCACACTAGGCAATCATAAACAGTCTCTGTAGAACGCCGAGAAGATGTGTTTGGTTTGTTCTTTGAAAAAATAAAATGTTTTTTTTTGCATATGCATTCGCGTAAGTTGTTTTTTTATTGCTGCTTTTTCCTTGTTTGTATTGAGCCCATTTGGTAACATTGTTCGCTCATAAACAAACTGAAGTAATCATAAGAGGCAGCATCTAGATCTAGAGTGTGTTTAGGTCCAGGGTTTCCTATAAAGTCACAAATTTCAACTGAAGTGTGCTCTGTTGTCAAGTCTATTTCGTTTGATCTGTCGTCGGTATCATTACTAGTTTCACTAGATTCAATTTTGTTAGTCCCACTGTCACGAGTCTAAACCAGGTTTATATTTAATATCCACATCTGATTCTGCGGAACCCTCATCGTTTCAATTAGAAAGATCGCCGTCTTTCTGCTTCCGAAGCAAAGATTCCGCTGCCTGCATAGTCAGGGCTTTAAAAAATAAAAAAACATCGAAATATCCATCAATTTCGAAAATAATTTCAGAAAATGGAAGCTTCGCTTGTTACCAGAAATCTTCGTAAAACACAGGTCTCGTTAATAGCAAGATCTTGTTGCTCTATGGCAATGAGTGTTAACAGCAGCTTCACGGGTGGTATTGACCCTTTTGGACGGGACCTTTGATTATGCATGTGGGCAACTTTGGGCATTTGAAACGGGAAAGGGTTAACTTTAAAATAAAATAAAATATTTTAAACAAACGCTTTTAATGTACTAAAAAGCCAAAAATAATTTTTCAAGGAGTTTATAGCTTGCAGTAAACAAATGTAACATCAAATTGACAAAAAGTGTGCTTATCATATATTTTATCCATAAGTGTCTAATGAAGTATAAAGCAGAAGTTAATTTCATGCAGAATCAGCGCCCATGCTTTTTGTTAATTTGATGTTACATTTTTTTTACTGCAAGCTATAAACTTTTGATGTTACATTTTTTTTACTGCAAGCTATAAACTCCTTGAAAAATTATTTGTGGCTTTTTAGTGCATTAAAAGCATGTGTTTAAAAAAAAAATTTATTTTCTTTTTACTGTAATTTTTTTTTGTTTTAAAATTAAAGTCAAATATAATCGATCCGCTAATGACATCATCAGTTTTCATACAAGAGAAGTTAAATAAAAGCGTGTAAAAATAGGACCACTTTAGCACAGTAGGTTTCACACTTTAATTACTTCCCTTGTATCGCTACCAATTGTATACAACACTCGTTAGCATTGACTAAATGAACAGCGTCCAAAAAAGAAACTGCACATGCATGACCTCATCTATTTTGACATACTCAATGATTTTTTTTTTCCTATTTGTATTTTAACCTGCTGTAGCTGCTGTAGGATTTCGTAATGTTCTCAGCAGAATGAAATAATAATCAGAAAAGGTTGAAAATTATCCGAATAACTTGTACTAGGAAACGGTAATCTATAAATTACCGAAGATGAAAGAGCGGTCGAGAATTATATCCCTTGTATGTTCCTACAGAACTCCGCCTAGGCCGGTCAGAAGCCCAGCTGAAAAAGGAGGAGGGCGGCCTGCATGGAGGCCGTAAGGAGGCAGCCCCTCCACCATGCAAAGGCACAACAGGCCAATCACCTGTTTGCTTTAAACAATGATTATGCGAACTACAAGAAAGAAAACCGGGCTGACTCTAAAGGCGACGAACTGTAACGGACTACGACTTGGGAATAAATATAAATGGGAAAGAAGAGGAGCTGGTGGAAGAGATGAGGAAAGCAAAACTAGAAATCCTGGCTATAACGGAAACAAAGAAAAAGGGACAAGGAGTCATGGATCTCGATGGCAACATGCTGCTCTACAGTGGTGTACCCACATCTGAAAGAGCTAAAGGGGGCGTGGGTTCCATTGTGGCCAAAAACTAAAAAGATAGTATCAAGGGATGGAACTTTGTCTCTGAGCGCATTATGGTTGTAAAACTAAAAGAAGGAGAAACCATAGTCAACCTGGTCATAGTGTATGGGCCAAATGAGGATGAGAGAGCAGAGGTCAAGGAGAAATTCTTCGAGCTGCTTTAAAGGACAGTGGATGACTGCCTAGATGAAATTATCATGCTCAGAGATTTCAATGCCAGAGTTGGAAATGACCATGCTAGATGGGGTGGAGTTATCGGAAGATATGAATAAGATGCTCTCAATGACAGTGCAAGCGACTCCTTAGATTCTGCAGTGAGCAGAATCTGATCATTACAAACACAAAGTTCCCCCATAAGCGCATACATGCATACACTAGATGTGAACCAACAAAGAATGAGAAGTCAGTGATCGACTATGCCATTGTTAGGAGGAGCTCATTCAAATATGTCTGGGATGCTAGAGTCTGGAGGGGGCCAGAGATTGGAAGTGATCACTACCTGCTTACAATCAAAAGAACAACTTAAAGAGTTGCTCAGCCTAGGAACTGCCCAACATCACGCAAAAAATTAAGTAAACGATCGGGAGAAATGAGCATTAAGACCTACAAGCTGAGAGAGCCAGAAATTAAGACCAGATATCAGGGGCTTATTGCTACAGCGGTGAGAAACACAGAAGAACAACCTGATGACTTGGAAACCCTCTGGCTTAAATTCAAGGACATCATAAAGACAGCTGCTGCAGAAGCATGTGGTGAAGTCCGACTTGGGAACAAGAGAAAGAGGACACCTTGGTTGACAGAGGAAGTCAAAGAGAAAATAAGAGAGAAGAAAATGGCATGGAAACAATACTTAGGAGCTAAAAACACAGCAGGACAAATAGAGAAATATAGAGAATATGTGACACTCAGAACATAAGCAAAGAATAAGGTGCTAGCAGCAAAACAGAAGTCCTGGGAAGAATTTTGAGAAAAGCTAGAACAAGATGCTCAAGAAAACCAGAAATTGTTCTATAAGACCCAAAAGAACATGAGGAAGGAAAAACAATGCCCTCTCAAATGTATAAACTACACACACTATTTTTACCTTGTCAAATAAACCACAGCAAGCAAAGCTACAACTAAATGGGCAGGCAGTACGAGAAGATGAAACACCAACATACTTAGGAATCACACTAGACCGCCGAATGACGTGGAAATCACAGATAAACAAAATACAGCTAAGGGCAAAACTTCGCATGACCATCATGAAAAAGTTAGCTGGTACCACATGGGGTGCTGATGAGAATATCCTCAAAAAGCTGTACACAGGCAGAGTCAGACCTGCTATGGAATACGGCATCACAGCTTGGTCGACGGCAGCAAAGTCAAATTTTGACAGAGTAAACAGACTCCAAAATCAAGCAGCACGTATTATAACAGGGGCCCTAAAGTCCACACAAATCAACCATATGGAAAACATTATAGGGCTACAGCCAATGGAGGATAGACGTGACAGCAGAGTCCTACAACAAGCTGAAAAATTTAAGAGACTCGAAGGACACCTGTAACTGTACTTTTCTCTCTTGTTGAGGTGATCACTGGCCCAAGACAGTATACATGTTGTTAGGTGTGTGGTGCGAGCGGATGATGAACTGAGTGTGGGTGCGAATGAAGGCGCGAATGTGTTTAGGCTCTTATGTATGTAGACCCTGCAACCCATACACTCACATGCAGTAGTCAAAGATGCTTGGACACTGCAGACACGTTTCAAAACATTTATTGACGAGAACACACATGGTATCAACAGGAACAGTCAGTGTAAACAAGGTCATGCTGACCGGAAATCGATAGGTATACATTAGGCATTCATCAAGCTGGTAAACATTTGAATATTCGTGCATGGTCAATACAATGTTCTTCAATAAGGACAGTTCGTGGCGTCGCCCTGGGATTACTGACTAAACGCGTCAGATACCTTAATCACTTTGACACATAGGTGCAACTTGGCATTCCCCGCCAATTGCACATTATCAGGCTGTAGTATAATAGCCGAAAACACAGGCCTCGTTCTGACGTCGGCTGTGTACTTCTGATAAGCAGGTTACCATCAACCCTGCAGTAATGCTTATTGTAGACATAAATATGCCGCCAATCTGCGGTTCCCACAATATATCTTCGTCACTGGATTTCTGGATGGTATGAAGACTAATAGTCTTGGATGGCTACCTTGAGCACAACATATATGTTCTGAAATGGAGGACCGGTGAGCTGCAGTTCACAGACTAGGCAATCTTCTAACATGTTCTGCTACCGAAAGCATAGTAATGGAAAAAGTCGGTATTACCTGTAACCGAGTCCACAGAACTTAACAAGGAACTCTGCTGTCATTCCAACGCACAGAGATTCACTGGGGAAAACTGCCAGTGCAGTCACTTCGAAGATTCTTCCCGAAAAACACAATGGACTCTCGTCCCTTCAGAAACCAGGACACTTCCCGGCTTGCCGGAAGTCTAACTCAACTCCCGCTTAAAAAAAACTGCCCATGGGCATACGCCCGAACTGTCTACCTTTGACCCTAAAGGTCAAACACAATGAATGAATAAACAAGGGAAGACAACCCCTAATCAACCTGACATCGCAGGTAAAGACACAATTATTCTTATGATAAAAAACATAAGCAAATAACTTGACAGATGACTCCGTCAAAAATGACAGCAACATATTACTACAACCCCCCTGTAAAAAAAAAAATGAAATTTTTTTTTTTAATATGTCCATGAGCAAGATTGCACAAGTATCACTTATGTGCTCATGAAAAAATGAACCTAATATCAGGTACAATAGACGCATAAACAAAGCGTCTGAAGAGGATACAAATCATCTCCCAACATAGGAGAAAATATTTCCTTTAAGCCAAACAAACTAAGGGGGTACCATTAAAGAAACCTAAGTTGCTGGCAATACCAATCATATATCAATCATTACTAAATACAGTAGAACTCCATTTATCCGAACCCCAATTATCCGAACATCCAATTATCCGAACACTTTTTCCAGAAAAAAAAAATCTGGCGCCACCAGTCACGTTAGACTACATTTCTGAATCTTTTGATGCGACAAGCTTCAAATGTGTGTGAACAATTTGTAGAGGATGGAATGGGCTAATGGTCAGTCGCTTACGTACAGGAAGTCAGTTAGATCATAAAGTCAGTTAATATCTGGTTTACCAATCCAGTGTATGTGTGCGTTCTAGGCAGAACACTGGCTAAACAGACAGTTCAACTTAAAATAATTGTGTCTGCTACTACAGCAGAATAATTTTGGTGTACAAATATTTCTCTGTGCGATATGGCATCTTCCAGTAGGCCTAAAGCATATAAAAGGAACCGCAATGTTTTGTCAATTGAAACGAAAACAGAAATTGTCAAGAGACTAGGAAAAGGTGAAACTGTGTCTTCACTTGCGAGAATTTTCAATGTTGGGAAAGCTACCGTCTCTGACATCAAAAGTAACAAGGATAAAATTATGAGTTTTGCATCGAAATTGGATAGTTAAAATCGGTCGAAGAAACGTAAAACCATGAGGAATGCGAAAGATTTGAAATTGGAAGAGGCTTTGTATATATGGTTTGTGCAAAGAAGAAGCAAAGGGTAACCTATCTCTGGCTCTCTATTGTGTGAAAAGGCACTTCAGTTCAACAATCAACTTGACGGTCCTCCTGACTTTAAGGCTAGCCAGGGATGGTTACGAAACTTTAAATCTCGTCATGGCATACGAGAATTGGAGATTCAAGGGAATTTTTTACCTAGCGATGCAACTGCCGCTGAAAATTTTAAAGAAACATTCTTGGCTTTTTTTGGAAGAAGAAGGTTATTCACTCGATGATGTGTATAATGCCGATGAGACTGGCTTATACTGGAAATCATTGCCTCCAAAATCACTTGCATCTCAGAGCGAAGCAGCTGCCCCTGGGTTTAAAAAGTGCAAAGAGAGAGTAACAATTTTGGTAGCCGCGAATGCCAGTGGAAGTCATCGTTTACCGGAGCTAATGATCGGCAAAGCCAGAAAACCACGTCGTTTAAAGAATGTGACATGTCTCCCATTGTGCTACAAAGCACAGAAGAGTGCTTGGATAAATAGTGAAATATTTCTTGATTGGTATACAAATCTGTTCCTCCCAAATGTGAAGAGGTTGAGAGAACAAGAAAAGCAAACTGGAAAAGTAATTCTTCTACTGGACAATGCACCATCTCATCCAGAGACGGATACATTGAATGCAGTTGATGCAAATTTTAAAGTAATTTTTCTGCCTCCCAATGTAACAGCACTGATTTCTGATTCAACCAATGGATCAGGGTGTTATAGCAAAGCTTAAAAAGATGTACAAGAAGGAAGTCCTGCGTCGTTTATTGTTGGCTGAAGATGAAGAAAGTGTGGTGGCGTTTTCCAAAAAGCTAAATCTCAAAGACTGCTGCTATATGTTAGCTGATGCTTGGACCACCCTGTCACAAGATAATCTCAACAAGGCTGGGAATAGATTGCTTGGGAAAAAATGAGGAAATGAAACTACTGCAGTGGACACAAGTGATGATGGAATAAATGAAGTTGTGGAACTGTTTCAAGCAATGCCCGGATTTTCGGACTGTGACAAAGATGATGCACACATGTGGCTAGAAGTTGATAATGATTCTGGTTTTCAGTTTTTGAATGACGAAGAAATTTTGTCTTTTGTGCAAGAAGAAAACCAAATACATGTAGTGACCGATGATGAAGACTCATCAGATGTACATGATGTACTTGTAGATTATGAAGAAAACCCAAAACGTCGACCAAATCCTGAAGAGGCCTTTATAGCACTAGAAACAGCGATGGTTTGGTACGTACGAGCAAGAAGATGACAGCTGTCCTACACAGCTTCTGCTGTTAAAGACAATGCGGGACTTAGCAGCCAAAAGGAGAGACTATCCAGTTTGGTGCAAAAGAGGATTCCTCATTATTTTAAATAGTGGGCTACATCTGTGCAAGTACATGTATACGTTAGTTGCGCCTGGTTTTGAATCGTTTGTAATGTTATTTTGATAACATTTCTCTTTCTTAAAAAAAAAAAAATTAATACAAGTAGTACATGCACTGCAGTGTAATGAAAGATTTTGGTGATACAGTGATCTAATACAGTGTGGGTATTATTATTACAGTACAAGTAAATATGTTTTATAGAGTATTTTCCTTGTGATGGTTAATTATTTTTAGAAATATGTGTACATGTACTCGATACATTATGTAATCCAATTATCCGAACATTTGATTATCCGAACGATGCTCGGTCCCATGGGGTTTGGATAAATGGAGTTCTACTGTACTATAATTATAGCAATATACAAATGTCATGAATTACAATGCTATATTAGCAACATATCACTGATGGATGGACAAAATGAAATTTGTTAAATTATCTAAACATCATCCAAATACATTTGTATTACAACATATTAGGATATTAAGGACAGACCTAAGTCCGAAAGTGTATCAGGAAAAACTAGGACACAAGATTTAACTGGAATCATGTGGGCATCTGGACAATATGTCCGCCATCACATTATCCGAACCACGGATAGCTCGCACCAAGAAATGGAAAGGCTGAAGAGCAATAGCATAACGAGTAGATCTCGAGCTCTTCAAATCCTTACTTTGCATAGCCGTAAGAGCTTTTTGGTCGGTTTCCATAAAGAAATACGCGCCCAGAAGGAACCTTTGTAGCTTAAGAATGGACCAAACCATAGCCAACAATTCACGGTCTAAAACCGAGTAATTCCTTTCTGCCGCATTTAGCTTCCTAGAAATATACATTACAGGATGCAGAGTTCCTGAATATTCCTGCATTAGTGCCGCTCCAATCCCAGTGGAAGAGGCATCACTACGAAGAACAAAAGTCTTATCAATCGTTGGTAGTCTTAAGATAGGATGAGATGAGAACAAATTCTTAACCTGATCCAATGAAGATTGGCATTCCTGGGACCAACGCACCATATTAGGAGAACCTTTTTTCAATAACGATGAAAGTGGTGCCATAATGGAGGACAGATTCTCAATGAATCTTCCATAGAATTGTATCAATCCCAAGAGACTACGCACTTGCTTTTTTGTCTTCGGAACCGAGATATTTAATATCTTCGAAATGTTTTGGTCCTCTGTCTTCAACAGACCATGACCAACTCGATGACCTAGGAAGGAAATTTCACTAAACCCAACAAAAGCTTTAGAGGGTTTTGCAGTCAAACTATGCTCACGTAGAGTAGATAGCAATTCCTTTAGACCCAAATAGTGTTCTTCCCAAGTATCGCTGAAAAGACAGATGTCGTCTAAATATGCGATGACATCTGCACGATCTGATAGAATTCGTCGCATCATGCGCACGAAAGTCGCTGGGGCGTTCATAAGCCCGAAAGGCATAAAATTCCATTGAAACAGACCCCTAGGTGTCGAAAAAGCAGTGAGAGGTTTGGCGTGTTCCGTCAGTGGGACTTGCCAATAACCTTTCGACAAGTCTAGTTTAGTAAAGAATTTAGCTTTAGAAAGTCTAATAAGTAGATCATCTAATAATGGCATAGGTTCAGCATCGAACTTCGTAACTTGATTTAATTTGCGATAGTCAACGCAAAGACGTATGTTATTGTCTTTCTTTCGAACAATAACTATCGACGAAGAATAAGCTGAAGTGGATGGTTCAATTATTTGCAGTTGAATCATTTCATCCAATTCTTTCTCGACTTGTGCTTGAAAATGAATAGGTATTGGGTATGGTCTTACTCTGATCGGATTACGATCAGTAAGTATGATGTCATGTTCTATGACATCTGTGTGTCCAGGAATGTCGGTAAGGACATCCTGATATGATTGTAGCGTAGAGGATACTTGACGTTGCTCCTCAAAAGACAAGTTCGAAGAGATTGTAACGTCCCTCCACGATTCCGTTGAATTCAGTGGAATCGCAGGAAGAGGTAAGTTAACGTCAGAAAAAAATAGTTTCCTCATCCTGTATAACGGACAGGGATGAGATGTGACCATGTTGGACTGGAGAGTCGTTCGTCGCCTGGAAAATAGGCTGCAAATAGTCTGGACGTTCAATAAACTCTGTTAGCATATTTATATGGAAGGTTTTTTGCTTTCCATCCACATCGACGATATAGTCGACATCGGAAATTTTGGAGACTATAGTGTATGGACCTTTCCATGAAATGAGAAGTCTATTCTCTCTTGAGGGAAGTAAGACATATGCTTTGTCTCCAGGACAAAGTTGACGTAGGCGTCTTTTCTTGTTAGCAAATCGCCTAGCTTTTTCTTTCGCAAATTCGGAAGATGAAGTTGCTAACCTGCACGATTCGATAATCTTTTCTCTAAGAGCAATGACATATTCATATGACGATTGTGTATCATCGTCAATATTATCAGAAGTTATCAAATCGTGTAACAAGGACATCGGACCGCGCGGTTGCGCACCAAAGACAAGTTCGAAAGGAGAAAACCCTGTATGCTCGTTGGGAACTTCTCTATAGGCAAAGAGGACTGCAGGTAAAACCCTGTCCCAATCTTCCGGATGATCCTCCGTTATCTTGCCAAGTAAGTTCTTTAGTGTCCTGTTAAGACGTTCTACCAATCCATTGGACATTGGATGATAAATACTACTGAGAGACCTTTTAATGTCTAGCGTAGCCATTACCTGAGACATAACGTCCGAAATTAACTGAGTGCCGTGGTCCGACAGTATTTCTCCGGGGAATCCCAGACGAGAAAATATGAGCCAAAGAGCATCAGCGATATCGACAGTTGATATGCTCTTCAGAGGAATAGCCTCTGGCCAACGCGTGCACATGTCCACGCAAGTGAGGATAAATTGGTGTCCTCTGGCTGACTTAATCTTGAACGGACCAATGATGTCTATAGCCATTTTCTGAAACGGCCGAATCGGAATATCTGCAGCCTGAATAGGAGCAGCATGTCTCGGACCTCTAGACTTGACCTCTTGACAAATTTTGCAAGATCGGCAATAAATTCGGATGTCTTTATTCACGAATGGCCAAAAAAAAAGGACGCAAGGACTCTAGTTTTAGTTCTGGAAAACCCCATGTGTCCAGCACACTGAGAATCGTGTGCATGCTGAAGAATTAAGGCTCTCATACACTTAGGCACAAGAATTTGCGAGTGCATAGACTTGTCCGAGTGTTGTACCATCCGTACCAATATACCATTCTTCATAGTAATATACGATTTGTGATTAGTATTTTGATTGGGATCCCCTTTCTTTGCAAGAAGGAAGAATTTCTTCAAAGAAGGATCCTCTTCTTGACGTTTAACAAACGAGTCATGGGAAATCACCAAGTGCTCGTCTTGGCTATCAACTTCATTACTATTATCCGATGAAGTTGGGGGATTAAGAGCTTGAGCTCTTGTCACCACTGCATTGACCGTTTGAATGTTTTTTTTCTCCCAACTAGAAATTTGTTGCGGGGTGCATTCCTTAACCCCATGAATACGACCGATTATAAGATCCGCAATAGGATTAGGAAGAAGACATGCATGGACATCTCCTGTGAAGAAGGGAGTGTCAATCCTAATAATAGCAGTAGGATAACTTTCCATAGTACCACCAAATGTAACACATTTGATTGTTTTTCCAGTGGCACAGCAAGGATCTATCAGAGACTCCCTAACCCCGACGGTAGTACATCCCGAATCGAAAAGTACTGAGACTAGCCTATCATTTATTAGACCTTTATGTAAGATGAGAGATCCTCTCCCATCATGCGCAACTGTAGCAGGTAGAGCAGGAAGAGGGTGACCACAACTTAGAGTAGATACAGTCGATGAGTCGAACAATGTTAAGCATTGGGGGCATTCAGTTGCTCTCCCAAAATCGAAAGCACAACCAGTGATAGCCCTAGAGTTACCACTATCATTTACTGTATTACAGGCTCCATCAAACTCTTGTTGTGCAGAGTTTGCCTGTTGGAAAGGTCTTTTTTTGTTAAATCTAGGTCTGCCTCGATTATCATTTCCCCTGTAATTATTTCGACTATCATTTCCCCTGTAATTGTTATCATATTGCCTATTGTAATCATCATTCCGGTTTGAATCCCGGTTTCTAAATTCACCATCGTCATAATCTTGACGTCGAGAATGGTTATCTCGAAAGCTCGAATGGTTATTATTACGATAACCCTTGCGAAAGTGTCTAAGATTATTACCATTAAAATTACGAGAACTACCATCTTGTCTCCAATTCATAGACGAAGAACCATCATGTGTTGGATTACTCCGCTTCTGAGTGTAATTCTGATTACTTCCCCTATTCCAGTTTTGTTGAGCACCCTGAAATTTTTTTTTGAAATTAGGGCCATATGGTGTTGCCGAAGCAGCTGGCAACCCTTCTTTCACTTTAGAATTGCTAACTGTAGCATGGGGATGCACGGTGGCATACTGACAACAGTATTCCTCCATATCTTTTAAGTTTTTAGGCTTACGCTCATGAAGGAATGCAAGAAAAGAATCATTAACAGATGACAAAACCTTATCTCGCAATAATAAGTCCATTAGACCTTCATATGTTTTCTCAGTCTGAGACAACTCAACCCATCGTGTAAATGTACGACATATTTTTGTAACAAAATCAGAGAAATCTACTCCATTTTCTGGCAACATTGTCCTAAAACGAAGACGATAGTCTTCTTCTTTTAGTTGGTATTTTTTTAGCAATGCTGCTCTGACAACATTATAATTAGTCCTGTCATGTTCGTCTATTGTCATAAGAGTAGTCACTGTGTCACCTGTAAAAAATTCCATCAGTTGTTCAACATATTTTTCCTTTTTTATGTTATGCGTATCGCATAAAAATTGGAATCTATCTAGATAATCTGCTACGTCATCCTTTAAAGGATTGAAATGAGGTAGTTTGATCCTACTTACAAACTCCTTTGTCGTACTCGAAGTTGTTTGATGAGCACCTGGACTCGTCAATTTCAATTTCTCTAACTCCAAAGTTGCGAGTCTTTCATCAAGTTCCATTTTCTGTTTTCTTTCCTCATGTTCCATTTTTCTAATTTCAGCCTCAGCAGCAGCTTGAAGTTGGAGTTTTTTTTTCCTCAGCAGCAGCTTGAGCTTTCCTCTCCTCTGCAGCAGCTTGAGCTTGAAGTTTTTTGTCTTCCATTTCCATCTGGAATTTTCTTTCATCAGCAGCAGCTTGAAGTTTTCTCTCCTCTGCAGCAGCTTCTCTTTGATACCTTTTCTCTTCAAGTTCTAATCTTCTATTCTCAGCATCTAGCTTCTTTAGTTCAGCTTCTGCTTTCAATTTAATTTCCTCTTTTTGTTTCTTTTCATCTGACTTTAATGCAATGGCGAATTGAGCAGATGAATATTCTTCTAATTCTTTACCAGACTTACCAAGGGTCAACCCTTGCTGGATGAAGAAATCCAATGTAGACATTCTGTCTAATGAGATCAGTAACCTGAAAAAATTCAACAATTACCTTATATCCCAACCATTGGGAGACAAGTCTGAAATGCTAGACTAGCATACTCACTTCACTTTATTTCACTCTCTTAGTCTTAGACAAAGACCTTGTATGGTCCTCTTGTTTATAATGTAACAAAAAATCATTTGAGTACCTGTGGAGAATAATTCCTTTATATCCCACTCACTATGGGCACAAGTCTTTTTTTTTTTTTTAAAGAACTTGAATATGTATTTCACCTTGTCTCAATCTTTGAAGATAACAAGTCTTTTATCAAAGAACTTGTATAAATATCTTATATAATAATATTTTATTAACAATCTCTATATGAAGATTGTACCTTATCAATAATAATAATACATGACCAAGTGTATGTATGTAGACTGTGTATGACAATAATGTAGTACAATCATAAATACAAAGACAAAAATACAGAACAATGACCGAAAACGTTCGCGGAAGTCAAATAAACAATACAGCAAAAAGTAAAGAAAATGTCACACAAATGTGTAATGATGACCGCGAAAAATAAACAAGACAAATGGCAACACTGTTATAAACGAAAAGGTGTAAAGAAATAAATGGAAGGAATGAGAGAAGAACAGATACAAACAAAATTAATCGAAAATCAAAGAACGGAAAAATAACGAAAACAACACTAACTGATGTCGTCACAGCTATATAAAAAAAAAATAGCAACAAAAGTCGCTAGCAAATTTCAATTAAGAAAATTGCAATCCCTACAGAATGCTTACAGTAACCCTCGATTAAGTGGCATATTTACTGTAAGACCCACCAACCGAAAACCCGCAAAAGAACACAAGAAAAATACACAAAAACCAGTAGAAGTAACATAAACATATATATAGCAATTAGTATTTCAATGTGTTGCAGAACAAGTTCAGTCACAGCTGAAACTAAAATAAATTTCTTGCTCCTTGCGAACACAGAAACAAAATGTCAAGCGCACACTGAATGTCAAATCCACTGTAGCATAAAGTGGTATTCACGAACAAAAGTTACTATGACCTTCTCGTATCTTGCACATAGAATGTTTACAATTTCCACGTACTGTTTACAAACACTTGACCACGAACAATATAGCTTGAATGCTCGGGCGTAGAAAAGTCTGTTGTTGACTGAAACGTGTAAACGACCAGCGGTACCGTTTACTGTAAGGGACTTGACTTGCAGTTGTGGTCCATGTAGCAAATGCCTAGATGTTAACTTCAGTACTTGTCCTGTTGTGGTTTATGTAGCATTATAACTTAAATGCTAGCACTGTTTATCTGGGTCAACAGTTGATGACCTATTTCTGTCCTGTGTAGACAAAACTTGAAAGCATAGAGTATGTGTGTTATTCTCAGTTGTCCACTTTGTTCCTCATGACATGTAGCACATGTAGAAATGTAAATTTCTGGACAACACTGGAGGCATAATAAATGTAGCATAAGTCCACGGAAATGTTAATTTCTCGCTCTGTCCAGCTTAAACCCACAAATGTAAGGTGTACTTGTCCTTCTCACGAAAATAGCCCCATGAAATGTAAATTTCTGGACCACATTAATGTCATCAATAATGTTAATTGCTCGCTCTGTCCACCAGAAATGTATCAGAAGAGCCCACGTAACTGGTCCACCAAAAATGTAACTGTACTTTTCTCTCTTGTTGAGGTGATCACTGGCCCAAGACAGTATACATGTTGTTAGGTGTGTGGTGCGAGCGGATGATGAACTGAGTGTGGGTGCGAATGAAGGCGCGAATGTGTTTAGGCTCTTATGTATGTAGACCCTGCAACCCATACACTCACATGCAGTAGTCAAAGATGCTTGGACACTGCAGACACGTTTCAAAACATTTATTGACGAGAACACACATGGTATCAACAGGAACAGTCAGTGTAAACAAGGTCATGCTGACCGGAAATCGATAGGTATACATTAGGCATTCATCAAGCTGGTAAACATTTGAATATTCGTGCATGGTCAATACAATGTTCTTCAATAAGGACAGTTCGTGGCGTCGCCCTGGGATTACTGACTAAACGCGTCAGATACCTTAATCACTTTGACGCATAGGTGCAACTTGGCATTCCCCGCCAATTGCACATTATCAGGCTGTAGTATAATAGCCGAAAACACAGGCCTCGTTCTGACGTCGGCTGTGTACTTCTGATAAGCAGGTTACCATCAACCCTGCAGTAATGCTTATTGTAGACATAAATATGCCGCCAATCTGCGGTTCCCACAATATATCTTCGTCACTGGATTTCTGGATGGTATGAAGACTAATAGTCTTGGATGGCTACCTTGAGCACAACATATATGTTCTGAAATGGAGGACCGGTGAGCTGCAGTTCACAGACTAGGCAATCTTCTAACATGTTATGCTACCGAAAGCATAGTAATGGAAAAAGTCGGTATTACCTGTAAACGAGTCCACAGAACTTAACAAGGAACTCTGCTGTCATTCCAACGCACAGAGATTCACTGGGGAAAACTGCCAGTGCAGTCACTTCGAAGATTCTTCCCGAAAAACACAATGGACTCTCGTCCCTTCAGAAACCAGGACACTTCCCGGCTTGCCGGAAGTCTAACTCAACTCCCGCTTAAAAAAAAACTGCCCATGGGCATACGCCCGAACTGTCTACCTTTGACCCTAAAGGTCAAACACAATGAATGAATAAACAAGGGAAGACAACCCCTAATCAACCTGACATCGCAGGTAAAGACACAATTATTCTTATGATAAAAACATAAGCAAATAACTTGACAGATGACTCCGTCAAAAATGACAGCAACAACACCCCATGTTCCAAAGAATGAATAGGCTAGGAAGAGGCAGGCTCAAGCAAACTAACTTTGTAGCCCAAGCAAAAGAAAAAATTAGCAAAAATACCATGCTAGCAAGCTCAGTTGCAAAGAAAATCCCAACAAGCTCAACTATCCCACTGTGGAAAATAAGATGCTTTCCTGAATTAAAATCTGATATTCCAGGCATTGAAAGTAAGGGAACACAGACAGAAACACAAAGAAAGTGTATAGCAACCAAGTATATTGACCAAAAATTCCCAGCAAAGCTTTGGACACATGCATATACTGATGGTTCAGCAAAAAATGCAGTTGAAAATGGGGGTGCCGGCATCCTCATAAAATTAAAAAAATAGAATCCACTCTATGGCAATTGCCACGGGCAAATACTGCAATAACTTCAGTGCTGAAGTAGAAGCCCTGAAACAGGCAGCTGAAACTCTTATTAAATGCAAAGTACAGGCAGAAAAACAGATAGTAATCTTTACAGATGCCCTCTCAGTAATATCAGTGCTGAAGAGCCAACAAACTAAAGGATTGAAAGATCTGATAATCTCCCTTGAAAGACTGGCCAAATGCTTCAACAAGTGCACTATCCAGTGGATACCAGCCCATTGCAACATACCAGGTAATGAGGAGGCAGACAAACTTGCTAAGGAAGGAGGTGCCTTACAACAAAATGATATAGAGACAACTTACGCAATGGCAAAGTCTATTATAAAGGCTACATTCAAGTCCAAATGGGAAAGAGAGCACCCGGGCCATTTGAAAAATGATGCATATCATCAACTATCCAGGAAAGAACAGGTCATCATTTTTCGGTTATGCACTGGACACAACAGATTGAGATACCATCTATACCACAAATTCAAGATTGGTGCAACAGATCTCTGCACCTGCGGTACCAGCCCGATGACAGTCGAACACCTCCTGCAGTATTGCCCAGCCTACAGTAATGAACGGAGTAGCATATGGCAACAACCAACTTCTATCAACGAAAAACTGTTTGGAGATGTCAGGAACCTTGGGTTGACTACTGCCTTTATTAGAGTCATAAATGTGGAAGTCTGAAGGCGAACGAGGAAGAAGAAGAAATGTATAAAGGACAAGCAAGGCAAATTGCTTACTGCCCCGAAGGAAGTAATGGAAAGATAGAAAGAATATTTCTCAGAACTCCTTGATGGTGAGCAAGGTCAAGCATCAGAAATGATAACCACTAGCACAGAAGAGAAAACCAATGGTGGTGAAAATGACATAAAGATGGAAGAACTGAAGGCAGCACTGGAGAAAATCAAGATGGGCAAAGCAGCAGGGCATGATGGTATAACACCAGAAATGGTTAAGTACATGGGAGCATCAGGCGACCTATTACTCTTAAGGGTCCTACATGCAGCGAGGGTCCTACAGGCAACATGGTGCAACAAGGCCATACCAAAGGATTGGGAGATTGCCATCATAACACCAATTTTCAAAAAAAAGTGACAACCGACAATGTGGAAACTATAGAGGCATATCCCTTCTGTGTCCCTGGTAAAATCTACTCTAGAATCCTAGAGCAGAGACTCCGACGCCTAGCTGAGCCACAATTGGATGAGGTCCAGTGCGGATTCTGAGCAAACCGAAGTACTCAAGACCTAATCTTCACACTCAGACAGCTGAGTGAAAAGGCCCTTGAGCATAAGAGTGAGATCCATCTTTGTTTCATAGATCTGGAAAAGGCGTTTGACAGGGTCCCCTGGAGCAAACTTTGGGACTGTTTGGCAAGGAAGAACATTCCAGCACCTCTGATTCATGCTATACAGAGCTTCTACAAGTCTTGCAGAAATTATGTGAGGACAGCAAACCATAAGTCAGAAGAGTTCAGGACCACCACTGGTGTAAGACAAGGTGATATCCTGTCACCTTATCTTTTCATACTCCTCATGGACGATGTCATCAATGCATGTAAGGAGAGAACAAGAAAGTATTCAGTGGGGTACTGGAAGATGAGACAGGTCTGTATTTCAGAGCTGGCATTTGCTGATGATGTTGCCCTGATTGCTAAATCAGAGGCACATCTCCAATCCAACCTGCAAGTCTGGAAGGAAGAGCTGCAGAAGAGAGGGATGGTCATAAGCAGCTCTAAAACAAAATCAATGGTGATATCACGAGAAGAAAGAAGACATCAGATTAAGCTGGGAGAACAGGTCCTGGAGCAGGTCGACCACTTTAAATACCTCGGAGCTTTTATAGACCGAAAGAGAGGCATCAAAGAAGAGTTGGCCACTCGAAAAACAGCAGCTGGGAGACTTTTTCAGGCCATAAATCGAGGATTCCTCAGCAAGAGAGAGGTTGGTAAGAAAACAAAGATGGCTGTATACCGCTGCACTTATGTCCCAGTCTTGACATATGGATGTGAGTCATGGGCAATGACTACAACCCGCGAAAGCCAGATCCAGACCTCAGAAATGAGGTATCTGAGGAAGGTGGTTGAAGTAACAAGAAGAGACATGGTCCACAACCAGACGATACGTCAAGGCCTAAAATCCCACCCCCTACAGACCCAAGTAGAACAGTCCCAACTAAGATGGTTTGGCCATGTCTGCAGAATGGGAGAAGATCGGCTACCATGACAAGCATGGGAAACAAAGAGCCAGGGATCCAGACCCCCAGGGCGACCCAGATTCCGCTGGGAGGACAACATTAGACAATCTTTGAAGGACCGAGGACTAGAATGGAAGACAGGAGGAAGACAGCCGATAGGATAGTCTGGCGCTCTCTCTTCCAAACCTCTACACGTCATGGTAGAAGGGAAACGACTAAGTAAGTATGTTCCTACAGTACAAAAAATGATGCAGCAAAAATAAATGATTATTATTTTTAATTTTATTCATTTTATTATTTTTACGACTGATTATTGTATTGTCATGGGGAATACACAACTATGCTAAGTTTCAGAGCTATTGCTCATCTGGAAGTGATTGAAAAATCGATTGCAAGATTTGAAAGTGACACGAAAATGACATACAAGGCAAGTTAAATAAAAGTGTGTAAAAAAATAAGTGTCGCCACAGGTTAGAATGATAGCACAAAATCATGGGAGCCGCGCTGGTGTAATGGCTTCGGCGTTGTACTGGCGACCAGGTGTTCATGGTTCAAACCCGGGCGTCGGCGTTTGAAGAAATGTTTACGGCCGGAAATTTGACTGAATAGCCTGAACGGCTCCTGTGATAAACCCTCTGTGGATGGGAAGGAGCGAAGCTCCTGACCGGGTTGGAAGGAAAGTCCTCAGGTTCCCCAGCCTCGCAATGATATGTCATTGGGCCGAAGGGCTGAAAGCCCAAGTGCCGCTGGTTAAGAAAAAAAAAAAAAAAAAAAAAAATAGCACAAAATCAAGAGATGAACAGAAAGTGATCTATCAAAGTGTACTGTCAAGGCAAGAGACATGAAATCGCTGGAGATCCATCACAGTCAACCTTTGATGTGAAGATGGCACTTGATCTGATCAGTTCACAGTATATTTTTAAAATAGGAAACTAAATACAGAGTGTTACAGCAGAAAGCAATCTGATCATTAGAAGTGGTCCCCCCCTCCCCATTCGGCCAAAACATTTGTCTCCTTTACTTTCTTAAGTGGACTGACCCACTTGGGTCATGACTCCCAAGTACCAGCGTCCTGTTTAATTTTTTTTTTTTAGGCCTGTGCTGGAAATTGAACCTTGGTTGCACTTCCAAATTCCTGGTTTTATCTATTCTGCCAACTTGATGCAGATGTGAAAGCCTTTTAGGTGCCCTTGTTCTTGACTGTCCCTTCAGGTCCGTTTGTATCATTAGGTCATGCACTTCAGGTCCGTTTGTTTCATTAGGTCATGCACTGAGGTGACCACTCTACCTCTTGCACCTACCTGTACAGCTGTGACTTTTGCTGTGAACCTCTGATGTCCTAACTCCAAATATGACAACTTAAACTTCAGATAAGATAAAAAGTCAAATTTGAGTTTCAAAAATCCTGTAGAAATATGGCCTCATGCTAGCTAAAGTAACATCTCATAAACAGAATCAGACCTTACATCTTCTCAAGACATGTCTTCACATACGGAAGAAAAACTAACCTAATCTAAGAACAGGACGAACCATACACAACAAGCACTTAAACAAATTAAAACCCTCGCATGAGCCTGTTTGTTGCAGCTGTATCCATCCCTACAAGACAGTTCATCATGTGCTACTGACATGCCCAAGACAAGTGAGAAAGAAGGCTGTTGCTTGGCTTACCAGCAATCACACTCTTTACAGCATCACTTGACAACTACAGAACATGTGCTAATTCTTCAACTTGGCATTGACAGAGCGACTAGCTCAGCATCCCTTGACAACTACAGAACATGTGCTAATTCTTCAACTTGGCATTGACAGAGCAACTAGCTCAGCATCACTTGACAACTACAGAACATGTGCTAATTCTTCAACTTGGCATTGACAGAGCGACTAGCTCAGCATCACTTAACAACTACAGAACATGTGCTAATTCTTCAACTTGACATTGACAGAGCGACTAACTCAGCATCACTTAATGACTACAGAACATGTGCTAATTCTTCAACTTGACATTGACAGAGCGACTAACTCAGCATCACTTAACGACTACAGAACATGTGCTCATTCTTCAACTTGACATTGACAGAGAGACTATCTCAGCATCCCTAGTTAGCAAAAAGAACAAAATCTCAACTTAAATGTCAAAATTTAGCTCAAAAATATGATTTTGGTTCTTCAGTTTTTAATCCAAATAGTCTCCTTTTACTGGCTAGTGAGTGAATTATGACAATAACGTCAACCACCAGAATGGGATTCAGTGGCTAGTGATTGAATTATGACAACAACGTCATCAACCACCAGAATGGGATTCAGTCCATCACCATCACAACAGCTGGTGACTAGAAGTGAAGGTTTCAAATAGTATGACAAGATGACCATTGTAGAACTGGTATGAACCAGATACATATTAATGGTCTGGAATCTCTGGTTAAGGAAACAGGATGAGACTTAAAAACACACAGGGAACAGAACAGGAAACAAGCAATGTTGCAGAAGACACAGAGAGAACTTGAACAGATGGCACAAGACAGGAGGACCTAATTGAAGGCCTCATGCTACACCAGAAACTAAAGATTAAGGAATGTATCTTGATGAGGTTACAGTCTGCCTCCATTCCTCTCTCCTTCATTACCTCTCTCTTTCAAGTATTTTCAGTATTCAAATGTTTGAAGTTAACAATTTTTTTAAAAAAAGCTAGACTTTCACTTTGTCACAATTTTGATGCCAGATTTTGTCAAATTCTCTTTCTCTCGAGAAACTGTACCAGATAATGCAAGCCATTTTCAGAAATCACAAACATATTTCTTCTTGTTCATTTTTAAAAATTTTATTGTCCTTGTCATCGTGAAGTTTTCATTAGTCTCAGTATAGATTTTCTCTTCGTAATTCTCACTTGGTTTTTCCTTCCACTTCTGCTAAAGATGCAGGTTCATTTTTATGCATGGTATGTCACCTCAGCTAGCTTCAAACCATGTGCCTCAAAGATTTTCTTAATCCTGTCTTGTTCTGAAAGTATTTTCCATTTTCAAATATTTCTTTTACTCAAACAACTATTCTTGTACAGATTTAGTTTTATTTAGCGACTTATTTTTGTGCATATTTTTTTATATAAGTTTTTTATAGATTTAATTTTTGTTGGTTGAGGTAGACATTTGTAATGATGTGTGTGTGTTGATGTGTTGATGATGTGTTGTTGATGTGTTGATCGTGACATTTTCTGCAGGCCCGTGAACAACAGGAAGAGTCCAAACTGACAATGAACAAAATGATACAAGGCAGTGCTGCAGTAGGAAAACTGGAGTTGAAACTCAAGGTCAAACATTCTCAGCTTTTTATCTTTACTTTCTAAGCATTTATGTGTGGACCATTTGGTGCAGTGTAAACAGATGACAGCCAGTAGATGTAATCAACTATGGTCCTATAACAACATATATCTTGTTCAGTAGCTGAAAAACCACACATGCTCAGTTAGTATTAGAGGTTGACCAATCACTAACTTGTGATTTGCCTATGATAAAGATTGGAAAACAGCCAAGCTTTATTACTTTCCTTGACACCACCACAAAAAGATACTGCTTGGAGATCAGTTCCAAAAAATCAAAATGGATGGTTAGTAATACACCAGATATATAATCTAATATAATAAATGGATGGTTAGTAATACACCAGACATATAATCTAATATAATAAATGGACTACAGCAGGAAACTGTGTCTCACTTTAGATACCTAGGGGCAGCCATAAAGAATGAAGCATCTAGAATATAAATACTAGCAAAACAGTTCAGATAGCAATGAACTAAACAACATTTAAAATAAGTGTGGAAATAATAAATAATCTCTCTTCAAGCCATACTTAAGACTTCTGTGATTTGTAAATTCCATGTTCACATATGCATGCACAACCTTGATTTTGAAAGCAGATTTTGAGAGGAGAACACAGACATTATAAATGAGAAAGATCATTAGAATACTGTACATGAAACATATATCAAATGAACTGATAAGACACACAGTTAGAATTCTTGTATGACCATAGGAAGGCCTCACAACAATAAAAGGACAGCAGCTGGCATGTCATGGCCACATATCAAGATGATACGGGCTGCTAAAGATTTTCTTTCAAGACACAGTACCAGGCACAAGACAACAGGGCAGACAGAAAAGTCATTGGATTGACAAGATAGAAGACAGGACACATGAACTGTTGATGGAACTAAACAGACAAACAATCAAAGTGGCAACTACTAGTCCAATGCTATTCACCAGTGGTACTGACTTAAGACAACTTGAGTGACTTAGTGTTGTGTGACAACTTGAGTGACTTAGTGTTGTGTGACAACTTGAGTGACTTAATGTTGTGGGACAACTTGAGTGACTTAGTGTTGTGGGACAACTTGAGTGACTTAGTGTTGTGGGACAACTTGAGTGACTTAGTGTTGTGGGACAACTTGAGTGACTTAATGTTGTGGGACAACTTGAGTGACTTAGTGTTGTGGGATAACTTGAGTGACTTAGTGTTGTGGGACAACTTGAGTGACTTAATGTTGTGGGACAACTTGAGTGACTTTGTGTTGTGGGACACCTTGAGTGACTTAATGTTGTGGGACAACTTGAGTGACTTAGTGTTGTGGGACAACTTGAGTGACTTAGTGTTGTGGGGCAACTTGAGTGACTTAGTGTTGTGGGACAACTACAGTGACTTAGTGTTGTGGGACAACTACAGTGACTTAGTGTTGTGGGACAACTACAGTGACTTAGTGTTGTGGGACAACTACAGTGACTTAGTGTTGTGGGACAACTACAGTGACTTAGTGTTGTGGGACAACTTGAGTGACTTAGTGTTGTGGGACAACTTGAGTGACTTATGTTGTGGGACAACTTGAGTGACTTAGTGTTGTGGGACAACTACAGTGGCTTAGTGTTGTGGGACAACTTGAGTGACTTAGTGTTGTGGGACAACTACAGTGACTTAGTGTTGTGGAACAACTAGAGTGACTTAGTGTTGTGGAACAACTACAGAGACTTAGTGTTGTGGGACAACTTGAGTGACTTAGTGTTGTGGAACAACTAGAGTGACTTAGTGTTGTGGGACAACTTGAGTGACTTAGTGTTGTGGGACAACTAGATGGACTTAGTGTTGTGGGACAACTTGAGTGACTTAGTGTTGTGGGACAACTAGAGTGACTTAGTGTTGTGGGACAACTACAGTGACTTAGTGTTGTGGGACAACTTGAGTGACTTAATGTTGTGGGACAACTTGAGTGACTTAGTGTTGTGGGACAACTTGAGTGACTTAGTGTTGTGGGATAACTTGAGTGACTTAGTGTTGTGGGACAACTTGAGTGACTTAATGTTGTGGGACAACTTGAGTGACTTAGTGTTGTGGGACACCTTGAGTGACTTAGTGTTGTGGGACAACTTGAGTGACTTAGTGTTGTGGGACAACTACAGTGACTTAGTGTTGTGGGGCAACTTGAGTGGCTTAGTGTTGTGGGACAACTTGAGTGACTTAGTGTTGTGGGACAACTACAGTGACTTAGTGTTGTGGGACAACTACAGTGACTTAGTGTTGTGGGACAACTTGAGTGACTTAGTGTTGTGGGACAACTTGAGTGACATGCTGTGGGACAACTTGAGTGACTTAGTGTTGTGGGAC
Organism: Oreohelix idahoensis; assembly: GCA_024509875.1. Classification (NCBI taxonomy): domain Eukaryota; kingdom Metazoa; phylum Mollusca; class Gastropoda; order Stylommatophora; family Oreohelicidae; genus Oreohelix; species Oreohelix idahoensis. The sequence goes on along the minus strand of JAMPIV010014951.1, from coordinate 167,649 downwards.
AACTACAGTGACTTAGTGTTGTGGAACAACTAGAGTGACTTAGTATTGTGGAACAACTAGAGTGACTTAGTGTTGTGGGACAACTTGAGTGACTCAGTGTTGTGGGACAACTAGAATGACTTAGTGTTGTGGGACAACTTGAGTGACTTAGTGTTGTGGGACAACTAGAGTGACTTAGTGTTGTGGGACAACTATAGTGACTTAATGTTGTGGGGCATTCTTAACTCGTCAGCTACCCAAGGACCATATGCCTTCAGCAAGCATGTGCCAGGTATTCCATGTTGCATGCCATCATCTCAAATTCTTTCCATGTGTTTATTTGTTTGGTCTAACTCTGTCTCTCTTACCCTGTGGATTCCAGAACAAGACCAGTCTGGTCATGATTTCTGCAAGTTCCTCCATGTCTTTCCTCTCAATCTTCAGCATTTTCTTCTCATCTCTTGTTCCACTGGCACTTGTCTGGTTCTTGTCATCAGTTCTACATTAGTAATCGTGTCACACTCTCTCAATCCTTCTATTTTATGCAAGCACCCATTTATGAAAGTCTGTAGCTTTTTGGTTGTTCTCCGTGTTTCAGATCCCCATGGTAAGACTGATTTGACATTTGAGTTAAAAATTCTTATTGTTATATGTTGGACCTGATTTCTTTTGATTTCCATATATTTCCCAAAGTAACATGAGCCGCTCTAGCCTTTTGTCTTCTGATATCACTGTATCGCTCCAACTGTGTCTACATTGCTGCCAAGATAAATGTATAATTCTACATCTTGTTATGGGTATTTCTTCAAGTCAAATCTTGTTATTAAATTTTTTGACTGCACCATGTCTCTGTTATCTCGTGTCTCTATCTACCTATCCTGCTTATCCCTCCAATCCTATCTCTCCTTTTTCAGTATTGCATATCATTTTATATCCTATTTATTTATTTTCGTATTTCCCTACTCTTCCTTCATACCTTATATTACTGCACTCTATCCTATTTATTTATTTTTTCATTTATCTCTATTTTCATTTAGCGTTTTTTATATTTTATTTATTTATTATTTATTTTCTGTGCGATTCACTTTTCTCCGGGTTCTTTCCCCACTATGCCCTCTCTGAAATATTTTATCGACTCTCTCCGTGTGTCGGTCACCACCAACTTTAGCTCCCTGCTTCCTGATATATCCCGTGCCGCTATTGACTTTGCCTTTGTTACTTTCAAGAAAACCAGATTCACCTCTCATCTCCACCACAAAATTCTTCCTAATGGATTCTCTTCCAATTTTCATCCATCTGGTGGCACACTCAATCCAAGGGAACAACGTCTCCTACAACGAATTGAGACCATTTGTGGCTTTCAAGGTATGTGCGTAGTGGCTGCCAGTCACTCCCGTCTTTTATCGGATCTCAGTGTCCAACAGTCCCAGCTTCTGCTTCACTTACATTGTCTCACCTCCTACAACTTCCCTTTCTATTCTATGATATGCACCACTATCCCCACACTGAACCGGCAGCTGCATGAGTCCCTTTCCACGTCTAAACACCATAAACTATCCCGTCTCCTCCCTACTCCTAAAGCTGCCCCTCCACTCCATCCCGCACTCAGGTAGTCTGCATCCCCTCAGATCTGCCGCTCTCTGAGGGAGAGCGCTCTATTCTCAGTAAGGGCCTAAAATTTGTTCCTCTTCGTCCGACCCTAGACCCTTATAATCTCCTCCAGGATGTTCATCAGTTTCACCATCACATAAGGCTGAAGTTCCATTTTAGACAGGAAGACAGCACTCCGCAGTCTCAGGCTGAATCCGACATCTTCTCACGTTTTTCTCACTCTACGAAACCTCCCTTTACACCTAAACCTGGGGCTTCTCATGCCCTGGACCTGTATATCAAGAACACCATCCATGACATTCAGCAGCTCCACCCTTGTAGATTGCATTATTCCAATCTCACTTCGGCAGAGTCTAGTGCTCTCTCCCTTCTTCGCCGTAGAGACGACATTGTCATCAAACCGGCTGACAAGGGAGGAGCCATTGTCATCTGGCAGAAGGACTTATACCTAAGTGAAGGTCTCTAAAACACTTACTTACTTAGTCATTCTACCGTGAGGTGTAGAGGTTAAAAACCAGTTGACTCAATGGCACAGGCCCAGGCTGTCTTGTACACTTACTGACTTAGTCGTTCCCCTTCTACCGTGAGGTGTAGAGGTTTGGAAGAGAGAGCGCCAGACTATCCTATCGGCTGTCTTCCTCCTGGCCTGCTTCCATTCTAGTCCTCGGTCCTTCAAAGATTGTTTAATGTTGTCCTCCCAGCAGACTCTGGGTCGTCCTGGGGGTCTGGATCCTTGGCTCTTTGTTTCCCATGCTTGTCGTGGTAGCCGATCTTCTCCCATTCTGCAGACATGGCCAAACCATCTTAGTTGGGACTGTTCTACTTGGGTCTGCAGGGGGTGGGATTTAAGGCCTTGACGTATCGTCTGGTTGCGGACCATGTCTCTTCTTGTTACTTCAACCACCTTCCTCAGATACCTCATTTCTGAGGTTTGGATCTGGCTTTTGTGGGTTGTAGTCATTGCCCATGACTCGCATCCATATATCAAGACTGGGACATAGGTGGAGCGGTATACAGCCATCTTCGTTTTCTTACCAACCTCTCTCTTGCTGAGGAATCCTCGATTTATGGCCTGAAAAAGTCTCCCAGCTGCTGCTTTTCGAGTGGCCAACTCTTCTTTGATGCCTCCCTTTCGGTCAATAATAGCTCCGAGGTATTTAAAGTGGTCTACCTGCTCCAGGACCTGTTCTCCCAACTTAATCTGATGTCTTCTTTCTTCTCGTGATATCACCATGGATTTTGTTTTAGAGCTGCTTATGACCATCCCTCTCTTCTCCAGCTCTTCCTTCCAGACTTGCAGGTTGAATTGGAGATGTGCCTCTGATTTACCAACCAGGGCAACATCATCAGCAAATGCCAGCTCCGAAATACAGACCTGTCTCATCTTCCAGTACCCCACTGAATACTTTCTTGTTTTCTCCTTACATGCCTTAATGACATCGTCCATGAGGAGTATGAAAAGGTAAGGTGACAGGATATCACCTTGTCTTACACCAGTGGTGGTCCTGAACTCTTCTGACTTGTGGTTTGCTGTGCTCACATAATTTCTGCAAGACTTGTAGAAGCTCTGTATAGCATGAATCAGAGGTGCTGGAATGTTCTTCCTTGCCAAACAATCCCAAAGTTTGCTCCAGGGGACCCTGTCAAACGCCTTTTCTAGATCTATGAAACAAAGATGGATCTCACTCTTATACTCAAGGGCCTTTTCACTCAGCTGTCTGAGTGTGAAGATTAGGTCTTGAGTACTTCGGTTCGCTCGGAATCCGCACTGAACCTCATCCAGTTGTGGCTCAGCTAGGCGTCGGAGTCTCTGCTCTAGGATTCTAGAGTAGATTTTACCAGGGACACTGAGAAGGGATATGCCTCTACGGTTTCCACACTGTCGATTGTCACCCTTTTTGAAAATTGGTGTTATGATGGCAATCTCCCAATCCTTTGGTATGGTCTTGTTGTACCACGCTGCCTGTAGAACCCTTAAGAGTAATAGGTCGCCTGATGCTCCCATGTACTTAACCATTTCTGGTGTTATACCATCATGCCCTGCTGCTTTGCCCATCTTGATTTTCTCCAGTGCTGCCTTCAGTTCTTCCATCTTTATGTCATCTTCACCATCATTGGTTTTCTCTTCTGTGCTAGTGGTTATCATTTCTGATGCTTCACCACGCTCACCATCCAGGAGTTCTGAGAAATATTCTTTCCATCTTTCCATTACTTCCTTCGGGGCAGTAAGCAATTTGCCTTGCTTGTCCTTTATAAATTTGAGAGGGCATTGTTTTTCTTTTCTCATGTTCTTTAGGGTCTTATAGTACAATTTCTGGTTTTCATGGTGTTACGTTGGGATAAATTAGAGGATCATGCATGTATACTCGAATGATAGCAGGTGTTCATTCAGGACATTATGGTCAGTACACATAACAAAGCCGGTAGGTGAACAGGTCCACGGGAAAACATGGTTGACATTTAATACATAAAGTCACTTCACAATAGTATCCATCAACACATCAAAAGTACATAGCAATGGATAAGCGTAGTAGATTATCCCTCGTCCGTCAATAAGGTTCAAACGTTAGGCATCTTTAAGTGGCAATAATATAATAATAATACAATCCTCTCATCTCCACTCAATTCTGGCCGTTGTACTAAAGGTTCGGTAATCCACGAAAACCAAAGTAATGCGGCCTAGAAGCAATCAGTGCAAACCAAATATTAGTTGCCCTCATATCCAACAAAGTTTACTTGTAGTAAATTATGGTATACCAATGACTTCTAGATACGTTTATGAACCATCTTGCACAAAACGTGGCAGCCTCCGAGAATCAACAATGCCACAATATATATTTATAATCACGCTCCATTATCCCGGAGCCTCGAAAAATTAACATCCCTCTCGGACGCAAACACAAAGACGGAATAGCCCCGTTAATAATTAACACTGAAAACTCCACGACATGTGACAGAAAACGTCACTAGTTGACCGTCGCTGAACACGGGTGAACGCTTCGTGCAAACCGTAGTTTGTCCTACAGGCGAAACCCACACCTCACATGTAAAAGGATGGAATGTGCTAGCGTTAACTAGTACCATGCCACACACACTATTTTATCTGCATCCCAAATCTGTCCTTAAACATATCACCCCCTTCGCGGTTTTTGTAAAAAAAAAACAAAAACCCAATTTATTGGTTTTTTTTTTTTTCAATTCAAATATTTCCTATGCGGAAATAGCGGCCAAAATTGATTAAATCACAAAAAATTGGGCCACATCGAAAATAAATCTAGTCGCAGTCAGTCTGCATAATGTAACTTATCCATTAAATAACATGCTAGATGAATTTTGTCATCAGTCATAAACAGTCATATGTCCATAAGTAACAAGTCATATACAGTCGATATTCCAATGATGTAACAAAAAAAAATACCCTATCCAAATGTATGATCACTGTGATTTCCAATAACCTATTAAAGAAATAGCATGCATATATGAAAAATGGTATGAGATATATAAAATAAAATAAAACCCCTCAAAAAAAAAAATCCAAATCAAGAATCAAAATGCATGAATAAATAATAGTATAATAAAAAAATAGAAGGTTAATATCTCCAACTAAATTGCTTTGTCAAAAATCCTAAAATTAAGCTTATAAACGCAAAAAACTCAACACATGACAAATCAAATAGATATGAAGCAATGCGATATAAATTAATGTAACTCCATAAGTAACATGAATATCTCACAAAAACCAAATAAAATTCCAGAAAAAAAAAAATAGTACAAAACGCAAAATATAACTAATTAACACAATTAAACAAATAACACCTACTTAATCAAGACCCCACTCTCTAGAAAACAAAAAACATACCCCCCAATAACATGTAAAAACCAAACTAAAAAAAAATGTCCCTCTACCACCTTAAAATCAAAAAATAATTAATCATACCCTCCAAACTACTAACCTTCTCCCATTTTGTACCTTAAAACAAAAAAATATCCTGCAAAAACCTCAAAAAATAATATAAATACAACAACCAACAAAAAAAAAAAAATAATAAAACAAACTAAAAACACAAAAAAAATAACAAACCCCCCAAAAACCACAAAATACAATAAATACAAAAAAAATATTTTTAAAAATACATAAACCAACCCTAAACCAAATCTAAAAAATAACCTTACCCCCTGTAATTTCACTACATCACCCCAAAATCCCCCTAAAATTAAAAAAAACCCCCCCATAACCATTAACAAGGCAAAACTCCCACAAAAAACATTCAAAACACAACTAAACCTATTACCCCCCTTACAACAAAATACAATTAAAAACCCTAATAAAAATCAAACCTAATATCCACAAATAAAAACTATTAAAACAAGCCCAAATACTTAACACATTCCCAACAATAATTCCAATCCCCTTACACACAAAAAAAATCCTCCAAAAATCCCACCCATAATAAAAAACAACCAAAAAAAACCCACCAAAACATACCCAATCAATTTCCCCCCAATAAACCCCCTATCACACCCCAAAATAAAAAAAACTCTTAATATCCCAACCCCAAACCCTCCCCCCACCACTTTACCAAATCAAAAAAAAAACCATCCCCAAACCCAAACCCAAACCTAATATATCCCCAAAAAAACAATTTTACCACAAAACCCCCAAAACCTACCACCAACCCCAAAAACCAAAACAAAATCAAACCCCAACACACAAACAAAATACCACCCCAAAATTCCCCCCAAATTACCATCACCCCCCATAAACTCCCCACCTAAACAACAAACCCCACAAAAAACACCGACCCCCCCATTAAAAAAAAAACCCAACCCCACCAAATAAAACTTAATAAACCATCCCTAACTCCCTAAACATAAAAAAATCTATCAAATTACCACCTTCCATACCAAATCATTTATTCCCCTCAACATAAAAACTACCATAAAAAAACCCACCCCAAACAAAAAACCCACAAATCCCCTACCAAACCAACAAAACAACCAAACCCCCACCCCCAACAATCCAAACACCCCAAACCACATACAAAAAAAAACATCCATACAAACCCCCTCCCTAAACACACAACCCCAATATAACAAAAAACCAACCACCCAACAATAACACCCCCAAACCCAATCAATTCCTAAACATCAAACCCTATATACCCAATCCCTCTAAAATCAAACACCAACCCAATCCCCCCATATATCAAATAAACAATTCCCCCAAATCCAAAAAATCCCCACCAACCCAATAACCCAACTAAAAATTTCCCACAACAAAAAACCCCCTACCCCCACCAAACAACTCACCCCCCACAACCCCCCCCCCCCACCCCCCCCCCCCCCCCCCCCCCAACCCCCAAAAAACCAAACAATTCAACCCCCCCCCCCCCAACCCCCCCCCCCCCCCCCCCCCCCAACCCCCCCCCATAAAACCCCCAAAATTTAATACCACACCCCCCCCCCCCACCCCCCCACCAAACCCCCCCCAACCCCCCCACCCCCATCAAATTCCCCCCAAAAAACCAAACCCCCAATTCACCCCCCCAACCCCCAAAAACCCCCCCCCCCCCCCCCCCAACCCCCCCCAAAAAAAAACAAAATCCCCAAAAAAAAACCCCCCCCCACACAAAACCCCCCACCCCAAACCAACAAAAAAAACAACCCAAAAAAACCCCCAAAAAACCCCCCCCCCCCCCCACAACCCCACCCCAAAACCCCCAAAAACCCCCCCCCCCCCAAAACAAACCCCCCAAAAACCAACCCCCCAACAACCCCAAACCCCCCCCCCCCCAAAAAACCCCCCCCCCCCCCAAAAATCCCCCCAACCCCCCCCCCAAAAAACCCATAAAAAACCCCAACAACCCCCAAAAAAAACCAACCAAAACCCCAAACCCCAAAACCCAACCCCCCCCCCCCCCCCCAACCCCACCACCCCCCACAATACCCCCCATTCCCCAAATCCCCCCCACACAAAACCCCACCCCCCCACCCCCCCCCCCCCCCCCCCCAACCCCCCCCCCAACATCCAAAAACACCCCCAAAACCTTAAAAAACCCCCCCCCCCCAACACCCCCCCCCCCACAACAAAACCCCCCAACCCCCAAAAACCCACCACAAACCCCAAAAAAACACCCCCAACCCCCCCAAAATACAAACCCAACCCCCCCCCCCACCCCCAACAACCCCCCAAAAACAACCAACCCCACCCCCCCACCCCTTCCCCAAAAATTTCCCCCCCCCCCCAAACAAAATCCCCCCCAACCCCCCACCCCCCTTACCCAAAAAACCCAAAAAAACCCAAAACCCCAAACCCCAACCATACCCCCCCCCCCCCCAACAAAAACCCCCCAAAAAATACCACCCCCAACCAACCCCCAAAAATATACCAACCAAAAACCAAACCCCCACACCCCCCCCCCAACCCCAACAAAAAAAAAACCCCCCAACCCCCCCAACCAAAACCCCCCCCCCCCCCCCCCCCCCCCCACCCCCCCCCATTACAAACCACATTAAACCCAAACCCCCCCCAACCCACCCAAACAAAACCCCCCCCATACCCCCCCAAAAAAACCACCCCCCCAATACAACCCCCCCAAAAAACAAAAAAAACCCCCCCAATTACCCCCCCAACCCCACAACCCCCCCCCCCCCCCCCCAAAAAACCCATCCCACAACATAAAAAACCCCCCCCAAAACCCCCCCCCCCCCCCAACAACCAACCCACCAATCCCCCCCATCCCCCAAAAACCAAACCCCCCCCCCCCCAAAACAAACCCCCCCAAAAAAAAACCCAAACCAAACCCCACCCAAACACAACCCAAACCAACCAAACCCCACCCCCCCCCCCAACTAAACCCCCAAAACCCCCAAACCAAACCCCCCCCCCCTAACCCCCCCCACCCCCCCCCCCCAATACACATCAATCCCCCAACAAAAAAAAAAAACCCCCCCCCAAACCCCCCCCCCCCCACCACCACACAAAAAACCACACAACAAACCCCCAACCCCCCAACCCCCCCCCCCCACCCCAACCCCACCCCCCCCAATAACAAACCAAAACCCCCACCCCCCCACCACACCAACCCCCCCCCCACCCCAAAATAACAAAAAACAAACCAACCCAACCACCCAACCCCCCCCCCCCCCCCCCCCACCCCCACCAACAACCCCAAAAACCCCCCCCCCCAACCCCAAAAACCCAAAACCCCCCCCCCCCCCCCCAACCCCCCCCCAACCCCCCCCCCCCCCCCCCCCCCCCCCACCCCCCCCCCCCCCCAAAACCCCCCCCCCAAAACCCCCCCCCCCCCCCCCCCCCCCCCCCCCCCCCCCCCCCCCCCCCCAACAACCCAACCACCCCCCCCCCCCCCCCCACAACCAACAACACCACCCCACCCCCCCCCCCCACCCCCCCCCCCCCCCCCCCACCCCCCCCCCCCCCCACAAACCCCCCCCAAAAACCCCCCCCCCCCACCCCCCCCCCCCCCCCCCCCCCCCCCGCCCCCCCTCCCCCCCCCCCCCCCCCCCCCCCCCCCCACACCCCCCCCCCCCCCCCCCCCACCAAACCCCAACACCCCCCCCCCCCCCCCCCCCCCCCCCCCCCCCCCCCCCCCCCCCCCCCCACCCCCCCCCCCCCCCCCCCCCCACCCCCCCAACCCCCCCCCCCCCCCCCCCCCCCCCCCCCCCCCCCCCACCCCAACCCCCCCCCCCCCCCCCCCCCCCCCCCCCCCCCCCCCCCCCCCCCCCCCCCCCCCCCCCCCCCCCCCCCCCCCCCCCCCCCCCCCCCCCCCCCCCCCCCCCCCCCCCCCCCCCCCCCCCCCCCCCCCCCCCCCCCCCCCCCCCCCCCCCCCCCCCCCCCCCCCCCCCCCCCCTTACCCCCCCCCCTCCAATTGTAATCCACTCTACCACCACCCTCCGAAAACAATAGGATGCCATTGAAACTGGAACATACCTTAACACTAGTGGCAGCCACCGCCTTCCAACTATACTGAACCCGTATTCCCAATGACTGAGTTCACGACCACCACAATCCACTCCCACACCCCCCCCACCCAAATAACGATCCCATATACCCTGTAGCATTAAACCCCTTAATGTCCCCCTGTCACCATATTTTGTGCAAATTCGAAAGCTATCCCTTGATCTTACCCCCCACCCCCCCTACCCCTGACCCACCCCCCCTATCGATCCAAACCCTCATGGCTCACCAAATTCCTGTACCCCACTCTTACAACAACTTATAAATTAGAGGATAATTCATGTATTCTCGAATGATACACGTTCACCCCATTGTTGACCCACCACATAAAACTAACATCCTAACAGTACCCATAATTCCCTTACCCAAACACCGGTAGGTGAACATATTATCCACCTCCAAACCAAAACACGCATTGACATTTAAAACTAATAAATTTAGTCACTTCTTCACAATATATAATCCATCAACAATTCAAAAGTACATAATCAATGGATTAATATCCAGTACATCTATTATCCCCTCTCCTGTCATAAGGTTAAACCCCCATTAGGCATCCAATTTGGCAATATATATAATAATAATACAATCCATCTCCATTGCTCCACTCAAGTCTGGCCCGATTGTTTACACACTAAAAGGTTCGGTTAATCACACCACCCCCAACCAAAAGTAATGCCAAAGCAATCAGTGCAAACTCAAATATTAGTTGCCTACATATCTCAAATTACAAAATAGTAAATTTATAAATTATGAACTTCTCAAAAATAAGTTTATGAACCATCTTGCACATAACGTGGCAGCCTCCAAGAATCAACAATGCCACAATATATATTTATAAATCACGCAACATTATCCCGGAGCCTCGAAAAATTACATCCCTCTCGGACGCAAACACAAAGACGGAAGCCCCGTTAATTAACACACTGAACTCCACGACATGTGACAGAAAAATGTCACTATTTGACCCGTTACTCCCTGAACACGGTGTGAACGCTTCGTGCAAACCGTAGTTTGTCTACAGGCGAACACATTTCCTCACATGTAAATGGAAATGTGCTAGCATGTAGTACCATGCCACACTATTTTATCTGCATCCCAAATATGTCCTTAACACTTGTGCATCTTTTTCTAGCTTTTCTCCAAATTCTTCACAGGATTTCTGTTTTGCTGCTAGCACTTTGTTCTTATTGTACACAACACCATTAAACAGCTCATCACCAGTTATGCTCTTCCTCCCCATGTATCTCATCTTAGGTTTCATGACAGCTCTTTAGGCAAGCCTGTATTCTACATGCTCCCCAAAATTCATCAGATCGACAACCCTGGCAGACCTATTGTCTCGGCCTGTTCCAGTCCTGCTGAACACATTTCTGACTTCCTTGATAGCATTTTCCAGCCTATCGTTGAGAATCTTCCCTCCTTTGTCAAAGACACTAATCATGCTCTTATAACTTTCTCCTCTATCCGACTCTCAGCAGACCGCTCCTACCATCTTTTCTTGTTAGACGTCTGTTCTCTGTATACCTCAATTCCTCACTCTGATGGTCTCCGAGCTCTTCAGTTTTTTCTTGACCAGCGCACTTGTCCTTCTATATCCACTGACACTCTTCTCCGTCTTGCTGAACCCCCCCACTTCCCCCCCCCTACCCACGTCCTTCAACTTAATTCCTTTGAATTCAATGGTCAGTCTTTTTTACCAAAATTAGTGGTGTTGCCATGGGAACGAAGTTGGGTCCTAGCTATTATGCCTGCCTGTTCATGGGCCACTTGGAGCATTCAGAAATGGCAACAATACTCCGGTCCTTTCCCCCATTCACTTTTTTAACACCGCCCCAATATATCGATGATGGCATAGGTCTCAACAGATATGTGTCCAGACTTATAACATCCCGCTTCATCGACTTTGTTAAACCACTTCCCACCCACCAATCCAAGTTTGGCACCTCCCTCATCTCCACAGTATTTGTCAACTTTCTTGACATTTTACTACATTACTATCACGCCCTCTGGCCTTAATACCTCAGTTTACTTACTACAAGCTGACAGATGCCCATAGATACCTACTGTCTCTGTTTTACCTCTTCTCATCCCGGGCTTGTCGTGACTCCCCCCATTTTCAACAACTTCTCCGCCTCCAGCCGTTTGTGCCTTTGTGCCAAGTCTGATGATGACTTCCACTTTCCGATGCCAATGAGATGTTGGATTTCTGCTACCAATTAACTAAGCCAGACTTTATCCCGAACATTGTTCTCCTCTTCCACCTCTGCCCTTCCAAGATCTAATGTTGTCTCCCATCTCTCGTCAAAAGGGAGGCCCTCAAACCTCACTATAAATCCACTTCGGATAGAGTCAAATTAATCTTGACCTATCACCCTCACAGTACTGCAGTCAAACAGATCCTTTTCCGCCACCTCTCTATCCTCCAAGCAGAGTCTGTGACCCAAGAAATATTCAGTGAAGCACCTTTGGTGGCATATAGACGTGACAAGAACTTGAAGGATCTTCTTGTTCACAGCCGTCTCCCAAAGGAGAATGCCACTCACTTTGGCACACTACCCTGTGGTCGGACACGATGCAACACGTGCAAGTATGTCATCTTAACCCTCCAAGGTGTCTTTTCCTGAGGCTACATACACCATCACCAGTAGCTTCACGTGTGAGTCGCGCAATGTTATTTATACGATCATATGTAAACGTTGCTGCAAAACCTATATTGGCCAAACAGGCAAACAACTTGGGGACAGATTCAGCCAGCACTTGAATGACATCTCTCAGCAAAAATCCACACCAGTTGCCATACACTTTAATGGTCCTGACCACCATGGTCCCATTGACATCCAGGTCACGGCTATCAGATCCTGCTCCTCTGACACTGCTAGCCGAGAACAGCTTGAGAACCGTCTTATCCACCGCATGGGGTGTCTAAAACCAGCTGGTCTTAACACTCTACTTACCTTTGTCTGAGGTCACCCTTCCTCTCTTGTTCTATTTTGACTCTTTTCACTCTTATCCTATTTTTCTATTTTTCTGCCGCCCTCTAATAATATGTCTTGATTTTTTATTTCATATTTATTTATCTTCAACTCATTCTGTCCTCTTCTATTTCCAGTCCCCACTAATATTACGTTTGGGTAGTTTATTGTTCAGTTTCGTTTTTTAGTTTCTTAGTATGTATTGTGTACATCTGGTGGTGGCAGTCATTTCCTTTTCCGGGCACGCGCGTCCGTTCGCGGGCAGCAAAAGCGTTAGGACTTCGACGCCTTCAGGGAAGTACCTAGTTTTAATTTTTATATTTATTTAGGTTCTTATGTGTCCTATCTAGCCTTCACTTTCTTTCCTTTCCCTGACGAAGGCCTTGTGGCCGTAACGTTGGCTATTTTCTTTGTCTTTTGTCCTCGTAAGACGAATCACCTTTTTTCAATTTTTTTTCACACCCATCCATTATTAAAGTATACTACCTGAGGTGAACATGGTCAACTTTATACAGGACAGTGCTGATCAGCTGGCAGTATGTACATGGCTGGTGATACAGAAAGGGTCTTTGGCATATGCATAGATGGTTGGAAATATATTTTTTAACATCATGGTACAAACAAGTTTCAAATATTTTCAGCATAATGAAAAGGAAAACGGTGAATTCATAATTTATGGATTAAAAAAAAAAAAAGTAAGAAGTCATAAGGTCACAGAAAACAATGTTTTTTTAATTGTTAAGCTAACATTCACAAAAATTATGGGATACTATCATGGTGGATTATGTGAAGATATTTCTTTCTTACTTCGTACACAGTTAAATAATCACTATCATATGTAAACTACTGTTTTTGTCAACACTTTCATCAACTTTATTCTACAGCTTTACCAGATGAAAGCTTCAGCAAAATTAAACACAGTTGCAGAGAGGTCAGTTGTTAACATATTTTTTTATGAAAAACAATCTGATAATTCATCTGGATAAAAAGCTATCAGTCACATTTCCTGGTACGAGTTACTTACCTTTTTGTACAGGTAACATGTAAATGAGGAACATATCTTGCTTACTTAGAACCACTTTTCAGCCTTCTCCCTACAACAAATAAAATGTCTTGCTTACCTAGAACCACTTTTCAGCCTTCTCCCTACAACAAATAAAATGTCTTGCTTACCTAGAACTACTTTTCAGCCTTCTCCCTACAACAAATAAAATGTCTTGCTTACCTAGAACCACTTTTCAGCCTTCTCCCTACAACAAATAAAATGTCTTGCTTACCTAGAACCACTTTTCAGCCTTCTCCCTACAACAAATAAAATGTCTTGCTTACCTAGAACCACTTTTCAGCCTTCTCCCTACAACAACAAATAAAATGTCTTGCTTACCTAGAACCACTTTTCAGCCTTCTCCCTACAACAAATAAAATGTCTTGCTTACTTAGAACCACTTTTTGCTTAGCCTTCAGCCTTCCCCCTACAACAAATAAAATGTCTTGCTTACCTAGAACCACTTTTCAGCCTTCTCCCTACAACAAATAAAATGTCTTGCTTACCTAGAACCACTTTTCAGCCTTCTCCCTACAAAAAATAAAATGTCTTGCTTACCTAGAACCACTTTTCAGCCTTCTCCCTACAACAAATAAAATGTCTTGCTTACTTAGAACCACTTTTCAGCCTTCTCCCTACAACAAATAAAATGTCTTGCTTACCTAGAACCACTTTTCAGCCTTCTCCCTACAACAAATAAAATGTCTTGCTTACCTAGAACCACTTTTCAGCCTTCTCCCTACAACAAATAAAATGTCTTGCTTACCTAGAACCACTTTTCAGCCTTCTCCCTACAACAAATAAAATGTCTTGCTTACTTAGAACCACTTTTCAGCCTTCTCCCTACAACAAATAAAATGTCTTGCTTACCTAGAACCACTTTTCAGCCTTCTCCCTACAACAAATAAAATGTCTTGCTTACCTAGAACCACTTTTCAGCCTTCTCCCTACAACAAATAAAAATGTCTTGCTTACCTAGAACCACTTTTCAGCCTTCTCCCTACAACAAATAAAATTTTCAGTCTTGCTTACCTAGAACCACTTTTCAGCCTTCTCCCTACAACAAATAAAATGTCTTGCTTACCTAGAACCACTTTTCAGCCTTTCACCTACAACAAATTCACCTAGCCTTCAGCCTTCCCCTACAACAAATAAAATGTCTTGCTTACCTAGAACCACTTTTCAGCCTTCTCCCTACAACAAATAAAAATGTCTTGCTTACCTAGAACCACTTTTCAGCCTTCTCCCTACAACAAATAAAATGTCTTGCTTACCTAGAACCACTTTTCAGCCTTCTCCCTACAACAAATAAAATGTCTTGCTTACCTAGAACCACTTTTCAGCCTTCTCCCTACAACAAATAAAATGTCTTGCTTACCTAGAACCACTTTTCAGCCTTCTCCCTACAACAAATAAAATGTCTTGCTTACCTAGAACCACTTTTCAGCCTTCTCCCTACAACAAATAAAATGTCTTGCTTACCTAGAACCACTTTTCAGCCTTCTCCCTACAACAAATAAAATGTCTTGCTTACCTAGAACCACTTTTCAGCCTTCTCCCTACAACAAATAAAATGTCTTGCTTACCTAGAACCACTTTTCAGCCTTCTCCCTACAACAAATAAAATGTCTTGCTTACCTAGAACCACTTTTCAGCCTTCTCCCTACAACAAATAAAATGTCTTGCTTACCTAGAACCACTTTTCAGCCTTCTCCCTACAACAAATAAAAATGCCTTCCACTTTTCCCTACTCCCTAAACAAATAAAATGTCTTGCTTACCTAGAACCACTTTTCAGCCTTCTCCCTACAACAAATAAAATGTCTTGCTTACCTAGAACCACTTTTCAGCCTTCTCCCTACAACAAATAAAATGTCTTGCTTACCTAGAACCACTTTTCAGCCTTCTCCCTACAACAAATAAAATGCTTTGACTCAAACCTGAAGAAACTCTGTTATTCCTTGTTATTCATATTATTATAATAATTGTTGTTTTTGTTTTAAATAGTAGTCAATGTTTTCTGTGTAGGCTGAGAGAACAGGATGAAGCATTTAACAGTCAACGGAAAGAATATGAAAGAGAAATCCAACATTTGAGATCTTTGCTGAAGGAAAAAGAGGACATTATTGAGTCATTACACATGGACAAGAAGTAAGCTGTTTACTAAAGCATTTTGGTTTTGATATCTTCCCTGTCACAACATGCCGAGGGTAGTGTCTCTGTTCCCTGTCACAACATGCCGAGGGTAGTGTCTCTGTTCCCTGTCACAACATGCCGAGGGTAGTGTCTCTGTTCCCTGTCACATCATGCCGAGGGTAGTGTCTCTGTTCCCTGTCACAACATGCCGAGGGTAGTGCCTTTGTTCCCTGTCACAACATGCCGAGGGTAGTGTCTCTGTTCCCTGTCACAACATGCCGAGGGTAGTGTCTCTGTTCCCTGTCACATCATGCCGAGGGTAGTGTCTCTGTTCCCTGTCACATCATGCCGAGGGTAGTGTCTCTGTTCCCTGTCACATCATGCCGAGGGTAGTGTCTCTGTTCCCTGTCACAACATGCCGAGGGTAGTGTCTCTGTTCCCTGTCACAACATGCCAAGGGTGGTGTCTCTGTTCCCTGTTACAACATGCCGAGGGTAGTGTCTCTGTTCCCTGTCACAACATGCTGAGGGTAGTGTCTCTGTTCCCTGTCACAACATGCCGAGGGTAGTGTCTCTGTTCCCTGTCACAACATGCCGAGGGTAGTGTCTCTGTTCCCTGTCACATCATGCCGAGGGTAGTGTCTCTGTTCCCCGTCACAACATGCCGAGGGTAGTGTCTCTGTTCCCTGTCACAACATGCCGAGGGTAGTGTCTCTGTTCCCTGTCACATCATGCCGAGGGTAGTGTTTCTGTTCCCTGTCACAACATGCCGAGGGTAGTGTCTCTGTTCCCTGTCATAACATGCCGAGGGTAGTGTCTCTGTTCCCTGTCACATCATGCCGAGGGTAGTTCCTGGGGGCCTCTGAAGACAAAGAACACGACCAAGGCCAGATTACTCGTCAACAACCAAAATGTACCAAAAATGAAAATAGCTGATCTTAACTAATTTTTGTCTGCTGAAAACGAAAATGACATTTTAAAAATGTTGATTGGCTCTAGTTTTGAAGATATATGCTACTAGTTTATTTAATTACGGTCAATTTTATATATGATGCAACTGTTGTGGGCGATTGCATAATTGTTTTCTAATGACCAATAAAAATGTAACTAGAAGTTGATGATGCAATCCTATCTATGATTACATCACCTTTGTGTATAAATATCTTATCTCTGATAAAATGTTGCCATTAGTTAGTGCATTTGTCCTTATCAAAAGTATCGTAGTTAGAAATGCCTTGGACATGTGTTAACAGTGCTAATAATTTCTGTTATATATGTGGTGAGGTGACATTTCTATCACAAAAACGAAATATAACTAAAGTGATTAAGAAGGCGTACAGTTTGTATTTTGGCTGCAGAATAGGAGATCAAGATAAGAGCTGGTCGTCACACATATGCTGCAATATATGTGCAGCACATCTTAAACTCTGGTTGACTGGCAAAAGCCAAGCTATGCCTTTTGCAGTCCTAATGATTTGGAGAGAGCCCACTGATCATCTCAACAACTGTTACTTTTGCGTGGTCCCTCCAATTGGGAAAGGCATATCAAAGATGACAAAATGGACTCTGGAATATCCAAACATCCCCTCTGCAATACTTCCTGTACCACATGGCGATGACCTACCAGTTCCCAAAGTGCCAGAATCATTTTCAGCTGCTTCCACTGATGAAGAAGAGGACATTGGTGGTCCTGAACCATCAACCTCAAGCGACCCAGATTTTGAGCAAACTACATCCACTAAACCACACTTAATAACCCAAGGTGAACTGAATGATCTTGTAAGAGATCTGAATTTACTGAAGAACAAGGCGGAGCTTTTGGGTTCCAGATTGCAACAGTGGAATCTCCTGGCAGAAGATGTTACAATTTCTGTGTTTAGGAACTGCCAGAAGCCGCTTGTTACATTCTTTTTCAAAGAGGGTCATCTTTCTGCGTGCCACAACATTTCTGGTTTAATGGCAGCCCTCAAAATCAATTACATACCGGAAGAGTGGAGGCTTTTCATTGATTCATCCAAGACGAGTATTAAAGCTGTTTTGTTGAATAATGGTAATGTGTTACCGTCAATTCCAGTTGGTCACGCAGTTCATATGAAAGAAACTTATGAAAACATTAAGCAGCTTTTGAAGTGTATAAACTACGATCATCATCATTGGTCACTTTGCGGTGACTTAAAAGTGGTCGCTCTTTTGCTTGGACTACAGGGTGGATACCCAAGTACTGTTGCTTTCTCTGTGAGTGGGATAGCCGTGCACGAAGTGACCATTACATCAGAAGACATTGGCCAATCAGGCAGTCATTGCAGCCTGGCAGTAAGAACGTTGAGAACCCAGCACTTGTTGACACCAGCAAGATTTTGTTGCCACTCTTGCACATTAAGCTGGGTCTCATGAAAAACGTTGTCAAGGCAATGAAGAAAACAGATGGGGCTTTCAAATACCTCATCAGAAAATTTCCAAGACTGAGTGAAGCTAAAATAAGAGGGAGTATTTGTTGGTCCGCAGATTCGAAAACTTCTTCATGATGACAAGTTTCTTTGCGTGTTGCATGGCTAGGAAAAAACAGCATGGCTAGCATTTAAGTCAGTGGTGGACAATTTTCTTGGAAACAACAGATCTGATAATTACAATGAAATTGTAGAAAATCTCGTTCTGAAGTATAAGAGTCTTGACTGCAACATGTCTTTGAAAATTCATTTTCTGGATTCTCATCTGGATTTCTTTACGTCAAACTGTGGAGCGGTCAGTGATGAGCATGGTGAACGATTTCACCAGGACATTGCTGCTATGGAGACAAGGTATCAAGGCAATTGGAGCCCTTCAATGCTTGCTGATTACTGTTGGACTGTGACAAGAGACACCTCATCGATTGACTACAAGAAGCAAGCAAAGAGAGCTCGAACAGCGACTGAATAATGACGGAATGGGTTCAAATGTGCCTTTTTAAAACATGATATGTGAACTTTAAATAATGTTTTTATGTTTTCTATCATTTTATGTTGAAATATAAATTGATTGAGTATGTAACCACAATTTTTATAATGCTAAAGTAGAAAGACTAGCTGTTCACCCCAGAGAATTATTTTCCCATTTTCATCCTGTAGGTGTTTGCACAAAGTAAGCTGTAATTTTCGTAATTGTTTACAGATTTTTATGAATTACACGTCATTTTAAAGATAAATGAATGTACTATTACAATAAACACCAGTTGTAACTCTAATAGAGGTTGTTGCTATTTAACGGCCCTCCGATGGCCAAAGACTTGCAATATTTTCACAATTATAACTGCTTGCGCCCCATCTCTATCAAAATCACAATTTCAATCAATGTGCACACCGTTTTCACTCTTGTCCTCGTCGCTAGATCTATCAGTCAATTGTTGAAACACGTTTCTATCCTATTCAGCCGTTAGACGAGATGTACACGCATTTTTTGTAGTCCTATCACTAGTTGCCACGATAAACAGTTTTACACGATTTGGTAACTAACCCAAAACGCTGAAAAATATTAACATAATATCAATTTTCCAGTGTTCTACAACAACCATGCTTTGGGAATTTGTTTCGCTGTGGCAACTTAAAATCTCGAACCAGATCAGAGAGTGTTTCAGTACATTTTTCATTCGTTTTATTACTAAAATAAGATTGGCGCTCTGAGCGGCTTGTGGTCCAAATGTGATTATTTTGTGAGCCGCTGACAGCTGCTTGCGGTAGTTAATGTGTTAACAAACAGCAATATGCATAGATGTTTCAATCAAATGTGTTTATTGTGTTTACCTTAATAATAATAAAAATAATACTAATAAGCATTAATAAAAATAATTACTAATAAGAGAGGTAATCAATGCTAACAAACTAACATACTGTACCAGTCTATTATTTAATAATACTGGTATATACCATCACCATGCTAAAGCGTTTGAAACAAAATATCAAAATTATTGCCCTTACTGTGAAGCACACAAAAAGCCTAGAGGCCCTGAATAGGACTACTGTACACCCTCAGTCATGTTCTGAGAGAGGTGTGAGGTTGTACATTGGGCTGACAACCTGATGTACTCAGTCATGTTCTGAGAGAGGTGTGAGGTTGTACATTGAGCTGACAACCTGATGTACTCAGTCATGTTCTGAGAGAGGTGTGAGGTTGTACATTGGGCTGACAATCTGATGTACTCAGTCATGTTCTGAGAGAGGTGAGGTTGTACATTGGGCTGACAACCTGATGTACTCAGTCATGTTCTGAGAGAGGTGTGAGGTTGTACATTGAACTGACAACCTGATGTACTCAGTCATGTTCTGAGAGAGGTGTGAGGTTGTACATTGGGCTGACAACCTGATGTACTCAGTCATGTTCTGAGAGAGGTGTGAGGTTGTACATTGAGCTGACAACCTGATGTACTCAGTCATGTTCTGAGAGAGGTGTGAGGTTGTACATTGGGCTGACAACCTGATGTAAAACAAACTGATACTACAGAACCTACCACTGTGAGAGCTCAGTCATGTTCTGAGAGAAGTGTGAGGTTGTAAATTGGGCTGACAACCTGATGTACTCAGTCATGTTCTGAGAGAGGTGTGAGGTTGTACATTGAGCTGACAACCTGATGTAAAACAAACTGATCCTACAGAACCTACCACTGTGAGAGCTCAGTCATGTTCTGACAGAGGTGTGAGGTTGTAAATTGGGCTGACAACCTGATGTACTCAGTCATGTTCTGAGAGAGGTGTGAGGTTGTACATTGAGCTGACAACCTGATGTACTCATCATGGTCTGAGAGAGGTGTGAGGTTGTACATTGGGCTGACAACCTGATGTATTCAGTCATGTTCTGAGAGAGGTGTGAGGTTGTACATTGGGCTGACAACCTGATGTACTCAGTCATGGTCTGAGAGAGGTGTGAGGTTGTACATTGGGCTGACAACATGATGTACTCAGTCATGGTCTGAGAGAGGTGTGAGGTTGTACATTGGGCTGACAACCAGATGTACTCAGTCATGCTCTGAGAGAGGTGTGAGGTTGTACATTGGGCTGACAACCTGATGTACTTAGTCATGTTCTGAGAGAGGTGTGAGGTTGTACATTGGGCTGAAAACCTGATGTACTCAGTCATGTTCTGAGAGAGGTGTGAGGTTGTACATTGAGCTGACAACCTGATGTACTCAGTCATGTTCTGAGAGAGGTGTGAGGTTGTACATTGGGCTGACAACCTGATGTAAAACTGTGAGAGCTCTCAATCATGTTCTGAGAGAGGTGTGAGGTTGTACATTGAGCTGACAACCTGATGTAAAACAAACTGATCCTACAGAACCTACCACTGTGAGAGCTCAGTCATGTTCTGAGAGAGGTGTGAGGTTGTAAATTGGGCTGACAACCTGATGTACTCAGTCATGTTCTGAGAGAGGTGTGAGGTTGTACATTGAGCTGACAACCTGATGTAAAACAAACTGATCCTACAGAACCTACCGGTGTGAGAGCTCAGTCATGTTCTGACAGAGGTGTGAGGTTGTAAATTGGGCTGACAACCTGATGTACTCAGTCATGTTCTGAGAGAGGTGTGAGGTTGTACATTGAGCTGACAACCTGATGTACTCATCATGGTCTGAGAGAGGTGTGAGGTTGTACATTGGGCTGACAACCTGATGTACTCAGTCATGTTCTGAGAGAGGTGTGAGGTTGTACATTGGGCTGACAACCTGATGTACTCAGTCATGGTCTGAGAGAGGGGTGAGGTTGTACATTGAGCTGACAACCTGATGTACTCAGTCATGGTCTGAGAGAGGTGTGAGGTTGTACATTGGGCTGACAACCAGATGTACTCAGTCATGTTCTGAGAGAGGTGTGAGGTACATTGGGCTGACAACCTGATGTACTTAGTCATGTTCTGAGAGAGGTGTGAGGTTGTACATTGGGCTGAAAACCTGATGTACTCAGTCATGTTCTGAGAGAGGTGTGAGGTTGTACATTGAGCTGACAACCTGATGTACTCAGTCATGTTCTGAGAGAGGTGTGAGGTTGTACATTGGGCTGACAACCTGATGTAAAACAAACTGATACTACAGAACCTACCACTGTGAGAGCTCTCAGTCATGTTCTGAGAGAGGTGTGAGGTTGTACATTGAGCTGACAACCTGATGTACTCAATCATGTTCTGAGAGAGGTGTGAGGTTGTACATTGAGCTGACAACCTGATGTACTCAGTCATGTTCTGAGAGGTGTGAGGTTGTACATTGAGCTGACAACCTGATGTACTCAGTCATGTTTTGAGAGAGGTGTGAGGTTGTACATTGAGCTGACACCTTGATGTACTCAGTGATGTTCTGAGAGAGGTGTGAGGTTGTACATTGGGCTGACAATCTGATGTAAAACTGTGAGAGCTCTGTCATGTTCTGAGAGAGGTGTGAGGTTGTACATTGAGCTGACAACCTGATGTACTCAGTCATGTTTTGAGAGAGGTGTGAGGTTGTACATTGAGCTGACAACTTGATGTACTCAGTGATGTTCTGAGAGAGGTTTGAGGTTGTACATTGGGCTGACAATCTGATGTAAAACTGTGAGAGCTCTATCATGTTCTGAGAGAGGTGTGAGGTTGTACATTGAGCTGACAACCTGATGTACTCAGTCAAGTTATGAGAGAGGTGTGAGGTTGTACATTGAGCTGACAACCTGATGTACTCAGTCATGTTTGGAGAGAGGTGTGAGGTTGTACATTGGGCTGACAACCTGATGTACTCAGTCATCGTCTGAGAGAGGTGTGAGGTTGTACATTGGGCTGACAAAGTGACAACCTGATGTAGAAACTACCACTGTGAGAGCACATGATAACAGTTTCCTGCAGGTCATAAAAAGGTCAAGATAGCCCCCATAACAGAAACTGCTGTAGGAGAGTGAAGTGTTAAAGACTTGACCAGACAAGGTCGAGGTAACTGTTGCCAGTAATTTTAATGGAAGGGGACGTGATCTGGAAAATATTAGGTGAGCAGATTAGATTATGGGTTGTCATTGCTTGAAGACGTGATTGTCTTTAATGTTATGTTAAATTGTAATAGTAGAAGTAAGGTTACAAAGCGTGTGAACGCTAGTCAGTTCAATTGTGGAGGTTTGTTCACTCTGAACTGTTTTGAGATACGGGTGTTTAGCTATTTGTGGCTAGCCCGTGCAAGTAGTGAGACTGAACGGTGTTTTTTAACAGCCGGGTCTCGTAGCTGTTTTAGGGGGAGGATGTGTATTCTTCTGGGCAGTGAGTTTTGGGCATCGATCTGGAGAGGTCGCCTGATAGTGTGTGTTCTTGATAGTAAGCCTGTACAGTGCTGAATATAAGAGGCCATGATTTATGTAAGGCCATTATTTCCTTAGAGAGGATAATTGTGTTATGTGAAGACATGTTGATAAGTGATATTATTGCAAACTGCTGGGTGAGCAGTATTGTGAATATTTTGATAAGGATCCATTAACTTACACAGGTCATATAATAGCGCTGAGTAAAGGTGAGATTATTGCAGACTGCCAGGTATGGAGTCGTGTGAGAAATTGCTGGTAGGACTCATTAGATTATGACAGCGCTTATGTGAGGAGAGTATCTTGAGGATGCTATTTATGCAGTAGCACGGCGATGATGTGAGCCGTTTGCTATCTGTGAGGAGGCCATATTTACGGATCCAGTATTATATCTTATAGCAGAGGAGAGTATCTTGAGGATGCTATTTATGCAGTAGCACGGCGATGATGTGAGCCGTTTGCTATCTGTGAGGAGGCCACATTTACGGATCCATTATTATATTTTATAGCGCAGGAGGAGTATCTGGAGGATACCATAGTGATGCAGTAGCACGGCGATGATGTCCGTTTGCTATCTGTGAGGAGGCCATATTTAGAATATTATAGCGCTAATGTGAGGACAGGTGGATAGCGCTGAGTTGAGGAGTATCTTTAAAGAGGTCATGGATATTGTAGTATCTGCATGATTCTGAGATGTGAGAAGTACTTTATTATTGTATTGCTATAACTTGTAGTTTGACTATAACTGTGTATTCTGTATTAACGTGACGTGTCGTGGTGTATTAAACATTCGTTAACTATCATCAGCCGTTACACCCTTCCATGCTTCTATTGTGTGTATCTACTGTGAGTGACTGTCCCAAAACACACTCACCTTCTTCACCATAAAAACATCCACTGAGTATTATCAGTGGTGGCCAGTAAGTGAATTTTCCGTGTTCACTCATAATCTTACCATGGATTAAAATAGATATTTTCATTTGTATTGTCTCACAGCGAGCGACTTTGCGAGGGGAATCACCATTCTAATTTGACATTACCTGCGAGAGATATAGATCACTAGGTACCATTTAGCCAGTACGTTAACCCACCGTGTCATGATGTCACCTTGCGTGTTGATGAGATGTTCGCAAGACCTCGAAGGAATTTTTTTTTGTTTTTTTCAAAGGTCCTGTTTATTTTTTGTTCTGTTTACAAACACTGAATGTTATTGTATTCTTTAGTATAGAACTTTATATGTTGTTAATGAAATATTATGGAATCTTTGTAACATTTGATTGCCATAATTATTTTTTGGTTGTTACTTATATGACTGTATTTTAATTATGCATTAAATAATTTCTATGCACAAACTTATTTACTGAGACAATGTAATAGTCATTTTCATAGATAGTCCTGAGTGTTTTATTCACTACTTAAAATTTTGGTTTTGTTTTTCATCATGGGTTTCATACCATGTTTAGTTAACATATTTATATACAGATTATTTGAATTAATTGTTTAGTGAAAGGTAATTGTAAACATAACTTGTATGTATTATTAATGATTTTGCGTTGAAGTTAAGGACGTATTCTGAAACTTGGTTTCCATTTTTGCTAAATTATGACATTTGATAATTTAAACAATTCGATTTTTTGTCAGTTAGAATTAACTTAAATTTCCTATTAAATTAAGTGGGTAGAATTAACAGCGACGGCTGATACTCTTGTTCATTTAAAGAATTTAGATATCTGATTATAATACATAGTTAAGATAAAATAATATTACACTTATATATATTTATAACTTCGTTTGTAGTTAACAGTTTATTACCCAATGTGACGTTTCTTTGATGTATTTTTTAAAAGAAGAAAAAAAAAAACTTACACGTTTTGATGTGTGTCTGTTTAAAGATAAGATTATTTTTATGTTACTCAGCTAATTTAATTGTTAGTTATTAATTATAGCTACATATTACTTAGAAATAAAAATACTATTTTTAATTTAACCTAACGTTAAGAAACATTTTTTGTATTGTACCTTTTTTGAAAAATGTGTTTTGGACATTGTGATATTTATTTTTTTCTGCGCCAGCGCTAGATTGTATGTTAAGGTTACTATTATGTAGTGACATTAATTCTTTGAAAATGTTTTGATGTTCGGATGTATTTTTTGGTATTTAGCGCTTGACTATGCGTCATTGCAAAACTTGTGTTAGCGTTAATATTTTTGTTTGGATGATATTTGATGTAATTTATTTTTAGTTATGTATAAGCTTTTAATTTAGTTAAATTACTTATTATGCTGTGCTTGTCATAAGCTTTCTTTTTTGTGTTAGTATATAAATATACTTTAGCATTTTTGTATTTTACAATACGTTGTTACAGTTGGATAGTTATTGTTAGGTATTGTTACCAACTTTCTTTACATTTGCATCTTTACTGTCATCTCTCTTTGTTGACTATTCGTCATTTCTTTACATCTTTTCTGTTGTCTTTTCAATATTGTCTGATATTTTGTTTATGCTTCCGTGTTTCATCTTTGATGTAATTCATACTTCTAGTATACTTTTTTCGTGTTACGCTATTTATACTTTCATTCTTTGTATTGTTAAATTAATTATATGACTTTAGATAATGTAATTGGTTCTTATAGTTCTATTTGTTTTACATGTATGGAATTGTTGTCTTCATTGTGTAATTATGATTCTATTTGATTCTTATCATATTCCCATTTCATATTTTGTCTTTTCGCTTACGATAGTTTATTTTCTGTTTAGTTTGTACTATGTATACTTAATTTGCGTTTGTATTAGATTAATTTTTTGGTATGCTTGAATGAGCATGTTGGATGATTTAGTCGTTATCTTACATTTATTGATGATATTTTTGTAGATGTGCTATGTTCTCTTGTCATAGGTATATTTTTGTAGGTAATTGATAGAACTTCATTAATTTTTTAAATTTTTGGGAATTAATTAAAGAGATATTTGACATAACTTCATTGACAGTTAAATTTTTGGGAGTTTATTTTTGTACGTATTTCATATAATTTCATTAACCTTTAAATTTTTGGATCTTAAATTTTCTAAAAAATGATAAATCATTTTTTCCCGGACGGTGTGGCAAACTGTTGCCAGTAATTTTAATGGAAGGGGACGTGATCTGGAAAATATTAGGTGAGCAGATTAGATTATGGGTTGTCATTGCTTGAAGACGTGATTGTCTTTAATGTTATGTTAAATTGTAATAGTAGAAGTAAGGTTACAAAGCGTGTGAACGCTAGTCAGTTCAATTGTGGAGGTTTGTTCACTCCGAACTGTTTTGAGATACGGGTGTTTAGCTATTTGTGGCTAGCCCGTGCAAGTAGTGAGACTGAACGGTGTTTTTTAACAGCTGGGTCTCGTAGCTGTTTTAGGGAGAGGATGTGTATTCCCGTGGGCAGTGAGTTTTGGGCATCGATCTGGAGAGGTCGCCCGATAGTGTGTGTTCTTGATAGTAAGCCTGTACAGTGCTGAATATAAGAGGCCATGATTTATGTAAGGCCATTATTTCCTTAGAGAGGATAATTGTGTTATGTGAAGACATGTTGATAAGTGATATTATTGCAAACTGCTGGGTGAGCAGTATTGTGAATATTTTGATAAGGATCCATTAACTTACACATGTCATATAATAGCGCTAAGATGAGTAAAGGCGAGATTATTGCAGACTGCCAGGTATGGAGTCGTGTGAGAAATTGCTGGTAGGACTCATTAGATTATGACAGCGCTTATGTGAGGAGAGTATCTTGAGGATGCTATTTATGATGGTTGTTCGTCCATCACGGGTGATGAAGACCACTCTGTTCATCCAATTATTTAAGAATATGTTAGGTTAGTCTATGGGTACGAAGGTGACTGAAGAGCCCGATGCGGGCCTGGAAAGATCTTGGACAGTGTGGGCAGGGAATGTTTGCTTCATGTGAAGGTTTTATTTCACGGTCCTTTCTAGCTTGTCTCCGCTGTTCTGCTGCTGCTCTTCTGGATGATTCGCATGCTGCTGCACCTTTACGAAGAGATGTGCGCCAAGCAGTTCGGTCTTGCGCAGCAGCTTCCCATGTGTCTGGGTTTATGTCAAAGGTTTTCAATGACGTCTTTAACGTGTCTTTGAAGCGCTTCTTTTGGCCACCATGGGAGCGTTTACCCTTCTGCATCTCACCATAAAAGAGTATCTTTGGCAGTCGATGGTCTGGCATGCGGACTACATGACCTGCCCAGCGAATTTGTGACTGCATCAGAATAGTATCAATACTAGGGATACCAGCTCTGTCAAGAACGGCGGTATCCGGGATCTTGTCTTGCCATTTGATGTTCATTATCTTCCTGAGACAGACTGTATGGAAGTGGTTTAGCTTCTTTACGTGGCGCCTGTATACAGTCCATGTTTCACATGCATATAGCAGCACTGGAAGCACCGCAGCTCTGTATACCTTCAGCTTTGTCTGTAGACTAATGCCACTTCGATGCCAAACGTTGGTGTATAGTCTGCCAATGTGCTGCTGGCTTTGGAGATCCTGGTGTTCACCTCATCATCAATGACAATGTTCTGGGATAGTGTGCTACCAAGGTATGTGAATCTGTTCACAACATTCAGTTTCTCACCATTAACCTTGATGACTGGCTCAGTATAAACTGTGCCAGGAGCTGGTTGGTACATGATTTCTGTTTTCTTCGTGTTGATGGTAAGCCCAAAGTTGGCGCAGGCTTCGGAGAATCTATCCACACTATGCTGCAGATCAGCCTCTGAGAAGGAATTGAGGGCACAATCATCAGCAAACAGAAGATCTCTGATGGTGTGTGATTTGACCTTGGTTTTTGCTTGAAGCCTCCTAAGGTTAAACAATTTTCCATCAATACGATAACTAATGTCGATTCCTGTGTCCCCGTCTCTAAAAGCATCAGTCAGCATAGCAGAAAACATGATACTGAACAGAGTCGGTGCAAGTACGCACCCTTGTTTAACTCCATTTGAGACGGGGAAAGGCTCTGATAGCTCACCGTTTTCCTGAACTCTAGCCTGCATTCCATCATGCAGTTGCTGCACTATTGTGATAAATTTCTTTGGGCAGCCGTATTTTGCCATGATCTTCCATAGACCCTCTCTACTGACCGTGTCGAACGCCTTTGTCAAGTCGATGAAAGCTGTGTACAGGTCACAGTGCTGTTCTTGGCATTTTTCTTGTAGCTGTCTTGCAGCGAACACCATATCTGTGGTTCCACGTTCTTTCCGGAATCCACACTGACTTTCAGGTAAAAGACCTTTGTCAAGATGAGCCGTAAGGCGATTCAAAAGGATTCTGGCGAATATCTTCCCAGCGATTGATAAAAGAGAGATGCCTCGATGATTGTTGCAGTCTTGGCGATTACCTTTACGTTTATATAGATGTATAATTGAGGCATCTTTGAGATCGTGTGGGATGGTTTCACTCTGCCACATTTGCTGGAAGATCATATGAAGTTTCTCTATCAGAACTGCACCGCCATCTTTATAAACCTCAACAGGAATTGAATCGGAGCCAGGGGCCTTTCCACTAGACAGTTGACGAATCGCTTTTTTAGTTTCCTCCAGAGTTGGTACATCATCTAATGCTTCATTTATAGGAACTTGGGGCAGGCGGATGATGGCTTCGTCGTTAATAGATGATGGCTGGTTCAAGATATTATTAAAATGTTCAGCCCAGCGTTGGAGAATTTTTTCCTTGTCTGTAATTAGTGTTTTTCCATCTGCATTAAGGAGGGGAAATGATCCTGATGATGTTGGACCATAGACCGCTTTGAGTGCAAGGTAAAAGTTTTTCAAGTCATGGCTGTCAGCAAAGCCTTGGATCTCATCTGCTTTATTACTCAGCCATGAATCCCGCATCTGGCGTAGTTTATGTTGGACGATTCTACGCATGTTGTTGAAAGCGTCTTTCTTGGATGTAGATTTTGGATCATTTAAATATGCTTTATGGAGATGGTGTTTCTCAGCCAACATCTGCTTTATATCATCTGAGTTCTCATCAAACCAGTCATTTTGTTTCTTGATGGAAGGACCCAGGACCTCTGTAGCAGTGTTGTAGATCTGCTCACTTAGGGCTGCCCAATTTGTTTCCACACTTTGGCCGTCTAGCGAGATAGATTTGAGACGGTCTTCTAAGGTGTCAGTAAATGACTGTTTGATTGTTGTCTTCTTTAGTTTGGTGACATCCAGCCTCTTTTGAGTTTTCTTCCCCTGAGGGCGCCTGGCTGGTTGGATACGAACTTTAAGTTTAGATACAATGAGGCGATGATCAGTCCAGCATTCGGCACCACACATGGACTTGGTCACCCGGACATCTTGCCTGTCCTTCTTCCTAACAATTACATAGTCAATTAGGTGCCAATGCTTTGAGCGAGGGTGCATCCAGGAGGTCCTGTTGCGGGTAGGAAGTCGAAAAATGGTGTTGGTGACAAGGAGGTCATGTTCTGCGCAAGTCTGGAGGAGACGAAGTCCATTACTGTTACAGCGACCCACGCCGTACCTACCAATAGTGCCATTCCAGGAGATGTTATCTGAGCCTACTCTTGCATTAAAGTCACCAAGAATGATGAGCTTATCTGCTTTAGGAACTGATGCAATGACTGCATGTAGTTCTTCGTAAAACTTATCCTTGACATCATCCTGGTTTGTCATAGTTGGTGCATACGCGCTAATGATGGTGGCATGTTTTCTTCCATAGAACAGAGGGATCTTGACCGTCATGAGTCGGTCATTTATTCCCTTTGGGGGCCCCGCTAACTTGCTGACAATTGCTGTTTTGATTGCAAATCCAACCCCTGCTTCTCGTCTTTCTTCAGTTCCTCTTCCGCTCCAAAAGAATGTATAACCTGCACCCTTTTCGCAAAGTTGGCCCTCGCCTGCAAGTCGAGTTTCACTCAGTGCTGCTATGTCAATGTTGTACCTGGCCAGTTCTCTCCCAATCAGGGCAGTTCGTCTCTCAGGTCTGTTTGCATTAAAGTCTTTGTCAAGTAAAGTGCGCACATTCCATGCGCCTAGAATGAGGGGGAAAAATCTGTCCTTTCTTTTTCTTATATGTCGACCGCCAAAGTAGGGTACCCACCAACCGCGGTAAGCTGGTTAGGTAATGGTGAAGCAGGCAATGTTTAGGGCACCTTTTCTAGCCCCTTCCTCATGCCATGGAGGTGAGCAGTGCTTTCCTAAAGAGGGCTGCTCAGACACTCAGGGGGCTGCCGAATCCCACTGCTGCTCCGATCAGTGGAAGACGACCATATGGCCTGAGCCGCCTGTGTGTAGGTCTGCGACTACGACTGCCAGCGTACCCACGCCTGCCGCTTCGCCGCTCGCCCATCGCCACAGGACTTGTTGTGAGTGGATGGATGAATGGATGAATGGATGAAAGAGTGACTTGCGCGGTGATTTGGATTAAAGTGAGGAAGAGTTGCGCAATTCGTCGACCTCACTCTCTCGCCTGGGTCCATCTCAATCCAGTGGCAAGACAAGTCAAGACGACTGGAGATGAAGTCAGGTGCAGTGGATGACCAGGGCTTTCTACGTGCCTCGCCGTGCTCCTTACGCTCCACAGCGCGTTGCTGGTAATCGCCGTCATGCCCGTTGAACCAACAGGTGGTTTCTTCCGCGCAGTCTATCGAATCCAGTCTTCGCATGCATGGGTAGGCAGACCCTAACTCACCGAAGGTTTATAACCATTCGGCTACCCTCACCTAGTTTAGCCGGCCTGTCAAAGCCGTTGTCCGGGGGTGGCCGCTGTCGCATGCTGACAGCTACGAGGAGCCACAGGTGAGAGCTGGATGCCAGGTTTGGACCAAAGGTGGCAGAGCTGCCCTAAAAAGGGCATGACAGCTCCTTCACCAGAGGTACTACCAATACCTGACTTCCCAACACTAACAGCGCTAATGTGAGGACAGGTGGATAGCGATGTGAGAAGTACTTTATTATTGTATTGCTATAACTTGTAGTTTGACTATAACTGTGTATTCTGTATTAACGTGACGTGTCGTGGTGTATTAAACATTCGTTAACTATCATCAGCCGTTACACCCTTCCATGCTTCTATTGTGTGTATCTACTGTGAGTGACTGTCCCAAAACACACTCACCTTCTTCACCATAAAAACATCCACTGAGTATTATCAGTAACCTGTTCCCTTCCCGACTACTTGTCACCTTCCATAACTCACAAGCAGAGTCAGGTACCTATTTACAACTGGGTGGGCTGGAGCCATGTTTTTATACTAAGACCTGGTAACTTTGTTGCAAGAGGAAAGCACTCTAAATTATTAGCCAGTTGGATGCTCTACAGGGAGCAAACAGAAACATGAATGAATTATGTCACCTTTCACCAACATTAGCTCAGTCATAGCTTTGAAGTAGTCTGAAATGTTTTCTGAAATGTTTGATGAAAGTAAACTTCTCAAATGTTTCCATTTCTGATGTTATTTTTTATATTTACAGAGACGTGGAGTTAGACCTGGAGACCATGTGGCAGGCAGCAACCTCAGAGAACAAACGAATCAAGAACATCCTACTCAGTGGCACCAGAAAACTCAAAGACCATGTACATATAACAGATGCCATCAAAGATGAGATGGAAAACCAGGAGCTTCTGCATTTTTCTGATGATGACTCAAAACAAAACTGACGTGTCTAGACGTCTGTAGAAATTATGTGTCAAGGACATAGAAATCTTACAGCAATTTCCATGTAACATACAGCAATAATTGGTACCAGCATTACAGTCTACATCTATATGTATATTTTTATACTTGATTATGTCTGAATTATGTTTATATTATGTTATATGTTTAACTTTTTTATCTACATCCGTCCAGCGGTGCTTAATATATGTATTGTTTTATAATCAATTTATTACTTTCATTGATGCATACAGTAATTTTATTTGGTATAGTCTTCTGTTGGTAGACATATATATGTATGATAATTTTATATAAAGAGAAATGTTAAATTACCAGAATTACAAATGGTATAAAAACAATTCTAATCTATTTGAGCAGCTATTTTCATTTGTATGTACCATCAGTAATGCAGAAGTTGTGGAGGTCATTGTCTGGATTATCAAAGGTTAAAAAACAGGTTAGGTAAATGTTACAGACTTCACTATGCTGGATCTCCATTTTATGAGATTCGTCTCCTCACTTCATTTGCCTTCTTTAACACAATAGCAGTCAGGCACCCATTTACAGCTGGTAGACTAAAAAGTGTGATGCTACTTGGTTTCAAACCTGGTTCCATTGAAAAGCAAGAACTCTAACCACTACCATTTGATGCTGCTGTATAAAGTTATCTGTTAAATATCACACAATCATGTCAGGAATTCCTGTCATTTGTTAAATATCGCACAATCATATCAGGATTTCTTATTTATTAAATACCACACAATCATATCAGGAATTCTTGTCAGTTTGAGTTAGACCTTGATGTACTATAGCCACACGCATTCTCAATGAGGGTTGAGGGAGAGACTCACTGCTGTATAAAGTTATTTCTTAAATATCACACAGACAATCATATCAGGAATTCCTGTCATTTGTTAAATATCACACAATCATATCAGGAATTCCTGTCATTTGTTAAATATCACACACTCATATCATGATTTCTTATTTGTTAAATATCACACAATCCTTTCAGGAATTCCTTTCATTTTGGGTTAGACCTTGATGTACTTATAGCCACACACTTGCATTCTCATTGAGGGTTGATGAGAGACTCACCACCGCTAACAGTACAGGAGGTGAAGGTATACACATGGACAAAGTTTTGGCAGATGTACAAGTTTATAAATTGACATAAAAACTCGGCAAGATAGATCTAGTACTGAATAACACACAAAAATTGACAAGTACAAGAAACTATGTCTGACAGATCTCATAATGAAGATTATGTCCCAGCTTTTGTGTTGCTGCCATTTTTACAACTGAATAAGAGATATGTATCAGCTTTCACAAAAACAGGGTCATCCATGCATACCTGTCAACCTGTACGAATTTTTCATACAATGTACGGATTTTTTATACCTTTAGCAGTGTACGGCTGTACAGACTCGTACGGATTTTTCTCTCCCCCCCCTCGCCCCCCCCCCCCCCCCCCCCCCCCCCCCCCCCTCCCCCTCCCCCTCGGAAATTTTTTTTTTTTTTTTTAAATTCTAAAAATATTTTCCAACCCAAGTTTTTTTAAATCAGAAAATATTTTCTAGCCCAGGTTTTTTTTTGTAACCAATTTTTTTTATTTTTCATTCCGGAAATCTCGGCGTTCGTTTTTAAACTGGGGTCTCTCCCAGCATTCAATCAAATCCTTTGGCACTCCTCCGAATACCGGTCCCAGATTACTCAATACGATTTGTGTTAGAAAATATCCCTTACAGGGCCTCATTTTGACATATAATAAAAAATATACGAGTAGAAATGAATGGGAAACTACTCTTGAAACACAGAAATTGCCAAAAAAGGAACTTTTGGCGCCTGGTGAAGTGAAGTGAAGTCAATACGTATTAATAATGTTAGAAGGTTTTATGTTGAAATTTTTGCACAAAAGTTGTAAATACTGCCCGAAAACATGTTTTTGACTATAGCGCTACTTAAACTCTGCTAAATAAGAATGAAACTTTCCACAGCTAGTGCCGCCTTGGTAACGTTGTTTCCTCTTCGCTTGCATCCATACACCTTCAATAGTTTGGGTGTGAATTTCACTGTGTACAGGGTCAACGAAATTATTAGCATGAACATCAACCGTATGATCATAGATGCCATGGTTTAAGTCGACCAACGTTGTTGAGTATTAAAATGTAATTTTAGATTTTTGTTCCCCATTTAATGTCGCCCCTGAACCGGCATTACCAAATGAGGCCCTGTAAGGGATATTTTCTAACACAAACCGTATTGAGTCATTTGGGACCGGTATTCGGAGGATTGCCAATCCTTTTATACCCAAGAATTCGGCAAACACTTTGAATTCGGCCTCAAACGCTTTCTTTTTTCGGCGTGACATCATGTATTTTTAAAGTTATCTGTTATCAACGACGCCATTTTGTTTAAAAAAGCTAAGTACTTATAACTTGGTTAAATATTGCTGTTGTTTTGCTTTGTTGCAATTTAATCGCGGCCTTAATCTTTCCAGTTAGGCCTACATCTTGCCCCTCAATATATTTCCGATAAATTGTCATAATATTCTGTGTAGGCCCTACATAACTAGAAAAAAAAAGTTTCTTTGCGTTGAGTAGGCTTACTTTATTCCAGCGCTTGAGATTAGCTGCTTTATTTTTTAATAAAGTGGCAATCTGTATTCACTTTAAGCTACCAACTCGTAAATAATAATTTTGTAAATTTTTGGTGGTACGTTTTTTTCTTCCTAGATTTGATATTCTGTTCATAATTTTGTTTATTTTTATTTTTTTGCTGTTAGCCGTTTGCTTTGTTCGTTGTATTTTTTAATAATTCTCTTCGTCTACAAAGATTATTAGTTGAAATATTTCATCCACTGAATGATGGCTGAGCCTAATTCAAAGAAACAAAAGCTTGCAGGTCATGATAAGTTTCAGGTCGAATGGGTTAAACTCTTCCCTGGCATTGTAGATGCATCCAAGTTAGGATCAACCCATGCTTTTTGTAGATTATGCAGCAAAGATATTAAAGTAGTAGCTTCAGGATTATATGATCTGAAAGTACATTTTAAATCGAAATTGCATGAACAAATGTTTGCAATGAAGAAGGGAGCATCTATTAAGACCTTTTTTGCTCAGCCAAAGCAGGAAGAGGGTGGCATTATAAGGGCTGAAGTTTTATTTGCCAATTTCATTGCCCAGCATAACTTAACTGCATCTGTTGCTGATCACTTTTGTGACTTGGCGCCTGTAATGTTTCCTGACAGTGATATTGCCAGAAAGTTCCAGTCAAAGAGGACCAAGACAACACTTATCATTAAAAACTGCCTGGCTCCATCTGCAACAGAACCAGTGATAAAGCTGTGCAGGGAAACACCCTTCTCATTAATGGTTGATGAATAAATGACAAGAAAACAGAGACACGGTTAGCTATTATGGTGAGAGTTTTTGAAGAAGGATTGGGACCAAGAACGAGATTGCTGGACATGCCTGTATGCAGTGGTGGAATCAGTGAGGCGATATTCAGTGATGTTGATAATCTGTTCACAAAATTTCATATTCCATGGAAAAATTGCATCGGCTTTGCTAGTGACAACTGCAATGTCATGGTGGGGAAATCAAACGCAGTACTTACTAGGATCAAGCAGAGGAACCCTTATGTTTTTAGTATTGGGTGCATTTGCCACCTTGCAAATTTATCCACACAGACTGCAGGAGGTCCATGAATGTGGACACACTCACTTCTATTTTACAGTGTAAGATTAACATTGATACATGCTGTGCAGACTTTAAGCCCACAAATGCAAGTCTGCAAAGTGCTAAAAGTGCATGTGTTGATTATAATACAAAACACTGTACATCGAAAGAACAGTGTACATCATGATCACTAAGTTTTTTATATGTAAAGAACAGTTTGAGACTATTAGCATGTTTTATATCACAATAATTCAAATGCTAATAGATTTGTATGTCATTTCTCATTTTAAAACTGTATTGCGTATAATTTATTAATATATTTTTTGCGTAAGGATTTTTGGGTGTTTGTAAGGATTTTTTTGGTCCGGCGTACAGATTTTTGTCTCAGGAGGTTGACAGGTATGCCAAAGGTGCTCAGTTTCCCTCAGCAAATGTAGAAGGGTATGAATGCTGTTCCTGTTGCGCGCTGGTTGTAAAATACACGCCAGATACATCCTCTCATACATCCATCCCTGCTAGTCTTACCTTTGATGCCAAATTCCAGCCAATCTTAGCCTTGTTGATTCATCTATTGCTGCGTCATTTTCTAACAGGTGATCATTAATTGTCCTCAGTATCTCTCCCTTATCCATAACCAGTGTCTCCACTATAGGTGCTCTGAAAGCTAGTCTGTCAGCTCTCTCATTGTCACATACTCTTGCATGACCAGCTTCTGATGATTCTAAGTCTCTGAATGTTTTCCATTAATGGCCGCAGCCATCCATTTTGAACCTTCTGAAGCATGAACTGACACAATAACTGCCCTGGTTGGAGTGAGACAGCCACCACCAGGCTGCAATGTCTCCATTCTAATGCTGGAGGTTATCATGCAAGTTCCACTATGTTCAGTGACAACCCTTCCCTTTACTGTAGCTGAGAAGCATTGTTCTGATTTCTCACCACTGAGTACAGAGCCATCAGTGCATCTGCTTTCTCACTGCTCCAAGCTCTGCACTCCTTGCCAAGGCCGACGATGGCTTTCTGGTAGTTTGTCCAGTTCTCATGTGACTTACCACTCTTCCCCCCCCCCCCCACCCCCCCCCCCCCCCCCCCCCCCCCCGGACATATTTTCAACTGTGGTCACTTGCCTAATTGTAGTTTCTGCCTGTGCCATTCATGACATCCCTCTCTTTATTCTTGCTCCTTTGATGTCAGCTATGTTTCCATGCAGGGGTGTCTTCTGTCTGTGGTTATCCGCATATAGGCTTTTGCCTGGGCCATTGCATATCTGGATCTAATTTAACAGCACTCCAAGCAAGTACCTCATCATCACAATCGGGAAATCTTGTATTCAAGACTATAAGCATCCCTTCATTTTGAATGCTTTCGATTACGTAAAAATAGTCCAAACTGAGTCTTAGGTAAGGGGACTGTTGTATTTTTGGTTCTTCAAATTTACCTATAAAGCTTAAATATAAAATCTTTCAATGATAATTGGTCTAGGAGTCGGTTTTACAAACTAAACAGGACATTTCCAGTATTCCAGTCACAAACAAGAATCAATCATGCAATCATGTATACCAAAGAAAATTTAAAACACAACAATACTACACAAGAAAAAATAACAATTGAAAGAAACTAACTGCAATAAGAAAGCAAAGAATAATACAAACAAAACAAAAACATGGCCTCTATTATTGAGTAACCCACTGATGGATTGAGCATCTGTTAAATGAACCAGTGTTAACATACGACAACTGGAAGAGAGCATCTGTTAAATGAACCAGTGTTAACAAACAACTGGAAGAGAGCAGCTGTTAAATGAACCAGTGTTAACAAACGACAACTGGAAGAGAGCAGCTTGTTAAATGAACCAGTGTTAACAAACGACAACTGGAAGAGAGCATCTGTTAAATGAACCAGTGTTAACAAACAACAACTGGAAGAGAGCAGCTGTTAAATGAACCAGTGTTAACAAACAACAGCTGGAAGAGAGCAGCTGTTAAATGAACCAGTGTTAACAAATGACAGCTGGAAGAGAGCAGCTGTTAAATGAACCAGTGTTAACAAATGACAGCTGGAAGAGAGCAGCTGTTAAATGAACCAGTGTTAACAAACGACAGCTGGAAGAGAGCAGCTGTTAAATGAACCAGTGTTAACAAATGACAACTGGAAGAGAGCATCTGTTAAATGAACCAACAAAAAACTTTCAAACAAGCAAGTCTGGCCATGTATCAGGTCAACACAAAACTTTCAAGCAAAGAAGTCTGGCCATGTGTCAGTCCAACACAAAACTTTCAAGCAAAGAAGTCTGGTCATATGTCAGTCCAACACAAAACTTTCAAACAAACAAGTCTGGCCATGTATCAGTCCAACACAAACCTTTCAAACAAACAAGTCTGGCCATGTATCAGTCCAACACAAAACTTTCAAACAAACAAGTCTGGCCATGTATCAGTCCAACACAAAACTTTCAAGCAAAGAAGTCTGGCCATGTATCAGTCCAACACAAAACTTTCAAACAAATAAGTCTGGCCATGTATCAGTCCAACATAAAACTTTCAAACAAACAAGTCTGACCATGTATCAGTCCAACACAAACCTTTCAAACAAACAAGTCTGGCCATGTATCAGTTCAACACAAACCTTTCAAACAAACAAGTCTGGCCATGTATCAGTCCAACACAAACCTTTCAAACAAACAAGTCTGGCCATGTATCAGTCCAACACAAACCTTTCAAACAAACAAGTCTGACCATGTATCAGTCCAACACAAAACTTTCAAGCAAAGAAGTCTGGCCATGTTAATAAGAGATCACAAGAAATTTATGAAATTTGGAAAAGGAAAAAAAAACAAGTGGCACATTACCCCAATTCCTTATGTAAAAAATGTGAATGGTTCTTACAGACCCAACTTTGTATACAATTCTCTCCTACAACACTAATTCATATGGATTGTGAATGTCCTCAAGTTAAACCACTGTGAATGGTTCTTGTAGACCCAACAATTCCCTCTCCATTACAACACATTGTTGCGTACGTTTTACCTAAGGGGGTAGTCTTCGGTCCTGCCAATGTACGCACCAGTCTTGAGATAGTTATATTATTTGTGCGTACGTTTTATTCACG
This sequence comes from Oreohelix idahoensis, assembly GCA_024509875.1. Taxonomy (NCBI): domain Eukaryota; kingdom Metazoa; phylum Mollusca; class Gastropoda; order Stylommatophora; family Oreohelicidae; genus Oreohelix; species Oreohelix idahoensis. The sequence goes on along the minus strand of JAMPIV010014951.1, from coordinate 129,213 downwards.
CACCGACGTGCACAATGCAGAGTATGAGTTGCTCTTTGCGCACGGGTAACCTAGTGGAGGATTATGACATCAGCTGTTGTAAGGGCAAGATGGACTCTCTCTCTGCCCGTATGTTATTATTTTGATTCTGAACAATTCGATGGAAGAATTGTTATGAAGGATTTTGTTGGGTCTTCAGGGTGAAACCAACATGCAGTTCAATATGTAAGTTTCGTTTGAACCTTCATGTATATTAATACGTCTATGAATAAAGTGGAACAGATGATCATCACTGGATTCTAGCGGGAATCCATATGTTACTGGATTCCTAGAATGGAACAGTTGAGATCTTTACTTCACTGTAATATTTCGTAGTGGGAAGTCCTACGAGTAAAGGATAACTATTTGATCATATCTTGAATATTGGATATTTTGTAATGCCTATGCCAAGGTCGTGGCATATTTTGTAGGAGAGGTTAGTCAACTGAAGTCGCTAACCTGATTGTATTTTGTGTAGGACTTTTATGGATTATATCAAACTGTATAGATTATTGTAAGGAGAAAGTCTGGGATTTAAACAAGTATTATATGGAAGCGTCATCCATGAGTATGAATCCGTTTACTGTTACAGACGTCCTTGGAACAAGGTTAACGGACATTACCTTAATGTATCTCAAATGACAACTGTTTGGGAATCCTAGTCACTTGGATAGAAAAGGTCTTGATTGATAAAGAAATCTACAGGAATGTATTATTATCAACAGTAACTATAATTATGATGCTCTCATCGTTTGTCTTGATCGTGTCGTTGATTGCCGTTTGTCATTCGTCAATAAACCTGAATAACTTTTACCAACGAGTTGATTATAGTCATGAATTGGCCAATTGCCTACCACTCGTTGGAATTTGATTGAATAACCTTTTGACAACTTTTCATTGAAACCATTCGCGTGTCTAAGCTAGTCATTGATACATCTACCACTAGCATATCGTTACTATCAACTACCATCACAAAAGAACCCAACATTAAATGGTGGCACAGTGTGTTTTGGACAAGTTTCAAAGAAGGGAACTTACTCAATATCTTTCAAAAAATCGTTAGACAGAAAGACCCATGTCTTCATCATGGAATCTACACGACGGTTATCAGAAGGTCAAGGTCAGCGATGAACCTCAACACCAAGTTCTCCAGTGACTACCTACGTTGGACATCATCCTTTTGGTCCTTATTTACGTGCGAGCTATACTCAAATTCTCATGCCGAAGTATTTCGATTCTCAAACGTACATTTACGGAGACGAGGCACATTTTTTGTTTGATCAGCCCAGATAAGTATAAACGGAGTCTCGTTTATTACTGTATTGTGTTTGGCTGTGCCTATTCTCTTCTATGTCCACCAATATACTTTTCATGTTGCATGTTCTATGTTGTATATCCGTCGTGGGTGGTAGGGAGGTCAATCTGACAAACGAGGTTCATCTCGAAGCCGATTCGGGCTCTTTGTCAGATGTTCTATAGGGTTTGATTTATAAGTTTCAATTGAGCGATAATTCCGGTTCAAGGCTAGAAACCTTGCTGTAGTTCCGATCGCTACTTGCTTCTTATGATAGTATTTGTTTAGCTGTTCAGTCAAGTTTTAATTGTTGTTTTCAGTTATTTTTACTCGTACCTTAGTTTTATAATGTATTTTGTTTGTATATTACGTCATCATCACCTGACTATCGTTCAGTTCTTTACAAAACATATGTTTTTACACTGTCTTGTCAATTGTATTGTTTAGTATTTGATCGCAGTTATCATCGTAACTTTTTACGACATTCTATTTTTAGTTTCACATTTTTATTTTTATTGGATTTCTGCGACTGTTTTCTATTGTCTTTGAGTATCTTGTCTTGTCATTGTTGTTGCTATTGTCTATGGCTTTTGTCTGTTCATAACATGTCATTACATAAATTAATTTATTGATTATTAATATATTTGACAATTATATGAGTATGATATACCGTTCTAGGACAGGAACGAAGACCATTCGGTGCATTAACAAGGTTAATTAATTTACATTAATTAATTATCATATTTAGAAATTAAGAGTATAGTGACTACTTATAAAGCATAATGTATTCACTAGATTATTTCATTAAGCAAGCAAAAGCCCTTCAGATGGCTCCTGATGAGGCAAAAACATTCGCACTTTCAGAATATAGGAAAGCTCAAGAAATAGAAGCTGAACAGAGAAAGTTAGAAACTTTAAGACTAGAAAAACTTCAATTTGAGGCAGATCAAAAACGGATTGAGGCTGAGGAAAATGAGAAGAAGATGAAATTTGAGGCAGATCAAAAACGGATTGAGGCTGAGGAAAATGAGAAGAAGATGAAATTTGAGGCAGATCAAAAACGGATTGAGTCTGAGGAGAATGAGAAAAAAATGAGATTAGCAGCTGAATTAGAAGAGAAACGATTTCTGCGTGAGGCAGAACAGAAAAGATTGGAGGCTGCAGATAGACTTAAGATTGAAATGGAAGTTAAACAAAAGGAAATGGAAGTTAAACAAAAGGAAATGGAAGTTAAACAAAAGGAAATGGAAGAAAGAAGATTAATAGCTGAACAAAATGCAAAAAGACTTCAGCTTGAGACAGAAGAGAATGATAAGAAACGTCAGCATGATTTGAAACTTGCCGAATTGGAATATGATAGAATTAGGTTAACTCAAGAAGCTAATTCGCAGAGAACTTTCGAAGGCCAAGCTTCATCCAGGCATGATAATTTTAAGGAAATTCACCTAAAATTACCTAAATTTAACCCCCCGTCTGACGACGTGATATTTTTTTTTGGATAGGTTTGAGGCCACCTGTAGGTCTTACAATGTGGATAAATCACTATATTCTACATATTTATCCAGATTGCTTACGGGAGATGCTTTGGCGGTTTATCATACCACCAGTATTAATGATAAGAATGATTATGACGCTCTTCGAGCTTCACTTCTCCGAAAATTCCAAATGACAGAAAATGAATACCGATTACGTTTTCGGACTTTGCTACTGCAATCAGGGAAGAACTTTTGTGATTTTCTTTCCCAAATACGGCTAACACTAGAAAGATGGATCGAATTATCCAAGATAGAAAAGTCGTATGAAGGTCTTTTCGATTTACTACTGCGCGATAAGGTGCTATCGTCAGTAAATCCAGCATTTCTTGCATTTTTGCACGAACGGAAACCTTTATCTATGAAAGATCTAGAAGAACATTCTAAAAATTTCTGCACTGCTCACCCATCCATGGATCTAAGTAATGCTCAGATTAAAAGTGAATTGCCAGTTGCTTTTGCCGTACAACAAAATAATTTTCCACGAAATCGTTCATTGAGTAACGACAGATACTTTAATAAGGGAAATAATGAGAATTTCAACAATGGTAATTTTTATAAGGGGAAGCAATTCCAACAATCTGTTCCATTCAATGTTTCTTGGAACCAAGCTCATAGATCGCGAGATTTTGGTAACAATAATTTTAAATATAATCAAGGGTATAATAATAAACAAAACTGGCGATCAAAATCTCAGGTTCCACAAAATAGACAAAGTTCTTGGAATAATTCATTTCACCGACATAACAACGTTAATTATAATAATTGGCGAACTCATACAGATTTTAACGCAAGCAGAAATGACAATTGTGGCAATTTTAATAGCAATAATCAGAACAGATCGCGACGAAGAGATAGATCGTCGAGCCAGACACGTAGACATTCTAATGTCGCTTTAAGTGATACTCAGGCTAACAATGAACAGGTTAAAGGTGCTGATGCTCATAATGCCATGTCTTGTTCTATTGATAGTCATCAGGTGACAGCTTGTGCAGAATGCTCAACACTTTTCCAGCCCAAGGCGATCACGACGTTGCGCTGCGGACACATTTTGCCTAGCCTACCTGCGGTCTGCACGGCAACTTCTGTACATCAGGGACAAGGATCTCTTAAGTTTCACAAAGGACTTGTCAATAATATTCCATGCTCTCTTTTATTTGATTCAGGTTGTACCACGGTCGGTGTACGGACTTCGCTGATAGATCCTCGTTGTGCCACGGGCCACACAGTCAAATGCGTTACCTTTGGAGGCACAGTGGAAATGTTTCCCACAGCCATTATTAATTTAAATACACCATTTTTTTAAGGGAAGATCCACGCCTGTCTTCTTCCTAATCCAATTTGTGATGTCATATTGGGTCGTATACATGGTATAACAGAGTGTACACCACAGCAAATTGCTGCATGGGAAGAGCGACATTTTCAGGCTGCAAATGCAGTAGTGACTAGAGCTCAAGCTACTATTATGTCGCATGATACACCATATGAACCTACAGTTCATACCACTTGTGATGACGATGCTCCTATTTCACGGGAGTCGTTTGCAACTTTACAAAAGAATGATGATTCATTAAAAAAAATTTTTCAGTATGTGAACAAAAAGAATACAAGCAACAAACTTGCAAAATCTAGACATGACTTTATTCTTAAAAATGGGATTTTAGTTAGATTGATACGGGAAAAGGATTCATCCTTATGTTCTCAGATTCTAGTCCCATCTTCTATGAGATCGTGAATATTGCGACATGCTCATGACTCGCAATGCGCGGGCCATATGGGTTTTTCACGTACCAAATCCAGAGTGCTTTCTGCATTCTACTGGCCGGGCGTTCATAGAGATATTACTCTCTATTGTCGTTCATGTTTGATATGTCAGGAAGTTAAAGTACGGGGCCCATTTCATGCGGCTCCTATTCAAGCTGCGGACATCCCGATTAGACCATTTGATAAAATGGCTATCGACATTATTGGTCCGATGCTTCCATCTGCCAGAGGGCATACGCATATTCTTACTTGCATTGATATGTGCACTCGTTGGCCTGAGGCCATCCCTCTGAAGAACACCTCATCTGCCAGTGTAGCAGAGGCATTAATGTTGATCTTCTCACGCATTGGTTTTCCGCGGAAGATCTTATCGGATCATGGGGTTCAGTTCATTTCTGAATCCATGTCTCAAGTTATGAAGACATTAGGTATAGACAGATCACTTAGTTCAATTTACCATGCGATGTCCAATGGGTTAATTGAGCGTCAAAATAGGACACTCAAGCAGTTGTTGGGTAAGATGACCCAAGATCACCCTCAGGATTGGGATCGGGTCCTACCCGCCGCTCTCTTCGCGTATCGCGAGGTGCAAAATCAAGCCACGGGGTTTTCTCCGTTCCAGCTTGTTTTTGGCATGCAACCACGTGGCCCGATGTCGTTAATCCACGACTTATTGGTTGAAGAGAATATTGAAGAGGAAACTCAATCCTCTTATGAGTATGTGATCTCTCTGAGAAAGAGAATCATAGATGCTTGTAGACTAGCTACTGCATCATCCGAACAAGCCAAAGAAAAAGCTCGTCTATTTGCAAACAAGTATAGATGTCTTCGCCAGCTTATTCCTGGTGACGAAGCTTTTGTCTTACTCCCTGCTCATAACAATCGTCTATTAATTACTTGGAGAGGTCCTTTCAGGATCATCTCAAGAATATCCGATGTTGACTACATCGTTGATGTAAATGGTAAACATAAAACCTTCCACATTAACATGTTGAAGGAGTATTACTCACGTCCTGATTATCTACAGTCAGTATTCCAAGCAACTGACGATCCTACACCTCCTATTCAACACTATTCTAGTTTGTCAGTCATCCAAGAAGAAGAATCTTCTTTCGATGATGTACAACTGCCCATACCAGTTGTGCCACTTCATTCCACTGAGAATTGGAATGATGTTACTATTTCATCTACTCTTTCGGCTGATCAACGTCAGCAAGTCTCTAATATTCTACACTCGTATGAGGATGTCCTCACTGACATCCCAGGTCATACGTCAGTCATCCAACATGACATTATTCTGACTGACGATACGCCTATTCGAGTGCGCCCATATCCTATCCCTTTACACTTTCGTGATAAGGTTGATAAGGAATTGGATGAGATGCTTCAATTAAATATAATTGAACCATCTTCATCACCATACTCTTCTTCTATGGTGATTATTAGAAAGAAAGACAACAATATTCGTCTTTGCGTAGATTACAGGAAATTAAACAAAGTTACAAAGTTTGATGCGGAACCTTTACCTCTCTTAGATGACTTATTGGAGAAATTATCCCATGCTACATTTTTTTTCGAAATTTGACCTTTCAAAGGGTTATTGGCAAGTGCCACTCACACCTAAAGCAAAGCCATTCACCGCTTTCTCGACGCCACGGGGACTTTTCCAATGGAATTTTATGCCATTCGGATTAATGAATGCGCCAGCTACCTTTGTACGCATGATGCGCCGCGTACTGTCTCATCGTCCCGATGTCATTACTTACATAGATGACATCTGTCTTTTCAGTAACTCTTGGGATGAACACATTCAGGGATTAAAAGCTTTACTTTCTACTCTACGGGATTATAACTTAACAGCGAAACCTTCTAAGGCATTTGTCGGTTTTCATGACATCTCCTTTTTGGGTCATCGTATAGGTCGGGGTTTAATGTATACAGAAGACAGTAATGTCTCAAAAATCTTAAACATCTCAGCACCTAAGACAAAAAAACAAGTTAGGTCTCTTTTAGGACTAATACAGTTCTATTCTAAATTCATCCCTCATTTGTCTACTTTAACTGCACCTTTTTCTTCTTTACTGAGAAAAGGGACAGCTAACATAATCCAGTGGACTAACGAACACCAAATCGCGTTAGATTATATTAAAAAAAAATTTTCAAATGCGCCATTTTTGAAGTTGCCTAACAAAGATCTTACTTTTATTCTTCGTAGTGACGCATCTTCTTACGCCATTGCTGCAGTTTTGATGCAGGAATATACGGGAACCTTATTTCCAGTCATGTATGTTTCGAGAAAACTGACGGCGAGCGAAATGAAATACTCCGTTCTGGACAAGGAGTTGCTCGCGTTAGTTTGGTCAATCACAAAATTGGAACGTTATCTGCTAGGCTCCCACTTTGTAGTGGAGACAGACCAAAAGGCTCTCACAGCACTGAACACTAAGGACGTTAAATCATCAAAGTCAACCAGATACGCTATCGCTCTTCAGCCATATAGCTATGAAATTCGAGCGATTCCTGGAGTGAAAAATGTGTTTGCGGACTGTCTGTCAAGATGTCCAAGCAAACTGGTCGAACCTAAACCACTTCCGGATGTTGAAACGTCCTCATAGATAATCAATCAAATATAATAAGAGGAACTGAGTACATTATCAATTTTTGAACTTCTATACGTGCTCTGTATGGAACTGAATTATTCGTACCAGCAAAAAAATTCCTGGATATACTTACTTTTGGATTATAACGTAACTTCGTGTGTAGTAACATTTTATTAGTACGGAAACACTGTTCATAGTGACATATAGACATTCATTATTCTATGGAACATATTACACTACATACTGTATTCAAGTATATCTTTGCATCTTGCATGGAACATTAAGAACATATTCTAGTCGATTACTAACTAGTGTTAATGGAACAGTAACACTGAGTAAAATTGCAATTACTTAAATAAATTAGTAATCAGTTATTTGTTTGTAATTAAGAACTATCTTAATTAGATGAAATCAATTAAGCCACTTAATTACTTGTAGAGTACACATTAATTAACTTGAATAGTTGTAAGTGTCTCTTTATACTTATATTTACTTCTCATTATACATTATCTCTCACGTTTAGATAACTAGTCCACCGTCATAATGTTAGAAACATTACGGGTGTTGCTTCTTAACGTGTTTAATTATGCTTTGCTGCATTTTGCATCTTTCATTTTCATTTTTTGATTCTCTTGTCATTTATTATCATCATCGTTGCTATTCATTTTCATTTGAAATCACATGTTTGAGTTGTAAATTTAGTTGAATGTTTTTATCATTTTTTTGGTTTTCATTTTCAACTTTCTTTTACTTCGTAGTTTACCACATCGTTCCAAAGTAGGTCGATTGTGGATGTGTGCTTTAATGCATACTTTCATTCAGTTATATTGATTTCCATTTTCATATTCTTTTTCATAATATTGTATAACTTTATGAATATAATTTATGCACATAGACGTCTATGTAGTTTTGACTCACCTCTCTGGGGTACTTAGTTTTTAAAAAAAATTAATAGAATTAATTTTTTTAAGGGCCGGTGATAAGGGAGCTGTTGCGTACGTTTTACCTAAGGGGGTAGTCTTCGGTCCTGCCAATGTACGCACCAGTCTTGAGATAGTTATATTATTTGTGCGTACGTTTTATTCACACACCGACGTGCACAATGCAGAGTATGAGTTGCTCTTTGCGCACGGGTAACCTAGTGGAGGATTATGACGTCAGCTGTTGTAAGGGCAAGATGGACTCTCTCTAGGTACCACAAACTGATTTTTCATTTTGTTTTTACAGTGTCTTTGTTTATAGATCTTAATGGATCTCTTTAAGCCATGAAATTTCCTTTTTAAATTTTAAAAATCGGACATCAAACAACCGAGTTACAGCATTTCAAAATTGTGGGGAATTACAAAAATTTTTAAACATCTTCGCACCGAACAAATTGCCTGACTTTGCACAATCATAACTACAGTCAACAAACACTTACCAAGTCAATAATGCTTTTTTGTACAAAGTCATACAAGTCCTTATTGCAGAAAAGAAACATGGGAAGTACAACAAATCAATTAAATGAATTATGGTCCATCAAAATTGACAAAAGATGCAGTAGCAAGTCTCATTGTTGTGCTCGCAAAGTGCAAATATGCATTTTCATGCACTCATAAATCAAAAACTACACACAGAAAAGCTATAAGATTTATTGAGCTTAAAGAGAGCAATATATACTTGATGCTTAATTTTTTTGAGCTACATGAAATACTGAATACTATAAAACTGCATTATGTGAAAATGGATCGAAGGCTAAATTTGCAGTTCGGAAGAAAAATCTCACGAAATTCCAAATGTTGTCATAAAATCATGAATATTGCAGCTATAGAGCTGAAAACTTCCATATTAATGTAATTTGAGTTGTACAATTCAAATTGATGGTTATTTTCTTGATTGAAACAACCTTTACTGCTTAAAATTTGATTTTTATAAACAAAGAAACATTACATATTAGTCCGTGTCCAACTCACTGTCACTTGAGGTCAGCTGCATCAAAATTCCTCAAGTGAATCTCCTCTCAGGGCACTGGCTTGTTGTACTGACATCTGGCACCTGTATTGTAGCTGTCCTTTATTCACATTCTGTTCATGTAGCACAGAGAAACCAAGAGGTCACCTGAGAGAAATTTGTTGGGAGGGACGGGAAGAGGACAAATTACATGATTGTGTTATTTTATTATTAATACAAAAAATGTCGGCCAAATTATTTTTTCTTTCCCTTTGTTAATCATTAAGCATTTATTGCGGCATTAATTTTTACTGCATTTACCATTTAAATCATTATAATATAATTATACAGTAGATTGTAAGTCTCTCTTTTACATGGATTATGTCATTTGTCTTTTATGTTTGTAATTGCAAATAAACTCAAAACCTGTAGAGACTTCCAGGAAAGCTTCAACTACATAATTTCATTAGCCTAATGATTTTTAACATCAGAGAATGAGAGGAAATAATATGATATATACACTTTACACAACAAGACGTACTAGCTCCGATGTTGCATTTTCCTAGTCCTTCAGAAGACAGAACTGTGCCAATAGATTTGTCACAGAAATCAGTGGCAGAGCCGGACGTCTGCCTCTTCCCGTCATTGAAAAATGTGCATCATAACGATTGTCCCCTGAAATAATTGAGAAAAAAAAAGGTTAATTATGCGAGAGAGGCAATTTTAAAAAAAAAAAGATTAAACGTTCACAAGCTAAATTCTAAACATGACCTTTGACATCCATAACGTTATCGAAAGTAGGTCAGCGGCTTTACAAGCTGTTACTAAGTGTTAGACCTTAATTCTGATACCGAGTTTAGAAAATGGTGATGGTCCGATAAAACAACCAAATAGCTACATAAACAACAATACCCCACCCCCAAAATTGCTTAAAAAACGAAAAACTTTCTGTCTAAATGTGTGAATCGAGCAGCCACATTTGGCTGTTCTTTTACTAATACATCCGCCCTCCGTCAATTGCCGTTGCTATATTGCAAATAAACAAAATAGGTCTGAAATGAGTAGAAATAAAACAAAATTCAAAACTTACTCAGAACACATATTAAGTCGACTTCCATTGGTGAAACTTTCATTTCAGCGCCTGAGTCATTTCGTGCTGTGTTTCGTACAGCCGGCCCGTCGTGTCTGGGTTTGTCCCGTCGTGTCTGGGTTTGTCAGATGGAACATCCGCCTTTATGTTTACACGCCGAAATGTGTTGGAGGTGCTCTGTTTTAACGTTATTTCGCTCTTTGCTCAAATAACGACGGTGTTTAAAACTTTGATACGATTTTAGCAGTATGGCTGCTCGTTTGTTTGATGTAACACAAGTGTAGGTAGGCCTCCCAGATGTGTATTAAAATTCAAACTTTCTCATTCACTTCGAATTTACGATATCTTCCTATACAAAATCTGTACCTTGTGTTACATGTGCGTAAACCTCAGTTTCCGCTCTTCTTAATGGTGAAAACCGTATTAGTGTAGCATTTTTGAGGACATAGCGCGGACGCTATGAATGAGGTGGGGGTCCTTTCAAGGAATTTCGCTTTCGTGAGCGCCGGTCAGCCAGCGCACGGTAAAAGCGGTTTCGTGGTGTTTTTGTTTTTTGTCTCACTCAATTTCAATGACACGCAGAAAGTTATAATTGACATATTATGAAAGAAGAAAGATCAAGGAACCAGAAGATATAATTTTTATTTAGAAAAGGCAAATTAATTACTAGGCAGAGCGAGGTTGAAAAGGGCCCAAACTGGGCCTCGCTTGCGCGTTACAGAATTTTCCGACCGCCGCGCAAGAGGCAGTTTGGGGTACCTACTCTCTCTCTGCCCGTATGTTATTATTTTGATTCTGAACAATTCGATGGAAGAATTGTTATGAAGGATTTTGTTGGGTCTTCAGGGTGAAGCCAACATGCAGTTCAATACGTAAGTTTCGTTTGAACCTTCATGTATATTAATACGTCTATGAATAAAGTGGAACAGATGATCATCACTGGATTCTAGCGGGAATCCATATGTTACTGGATTCCTAGAATGGAACAGTTGAGATCTTTACTTCACTGTAATATTTCGTAGTGGGAAGTCCTACGAGTAAAGGATAACTATTTGATCATATCTTGAATATTGGATATTTTGTAATGCCTATGCCAAGGTCGTGGCATATTTTGTAGGAGAGGTTAGTCAACTGAAGTCGCTAACCTGATTGTATTTTGTGTAGGACTTTTATGGATTATATCAAACTGTATAGATTATTGTAAGGAGAAAGTCTGGGATTTAAACAAGTATTATATGGAAGCGTCATCCATGAGTATGAATCCGTTTACTGTTACAGACGTCCTTGGAACAAGGTTAACGGACATTACCTTAATGTATCTCAAATGACAACTGTTTGGGAATCCTAGTCACTTGGATAGAAAAGGTCTTGATTGATAAAGAAATCTACAGGAATGTATTATTATCAACAGTAACTATAATTATGATGCTCTCATCGTTTGTCTTGATCGTGTCGTTGATTGCCGTTTGTCATTCGTCAATAAACCTGAATTACATGTCCTGTTCTACTGGACTGTTAACTGGAGCAGAGCACTTTTGGCTTATTACATGTCCTGTTCTACTGGACTGTTAACTGGAGCAGAACACTTTTGGGTTATTACATGTCCTGTTCTACTGGACTGTTAACTGGAGCAGAACACTTTTGGCTTATTACATGTCTTGTTCTACTTGACTGTTAACTGGAGCAGAACACTTTTGGCTTATTACATGTCCTGTACTACTTGACTGTTAACTGGAGCAGAGCACTTTTGGGTTATTACATGTCCTGTTCTACTTGACTGTTAACTGGAGCAGAACACTTCTGGGTTATTACATGTCTTGTTCTACTTGACTGTTAACTGCAGCAGAACACTTTTGGCTTATTACATGTCTTGTTCTACTTGACTGTTAACTGGAGCGGAACACTTCTGGGTTATTACATGTCCTGTTCTACTTGACTTAACTGGAGCAGAACACTTCTGGGTTATTACATGTCCTGTACTACTGGACTGTTAACTGCAGCAGAACACTTTTGGCTTATTACATGTCCTGTTCTACTTGACTGTTAACTGGAGCAGAACACTTCTGGGTTATTACATGTCCTGTACTACTGGACTGTTAACTGCAGCAGAACACTTTTGGCTTATTACATGTCTTGTTCTACTTGACTGTTAACTGGAGCAGAGCACTTGTGGGTTATTACATGTCCTGTTCTACTTGACTTTTAACTGGAGCAGAACACTTCTGGGTTATTACATGTCTTGTTCTACTTGACTGTTAACTGGAGCAGAACACTTCTGGGTTATTACATGTCCTGTTCTACTTGACTGTTAACTGGAGCAGAACACTTTTGGCTTATTACATGTCTTGTACTCTGGACTGTTAACTGGAGCAGAACACTTCTGGGTTATTACATGTCCTGTTCTACTTGACTGTTAACTGGAGCAGAACACTTTTGGCTTATTACATGTCTTGTACTCTGGACTGTTAACTGCAGCAGAACACTTGGCTTATTACATGTCCTGTTCTACTTGACTGTTAACTGGAGCAGAACACTTCTGGGTTATTACATGTCCTGTACTACTGGATTGTTAACTGCAGCAGAACACTTTTGGCTTATTACATGTCTTGTTCTACTTGACTGTTAACTGGAGCAGAACACTTTTGGCTTATTACATGTCTTGTACTCTGGACTGTTAACTGCAGCAGAACACTTGGCTTATTACATGTCCTGTTCTACTTGACTGTTAACTGGAGCAGAACACTTCTGGGTTATTACATGTCCTGTACTACTGGACTGTTAACTGGAGCAGAACACTTTTGGGTTATTACTTGTCTTGTACTACTGGACTGTTAACTGGAGCAGAACACGTTTGGGTTATTACGTCCTGTCCTACTGGACTGTTAACTGGAGCAGAACGCTTTTGGGTTATTACGTCCTGTCCTACTGGACTGTTAACTGGAGCAGAACACTTTTGGGTTATGACATGTCCTGTACTACTGGATTGTTAACTGGAGTGGAATGCTTTTGTGTTATTACATGTCCTGTATCAATGGACTGTTAACTGGAGCGGAACGCTTTTAGGTTATTACATGTCCTGTACTAATGGACTGTCAACTGTAGCAGAATATTTCTGGGAGTCCTGTCAAGGAGTGTTTTTTTGCTACAATGGGAACTATTTTTAGTAAGTCAATGGGTGTGAGTTTGCAACAATTGGTGTTGTGAGCTGCGTCTAGCCCAGTAGTAAGTTGCATGATAGTAAATTGTGTTCAGTGTGGCATGGATGAAGAGTTTTTGTGAACATTGGTAGGGGCGAATGAATGGGCAGTGAAGTGTGTTGAAACGGGCACTTGGTGGTGAGTAGCAGACGTGAACAGAAGGGTGGATGGCTAGAGAAGAGAAGTGCATTTGAGCAGGACAGGAATTTTGTGAAGTAGTAGTTATTCATGAAGGAGATTACTGAAGTAGTTTTTTTTTTGAGTTGACCAAAGTTGCTGTGAAACATCATGGATTTTTGATGAGTCACTTGTGTCTGTATTGGCCCTACTTTCATTGTGACTCAATTTATTACATAAACTTATGGAGATTAAACTAGTTGGTCGAATGCATTTATTTATTATAAATTATTACCTGGACAGCGGTCTGACAGGTGTATGTCTGTTGCTGTGAGTCGTCATATTTCTAGATCCACCCACATACACCCTGCCCTTTACACCCTCACCTCAGGACATCATCTTCTTTGATCCATAAACGCCAAAGCAGTCAGCAGCCATCACGCTTGGTGGCATCTTGTAGGGCAGCAACAAATTGATTCCACTTTGCTCAGTCGGCGGCCATCCTTCGTACAGTGCCCCAACTCTGGTTCATTCTTTGCATCTCAGCTTCCACAGTTCTCCGCCACGTTGTTTTTGGTCGGCCTCTCTTTCGCTTTCCCTCGGGGGTCCATAGCATAGCTGTTCTTGTGATGGTATCAGGGTCCCTTCTGAGGACGTGGCCAACCCAACTCCAGCGTCTGCCAGCTATGATGGTGTGTGCATGTCCTCCTGGTTACTCCGAATAAGTAGTTCTTGGTTGCTGATGGTGTTTGGCCAAAAGATTCAAAGAATTTTCCTTAGGCAGATTGTGTGGAAGGAGGACAGTTTCAAAATTTCCTTCTCTGTTACTCTCCAACATTCCGCACCATAGAGCACAGAAATTACGCAGCTCTCATACAGTCTTAATTTGGTGTTTGTGCTGTACTGGGAAGACTTCCAAATGTTGTTGAGAATAGCAACGGCTGTTCTCGCTTTATTCATTCTGTTGTTAATGTCCTTGCTTGTTCCGCCATCAGGTGTTACTACGCATCCTAGGTAAGTAAATGTGTCTGTCTGTTCTAACTTCTGGTTCCTTACTGTTATTGGCTCAGGATTGACCACATTTAGTGTCATGACCTCTGTCGTCTTCAGATTGATTTTCAGGCCAACCAGCTGGCCATACTTATTTCATCTATTGGTTTTGTCTTGAATGTGTTGATGTGAATGCGCGAGTAGTGCAATGTCATCTGCATATTCCAGGTCTTCCAGTGTAGAAAACGTTGTCCGTCTAATTCCTCTTGGACTGCCCTCTGTTGTCTGGCACATCACCCAATCTATGGCTGTCAAAAATAATGTTGTTGATAAGGGGCATCAGGACATAGGACCAGATAAAATTAACTGTTGCAGTCACATGGAAAATATTGTCAGCAGGAACGACATGAATTAACTTCATGTCTAAACACATTTTCTTATAAATACAATATCAAGATAATACATGTTGTTTTCTGTAATATCTGGTGCCAGTAAAATCCTGAGATTATTATAAATACCTAGAGGACATTTTTTTTGGGTCTGCAAGTCATTAGATATTTGCACGCACGCGCACGCACACAATATTCTCCCTGAACACAGAAATCAAACACAAATTTCATGATTTATTTCAACAAAGAAATTATATCCCACAAATTAACTGTACAATTCATACACACACAAACACAGTGTCCACCTGACAGCATCACAAATTCAAATTTATGAGGCAGTTAATAGTGAAAGATCAAGTGTTGCAAGTCTATATACATTAAAACACTCATATCATATGAAATACACACTAAAAGCACTGACATGACTATAAACTATTGGTTCTAATGACCTGCTGCCAACCCTGCAGCTTCCTCTACAAACAGATTATCCTCGACAAAAGTATCCAGCACACCAACCACAATTTAAAATTTCAGACAACTATATAAAGGAGATGTTTCATTTTTCTCTATCTTTTAATACAATGTACAAGAATGAATTGACACGTAAAGATGGTCGAGATCCAAACATTCTGTTGAGGTTATTCACAATGAAGATTTCACATTAGACAAAATCCAACATACAGATAGGTTATTTTATCAACCATATAGACAACTAACACTAGCAAATAAATATTTAAAACAATACAAGGCAACAGAAAGATAACACTTGTGAGCCATGTGCTGCAAGAGGAAAGAAACAGCCTTGCCCATAAGAAATTCTGCAAATTTATAAACCAAAGTTGGATGTCATTTGTGATAAAGAAATGTTGCTGTGAAACACATGTAAACTATTTCTCTTCACAATCAACATTTGTAAAATATCTGTGAACAAAAGGAGGGTTACCATTACGTATCAGTCAGTGATGTGCAAATTTAATGAAGGAGGACGAGAAATCATGAGATAAATTCTATCGTCGTCTTCTTGATCTACTTCTGCTGGAACTTCTGCTTGATCTGCTTCGTTCTTGTTTGCTTTTGTCACGTTCTCTACTCTTATCTCTGGTCCTCTCTCTCTCACGCTGCCGTTCTAACCTTGCAGCTTCCTGAAACAGTGGTGGACAAAATGTTCAATACTAGTAACAGAAAGTGAAATACTTCAAACAAGAGGGTGTACAGTGGCCAATCTCACACACCATATCTCCGTAAGCAAAACAGTGGCCAATCTCACACACCATATCTCTGTAAACAAAACAGTGGCCAATCTCACACACCATATCTCTGTAAACAAAACAGTGGCCAATCTCACACACCATATCTCCGTAAGCAAAACAGTTTCATCTCACACAAGCTTTCCTTACCCTCTTTCTCAGCTCCTCTTTCTCTCGTTCTTCTGCTGCTGCAACTCTCTTCTGTCGTTCTTTCTCCTGCTCTTGTCTTTTTGCCAACCTCTGTTGAGCCTAAAATTACAAGAAATTTAAGACAACAAAAGAAAGACCATTAAGGCCACATTTTAAACTTAAAATATGGTTATGTGTTTTTTTTCTGGTAATTTCAAACAAAGAAAGCAAAGACAGTGTTACAATTAATATTTTAAAACTCAAATAAGGTAAAGTTCCATTTATATGATATACGAGTTCCAGAAGCTTATGTAAAATGAAAGAAAAAAACATGAATAGAACAGGTCTTAAATATTCAGTCATGTGTCAGTTAATCTTTCAGATTCCTGTGAAACACACATTGTCAGTTCATTCTTCTCTTGGACAGTCATTTTCGTTATATCTTTACCTAGGAAAATTCAAACTGTGGAGCCTCCAGTTCATGTTGATACCTAAGTTGCTGTGGCCACAGCTTATATATGAAATAAGCACAAGTACAGTGGAAGCTTTAGAGCAGAAGGTCAAGTTCATGAGGAAATGGCTAAGGGTACCACCAGGTCTGTCAGACGTAGCACTGTACTGCAAAAAGTCAAAACTTCTGCTTCCTTTCAAGTCAGTTGTTGAAGAGTACAAAGTGGGAAAGGCAAGGCTTGCAATGATGCTGCGCGAGTCAGCAGATGACATGGTTAAGTCCATTCAGCCAACACTGAAAACGGGAACGAAGTGGAGAGTGGAAGAAGCTGTTGATGCTGCCCAAGAGTCGCTCAAACTGAGGGAGGTAATCGGATACACACAAACGAATAGACAGGGATTTGGTCATGGAGACATCCGCTGGTGGTCCAAGGCATCAAGCAATGAGCGCAGAGACATGGTAGTTCAGGAGATACGAGGAGCTGAGAATGATAAGAGGTTGCAAAAAGCAGTGCAGCAGGCCCAACAAGGCCAACGGACAAACGAACTTTATTTTCGAAGGGTTAAGAATTGGGCGCGCAGGCCCGTCTAACATTCTGCCCTTCCACTCTCATTTATCTTGCATACTATATCCTTTCATTCCAACATGATACTTTAAGCATTAATTTAAAGGCATGCAACATTGTAAAGTTAACATAAGAGCATTCATTTACAGTATGCAATCATAATAAAAAAATGAGTAGGTTTTTTTGTTTTAAACAAACAAGATAGTAATTGGGGAAAAAAGTAATAATAAAATAAATAAAACAATAAATAAAAATAAATAATTCTGTATACCGACACTCACTCATGCGGTCAAACCGTCGACAATTAATCTGTATTTTTGAATGTGTCATCAATACAAAAATTACATAAACACATTCTTGCTTATATCCATACATTCTTGGTGGAAAATGAAATAATAATAATAACTTTCTTTCGCACTCCTGTGGCAGGTAAAGTCTTTGAGCAGTTAACCCTTTCAGCACCATTATGACGTATGCCGTACGGCATAAATCTTCACAATTTTTGTCGCTGTGCCGTACAGCGTACGTCACGGAAGTAGCGCGATATTTCGTTCCCATTCACCTACATGACGTACGGCATACGTCCTATTTTAAAAGCACTAGAACTCTTCTGTTTACAAGCGTATTGGCAATTGCTAGGCATAATCGGATTCAGCATTGAAAAATCTGGCCACTAAGCTTTGAAACGAACAAAATATTTTACTGCTAGCGAATACAGTAGAACTGATAATAGCGATTTTACAAAAGCGAAAGTTCACAAACATGGACGCTTCCGAACGATAAACATCTGGTGGAAATAGAGCACGAAAATTCTTGTTCGAGTTGAATTTATTCAACTTGAATGATTCTGACGACTCTTTTTACTGAGATTAGTGAGATTCTGGTAATCTTTACGTTTAGTGCCATCGAGTATGTATAATATGTGTATTTTCGTACCATTTAGAGTTAGGTTTAGAGGTCACAAGTTGAATATTTTAGATGTAGTGGTAGGTCATTGATGAACATTGCGAAGAGTAGGGGCTCAAGAATAGAACCCTGCGGTACTCCTGTATCTATCTTCGAGAAATCCGATGTCGAGTTGTTGTGAAGCACTAACTGTTGTCGATCTGCCAGGAATGATTTGATGATGTTAAGTGGATTGGGCCTATTCTGAGGGTTTCCAACTTTTGAACCAAGATAGTGTGGTCAATCATGTCAAATGCTTTTTTGAAGTCAACAAACACAGCACCACATAATTTTCCATCATTTATGTTCGACAGCCAGTTGTCTGCCATTTTGATGAGCGCTGTGTGACAGGAATGTTTGGGTCTGAAACCTGACTGGCTATCAATGAGCAGTTTGTTTGTTGTTAAGTGTTGAAATGTGGTGTTGTAAATGTGTTTCTCTAGTGGTTTTGAAAGAGATGATAGAAGGGATATTGGTCTGTAGCTGTTGGGATCGCTATGTGAGCCAGATTTATAGAGAGGATACACTTTGGCAGATTTAAATGCTGTGGGGAAGTAGTTGTGTGCAATACATTGGTTGTACACATAGGTTAAGGAGTCGCAAATGATGGGTGCAGCATAGCGTGGCATCTTATTGCTGATACCATCAAGCCCAGATGAATTGTTGTTTTTTAATGCCAAGATATATTTGAGAACTTCATGTACTGTTAGAAAAGAAATATGACTTAGATCTGTTATGGTGTGTTCAGTGTTGCAGAAGGCTGTCAATTTACTAATATTGCAGTCCATTGGCTTTAGTGTCGACTTGAGATGGCTAATGTCTGTTTTGAAGTGGTTGCTAAAATGAGTTGCCGTGAGGAAGCAGCTTTTTGGTAAAGAATTTAGTGACTCTGATTTATGTGTTAGTGTTCTAATGGCTGCCCAGACTTCTTTGCTGTTTGCTTTGTCTTGAATCATCTTTCTGAAATTTAGTTTCTTTTCCTGACGAATGAGGTATTGTACTTTGTTTCTAAGCATCCGATACCTGCTGAAATCTGTGAGCTTATGCGCTTCGTCCTGCTTTCTCATTGTTGATAATATTTCGTTGGTTATCCATGGGGTCTTTCTAATGTTTTTGACACGAACCTGCTTTATAGGAACATGTTTTTCGAATATGTTGTTGAAAGTTTGTGTCCAGTATGTTATGGCTTCTTCTGGATGCGGAAGTTGGTACACGTATGAGAAAGGGGATATTTGTAGGTCTAGTAGGAATAATTGAAGGTTAAAGTTTTTTAAATTCCTGTAATGGACTGTGATGTGTTCCGTTTTAGGTGCTTTGAACCCCTTTCTCGTCCAGGTACAGCAAATAGGATAGTGGTCACTTAATGATGTCTGTGTGACTGTGCATTCTATAATGTTTTCTGGGCAGGTCGTATAGATATGATCAATTAGTGTAGATGATGAGTCTGTTACTCTCGTGGGTTGATTGACTGTATGAGGTTGTATGAGATGGTGATAACATTCCACGTGTTGTTCGGTTTGCGAAGGTCAATATTGAAATCCCCCAGTAGAATAATTTCCTTCGAAGAAGCCCAAACGTTGTCCATCATCCGTGAGAATGTGTCAAACCATACAGTAGAAGAGCTAGGATTTCGGTACAGGTAACCAATTAAAACAGGGGTTAGGTTAGGGAGTTTTATTTCCAGCCATAAACATTCAATGCCAGTATGTTCTAGATCATCACAGCGTCTGTACTGGAGAGATGTTGAGATGTATATGACTAGCCCTGTTTCATGTTGTCTGTTAGAATCCCTGCGAATGGTGGTGAATCCATTAATCCTAATTTCTTCATCTGTAATTTTGTCATTGAGACGGGTTTCAGAATAACCAAATATGTGGAAGTTTTGTTGGAGAGAGGTGGAGACTTCAGAAAGCTTACCTAGCAGATGGTAAATGTTTAAATGACCAATTTTAAGCCCTGATAGTTTAAGCCATGAATTAGTGATATTGCCTATATTTTTATTAGAGTTTTTGCACTCGGACATGATAATAGTCAATAGGAAAGAAATAATGAGGGGAGTGGGAATGAGTAAGGAGCAATAAAATTGGTACACAACGGTTAATACAAAACTGTAAACAAGTTATAAAATATATACTGCAATAGATTTCTCTAAAGTCCGTGGACACTGTTTACAGTATCTTAATCTTTGCAAAGTGCAGTTTTTATCTTAAAATACGGTCTGTTCGGAACAAAGAGGAATATTTTTACTTCAACCACAGTCAATGTAGAGAATTTATCTTTTCGGGACAGTTAAAGGTCCACGCTGTGACTTAGCTTGTTAGTTTTGAGGATTTCCTAATTTTCCTCAACACGAAAAAACGAAGGTGCAGATGTATAAAAGATGTAAAAGAGAATGGTGAGCGTAGGAATGAGAGGAATAAGCACAGAGATAATAATAAGAAGAAAACAATAGTATTAATACGTGAGAGTTATTACAAAATCGGAAACAAATTTAGATACGCCCTGCTCTGACGAACAGAAAGAAATGTTAAACAGACAATGCACACAAAAAAAAAATATTAACATCTAAAAGTAACAGTTAAAGTTCTACGCTGATGCTCAGCTATGTCTTTTATCTCAGGACAAAGAACACTAAAGTGCTTGCGAAGAGAACGCAGGTCGAATGTTACACTGCAAACTTGTTTTAAAAACAGTTTTTAATAGATTAGGCATTGCTTGGTCTTAATCTTGTTCTGTAGAGCCGTTTATAGAACATATGAAGAGCCTGCATTAATATTTCTGGACTATATTGAGTAAGTCGCTGTAAAACAGATGAACTGTGAGAATTCCGTTCTGGGCGGGTGGAGACGGGGTGAGGAAACTCCCATTTTCTTGCTGTAGTTCCTGCGTTGCGATTAAGTGAATGGGTGTTATTTGTAATCCAGTCTTTCCATCTGTCCAGTGGTGTCTGTTGTGCAGTTAGCAGCTGGCGTGTCTGTCGTGTGGGTAGTGGGGGATACATTTGGTCATAAAGATTAGCGTGGGAGGTGGGCTTAAGTGTAGCTTTTCTAGAAACACGCATGTCAGCTGAGGATGGTGATTGATGGTTATGAGCTGTTGTGCCTGGGTTTACTGAGTTAAGTGTATAATTTGTGTCCCTGGTGGATGAATGTGTGTGTTTTTGGTGTGTCCTCTGAGGAAACTTTAAATTTTTGGCTAGGTAGCTGGTCCCTAGTTTAAAAGTGTGCACTTGATCTCTGTATAGCAGTTTTTTTGGCGCACCTGACTTAGATGTGAAAAAGGGTGTTGTTTATGAAAGACGTTTTATGTTTTGAACAAAAAGTGTAAAGCACCTTGTTGTTGATATCCACAGTTTGGCGTGCTTTACCATAGCTGGGTGGAATAATTGACGAAACATGTGGATGTGTTTTTGTTTTATGGTGTCAATCATTCTGGAGATGTCTGATAGGTTAAGAGTGTGTCCATTTGTGCTGTCGTTTATCCCTACGTGTACTGTTGTTTTCTTTATGTTGGTTTTTGTGTTGAGACGGCTTATTTCACTGGTAACTCCTACTATTCCGGCTCCAGTAATGGTATAACAGTGACTATTTCCCCTGGTGTTGTTGACATTCGATCGCTGTGAATGCCATTTAGCAATGAGTCCCCATTAATAATGTTACTTGTGTTGTGAGGAATGTGACGATCAGGATGTGGTTGTGGTCATGTACGACGGCGTTGTTGGTGCCATTGCTCGTTGTCTTGCAGTAGGTGGTCAGCAGAAGCTTGTGTCAAGTGACATGGGAGTTTATGTGCCCTGTCGTCTCCTTATGAGGTTGCTGATTTGGAATCTGCTTGTGTAGATGGGGTTGACAGATTGTTACCTCAATTGGGAATGTTTTATTTGGTCGTAATCTTCTTCCTACATCGCTGCTAATGTCCTTATGGCTTTTAACGTTATGGTGCTGTCCTGGGCATGCTTTGTTTTGAGGAATGTGTGTTGGAGAAGGGGTGGGTAAGTTAAGTGGTGTAACTGGAGATTCATGATGAATTGCTTTTCGTGGGCTGTCAGTCACCTCCCCATTCTCTTATTACTTGAAATAAGTAGGTGGTCTAGGTGATGAACCAACCTTGTGTTTTCTGTGCGGAGAGTCATAACTTCACGTCTCAGTGTTTCAAGCTCTGTTTTCAGTGAGCTTTCTATATCCTGCTTGAATTTCTCAATCACGTTTTTCAGAGAACTTTCAATTATAGTTTCCAGCTCCTGACAGAAGTGTTTCTCTGTTCGTTGGTTTAGTTGTTCCATAACACACTCATTTGCTAATAGATATTTTGTGGAGCATGAGTAGACATCTGCGCTATTGACAGGCACTTTTGTTTGGAAAGTAGCTGTATCTGGGAGGCATGATGGGCTGGTCTCGTTCATATTGGATGGGTTATCAGAGGGATCTGAAGAATTGGGGAATACATCACTCAAAGTGTGGTTTACACTGACTTGGAAAGTAGCTTATCTGGGAGGCAGGATGGGTTGGTCTCGTTCATATTGGGTGGGTTATCTGAAGAAGTGATGAATGCATCTTTCAAAGTGTGGTTTACGCTGGCTTCAGTGGGTTGGTTGATGTGAACTTCTAGATAATTTATTGTGGGCTTTTGAGCTGTCAGTCCATTAAAGGTGGGTCCTGTTGGATCAAATATGGGTGGTGTTGGATTCAAATAGGGTGGTGTTGGATCACAGGTTGGTGGTGTTAGATCAGGGGTAGGACTGGCTTCAATGGTTAGCTGAGATTGTGCGTTGGTAGGATCAGTTACAATCACAATTTTATCTAGAGCTGATCTTTGGAGTTGAGAAAATTTGACGTCTAACCATGTCTGTACGCACTCTGTCACTCCTTGAGCTAAAACCTTATTTTTAGTATGGTACAGATGTATTGTGAGGAGGTCCGTGCTTATTTTATCCTCAACAATAGCGTTTAGTTGATCGCTCCGGGTTTCAATAGAACAGCTTTTGAAGTAATCTAGGCAAGTGTGTTTGAAAATTTCGTAATGTTGGCTGTTACGGAATTCAACAGAGCAACATTGACCCTTGTTCGTTTGTTTGATGATCAGATGTGGAGGGTTGTTCCAGGCATTAAGTTTTCTTTGTACCGCTTTTTCTTTGTTAAGACGGTAGTTTTTAGCAACTGTAGAGAGACGCAATCTTCCATCTCTGGGTGGTTTTACTGTCGCTGATACGACGATGCTGTTCTCCCCGCTTGCCATGATCACATTACATGCTGGAGGGCGGACAAGCCCTGTGATTTAGCATTGTCTATTGTTCCCTAGCCAGAAGGTCACCGTCAGATTTTGGAATGTGTTACAAATGTTTAAGTAGTTTTCGATATATCGACAAATGGTGGCAGGACATGATGAACGCTCCTACCGTCATTCGATACAGAAAAAACACATGGGAAGGAGCCCTGCAAAGGTCCTTAACATGGAATGATATATGGCATATGTCACCTCTTAGGCTCAGCTTCATTATTAGATCAATGTATGACCTCCTGCCATCGGCCACAAACCTTGTGAGATGGAGAAAGTCAGATGATGAGCAGTGCCCCCTATGCCAGGAAAGGCAGACACTTGAATCGTGCTTTTATTCTGGTAGGGCTGACTTAAATTACCATCAGCTACGGTCGGGCTTACATATGGCCGACAAATTTAAATAACGCGAATGTATTCATCGTGGGCCGAAAACGTGGGCCAAGGTTAATATCAAATAACGTGGAACTGTCAAAATATTCATCTTGAAATCCGATCCTCACAATAGACATCACTTTTTATTGACGGACGTAAAACAGATGATTATGAACATCATCATAAGTATTATATCAACAGTTCATCTTATAATCTCAGGACATCTTATTTAGTGTATCTATGTTCATGGATAATCAACATATAATTTCATAACGGCTGACCTCTCAAGGGCAGACGTACATCTTACGGTCATGAGGTATATCAGACATCACAAAAAATCCCATCTTTAAACTGGCCTCGTAAATAATATACATGTAGGACATTCGATCATCATCATTGAGGCGTCATGGTAAATAGTCCCTTTTCAATCCTAATTCCTGACTTCAATTTACCTCTCGTCATCTGCCGTATTCCGTAGGACGGCGGGAATATACATTATATTTTGTATTCACGTTTTGGAAATACAGTTCTTTCAAAACGGCACGTACTTAAAAAATACTAGGCTGGCTTCACTGACTTTACTTCATCATTGATCCATTTCAGTACACTCTCATTGAATGTGCTGACTAGATTCCAACATGGCAAAAATTGCATAAATATTTATCTTCATTTTACTTCAATAAAAAGACTTACGGTGAGAACCACACAGCGATAGCTTCCACTAGGAAGGCCGTATCAAATAGTAATCACTTGAAGTTTACCCCCAGCATGGGGTTCAAAACAAACAGACTAAGGTCTGACTTTCAATCCAGCCATCTCTCTCTGAGGTCACCACGTCATCTACTGTTTAGCAACAAAACCTGAAAATACTTATGCACAAATATGTGCACTTTCATGCGCGATGAATTTAAATTACCAATATATTCTTACCACATATGTTGATGCGTACCCTCTTAACAGAAGTAGGACCCATGATTACTTTATTACTGTTAAGGACCCAAAACGTACGCAACAATGTGCTTCCAGCCTGCAAGGTGGCATAAGGGCAAGGGTGATACACATGGCGCCACAACAAAGTGCTATGTGAGCTGGCTGCGACAATAGATCTAGCAAGGATGAAGGCGAATAGCAAAGTCAGGCTGAGCACCGCAAATACATACTTTCTGAGAGCAGGAAAGTCAGCACACCCCAAACCGTGTAAATCAGGTAGCAGTTTACTATCTCTTCTTGACTGTGCAAATGACTGGGAGATGGCGGTAGACCTACCTGGACGAGGGGCATATCCAAAGAGTATCAGAAAATCTTGAAGACGGCCGGATATAGTGTTGCATTCTTCATCATCGCAGCAAGTTATAATGATTGAACTGACTGTGCCATTTGAATCCAGATTGGACGAGCAACATTCGTTCAAAACGGCAAAGAATAGTGATCTGGCCGCGGAGCTGAGAGACGGTGGGTTCACTGCAGGGGCCATGGCTGTTGAGGTGGGTGCAAGAGGACTTGTGGCTGCGTCAGTGTATGATTTATTGAAACTGCTGGGTCTGAGAGGACAGTCGAGAACAAGGGCACTGAAGAAGCTTAGTGAAACTTAGGAAAGGGCATCATGCTGGCTGTGGAACAACAGCAATGGGCTATGGAACTAGGGAGAGTAAAATCTAGCCCCACCTGCGGTATAGGAAACACCCTGAAATTTATTTTTAAGTCCGTAATACATCAAGTTTTTCATTGTATTGGTGAAAGGACAGCGGCTTTACAAAAAACAGACGATGCATTATATTGGGTGTCAGGCAAAGTTAGATTTCCGAGGCCGGCACGCAAAGAATTCAGTGGTGTGCTTCGGAATGACCGCAAGAATTTGCCTTCACTTTGTTACTTTCACAATTGCCTCCTGCTGGCGGAATTGTGGATTTTAAAGCTGCATCCAAGGTGGAATGGGTTCATTTTCTACACAAGACAACAGGAGGCTGAGACACCTGGGAGTCATGACCCAGATGGGCCCGCCCGCCCCCCTAGAGCGTAAAGGAGAATAATGGGCCGAAACACTTGTTCGACGGGGGGACTCCTTCTGATGATCAGATTGCCTCCTGTTGTATCGCTCTGTATAGTTTCCTATCATCTTTCAAGACTGTCTTTAGTTGTCATTTCTGTACCACAACCAAATATATTTTCAAATAGTTAAAAATAAATACTATCTTCTAAGGGCTAAAACCAAACGAGGTTGAATATAAAGACTTCACCTGTTCCTCTGTCAGAGGTAGCCAGTAAATACATGGTGTGGCCTTTGTCTTTCTGAAGAGATCATCTAGAAGTTTAGCTGGTGGTTCTTCGTCTGCCTTAGTATCTGAATTAAATAATGCCGTTTTATTTAAACAATAAAATTGATCAAGTACAAGGTTAACTAATCTGATAACGCCATACACCTTCTTTCTGAGGTTCAGTCACCTCTCTATCTAATCTGTTAACGCCACATACCTTCTTTCTGAGGTTCAGTCACTTCTCTATCTAATCTGAACGCCATATACCTTCTTTCTGAGGTTCAGTCACCTCTCTAATCTGCTAACGCCATATACCTTCTTTCTGAGGTTCAGTCACCTCTCTATCTAATCTGTTAACGCCACATACCTCCTTTCTGAGGCTCAGTCACCTCTCTATCTAATCTGTTAATGTCACATACCTTCTTTCTGAGGTTCAGTCACCTCTCTATCTAATCTGTTAACGCCATATACCTTCTTTCTGAGGTTCATTCACCTCTCTATCTAATCTGTTAACGCCATATACCTTCTTTCTGAGGTTCAGTCACCTCTATCTAATCTGTTAATGCCATATACTTTCTTTCTGAGGTTGTCATCTCTCTATCTAATCTGTTAACGCCATATACCTTCTTTCTGAGGCTGTCACCTCTCTATCTAATCTGTTAACGCCATATACCTTCTTTCTGAGGTTCAGTCACCTCTCTTTCTAATCTGTTAACACCATATACCTTCTTTCTGAGGTTCAGTCACCTCTCTATCTAATCTGTTAATGCCACATACTTCTTTCTGAGGTTCAGTCACCTCTCTATCTAATCTGTTAATGCCACATACCTTCTTTCTGAGGTTCAGTCACCTCTCTATCTAATCTGTTAACGCCATATACCTTCTTTCTGAGGTTCAGTCACCTATCTAATCTGTTAATGCTACATACCTTCTTTCTGAGGTTCAGTCACCTCTCTATCTAATCTGTTAATGCTACATACCTTCTTTCTGAGGTTCAGTCACCTCTCTATCTAATCTGTTAACGCCACATACCTTCTTTCTGAGGTTCAGTCACTTCTCTATCTAATCTGAACGCCATATACCTTCTTTCTGAGGTTCAGTCACTTCTCTATCTAATCTGCTAACGCCATATACCTTCTTTCTGAGGTTCAGTCACCTCTCTATCTAATCTGTTAACGCCATATACCTTCTTTCTGAGGTTCAGTCACCTCTCTATCTAATCTGTTAATGCCATATACCTTCTGTCTGAGGTTCAGTCACTTCTCTATCTAATCTGTTAACACCATATACCTTCTGTCTGAGGTTCAGTCACCTCTCTATCTAATCTGTTAACACCATATACCTTCTTTCTGAGGTTCAGTCACCTCTCTATCTAATCTGTTAACGCCATATACCTTCTGTCTGAGGTTCAGTCACCTCTCTATCTAATCTGTTAATACCATATACCTTCTTTCTGAGGTTCAGTCACTTCTCTATCTAATCTGTTAACACTATATACCTTCTTTCTGAGGTTCAGTCACCTCTCTATCTAATCTGTTAACGCCACATACCTTCTTTCTGAGGTTCAGTCACCTCTCTATCTAATCTGTTAACGCCACATACCTTCTTTCTGAGGTTCAGTCACCTCTCTATCTAATCTGTTAACGCCATATACCTTCTTTCTGAGGTTCAGTCACCTCTCTATCTAATCTGTTAACGCCACATACCTTCTTTCTGAGGTTCAGTCACCTCTCTATCTAATCTGTTAATGCCACATACCTTCTTTCTGAGGTTCAGTCACCTCTCTAATCTGTTAATGCCACATACCTTCTTTCTGAGGTTCAGTCACCTCTCTATCTAATCTGTTAATGCCATATACCTTCTGTCTGAGGTTCAGTCACCTCTCTCTATCTCTATCTCCTGTTTAACTGCCCTAAGAGTGTAGGCCTTCAACAAATGTATGTCAAGTCTTCCTGTCTTGTGCCATGTCTGTCTCCAGTTCTCTTCTCCACATGTTCTTTGATCTTCCTCTACCTCTCTTTACCCTGGAGACAAAGACTATCTGGTAAAGCTATCAACAGGTTTTTCTCAGAGTGTGTGTCTTTTTCATCTACAGTATCTTCTTCTCATCTCTTATTCTACTGGCACTTGTCTGTTTCTTGTCATCAATTCCACTCTTATCTCCTATCATATTCTAACAAACTCAAAATAATACTCCATAAACTATGTCAGCGATTAAACATGGATCCCATCTCATTGCAACATCCCAGGCAATGAAGAGGCTGACAGATTGGCAAAGGAAGGTGAAAAGCTACCTCAGTCTGATATAAGCATAAATTTTGAGGAGGCCAAGAGTTTTATCAGATACAGATACAAGAACAAATGAGATGTATATCATCCAGGCCACCACAAAATGATGCATTATACCAGCTCAGAAGACAAGAAACAAGTGGTAATCTTCAAACTCTGCACGGGCCACAACAGATTGGAATACCATTTATTCAACAAGCTAAAGACAGGACCTACCAATGAGTGTAACTGAGGCACAGATAAAATTACTGCTGAACATCTGCTTCAAAGATGCCCAACATATGTGGAACAGAGAGAGCACCTATGTCTGTCACCAGTACCATTTAAGGAAACTCTAAGGAGATACAATCAGCCACAAGCTGACAACCGTTTTCCTTGAAAATATTCAAGTAGACAGTGAACGAAGAAAAGGACAAAAATATTCTAAAAAAGCTTTTTCCACCTTCCTCTTCTTCATTTCCTTGAGTAATTCAAAGCCATGCCCTGATGTTTCCATGCTCTTTTGAGTTTTATGTCATGCCTGCAAATGAATGGCTATCTGCCTCAAAGCAGACCTTTCTGCGTGTAACTAGGGGTATTTGAGTGTTGTTGTACAGTACCTCAACATCAATAAGAACCTTCAGTTTCACTATGCCAGATATGTGCTCTAAATATTTTAAAGCAACATACAGTGTGCAGTCCACATAAGGAAAACTTGCTTAAGTCAAAGTAATTATGTAGCTTCTGGCCAAGTCGAGTAAATTCTGCAGGTCCCTGCCAATTTTCTTCTTTGGCTTTGTTAAAAAAAACTCTGGTTAAGTCAAATTGTGTTAACCTTTAGCGCGCTGGAGTCGCGAATTTGCGACAGTAGAACTCTATGTTGCGACTTTCGTATATCGTCGGTTACTAGCATTATAATTTGTGTACACGTGATCTCACCCCCAGGATGTTTAGGTGGAATCTTATGTGCAAGAGATTTAACTTCCTGTTCTGATCTTTATTTGTAAAGGGTGTGTTAGCGTTAATTTTCTGTGCAATTTTCAAATCGAAATCAATCGGCATGGATCAAGCTGCCATTTTAGCTGAAATTTTTATGGATTCTGATTCCGATGAGGAGTGGTTTGATGGGTTTACTAGTGCTGATCTGGTCCATGCTCAGATTAGGGGTGATGGCGATGATGGGAAAAACAATAGAGTGTCTAGTGTTGACGATGATTTTGATGAAGTGGATATTCCTAGGGCCCCTTCTGGTTACAACCACGACTGGCTCCGCAACTTTGACCAAGTTGTGGGACCTGTGGGCGTTGATGATGACATCTCTGAGGTAGATGTATTCCGTTTGTTCATCACAGATGATATTGTGAACACATTAGTTACGGAAACTAATCGTTACGCCAGTCAGGTTAGTGAAAAGAAAGGGCAAGCTGCGGGTGCCTCATCCCATGTGGCGTTGTGGACGAATGTCACAGCTGACGAGATGAGGGCATTTCTTGCTTTGCTAATGTTGATGGGTGTAACGAAAAGATTGTCATTTGATTTGTATTGGTCAAATGACTGTGTCATTGAAATGCCAGGGTTGAGGAATGTGATGAGCAGGGACAGGTTTCTGGCTATCTTATCTTTTCTACACCTCGTGGACAATACAACTGCTGCACCACGAGGGCACCCTGACCACAGCAAAGCTTTCAAAATCAAATCGTTCATCGACACTCTTCTCCCTCTATGACAAAGCCATTATATACCATCTAAAGAGCTTAGTGTTGATGAAAGTATGATAGCTTTCAAAGGTAGGACCAGCCTTATGCAGTACATGCCTAACAAACCCTCCAAGTGGGGTATGAAAGCCTGGGGCCTAGCTGACTCCAAGACAGGCTACCTCTGGAATTGGCAGCTCTACCTTGGGAAGGAAGACAATGTGGACCCTACCAGAGGTGTTGCTCACCACGTTGTCACCTCCCTTGTTGCTCCCCTGTATGGGGAGGGGCATGCTGTGTACATGGACAACTTTTTCTCTTCTCCTGCCCTGTTCACAGAGCTTGGGGATAATCAGACAGGAGCTTGCGGCACACTGCGGACGAACCGCCGAGGGGTCCCCCAAGAAGTCAAGTTGACGAAACCCAAAGCTGGTGACCCTCCCATTACTAACAGAGATGGCAACATCCTCTATATGTCATGGTTTGACAAGAGGCCAGTGAATCTAATGACAACTGCACACGATGCGCAGACCTTCAGGAAGGAGGTCAGATCCAAACATCATGCTGGCAATGTGCGGATCGTGGACAAACCATGCGCTGTCCAAGCCTATTCCTGTCACATGGGAGGTATTGATCGTGTGGACAAACAGTTGACATACTTCATGGTTCTGCACAGGAGCAGCAAATGGTGGAAGAAAATTTTCTTCTATCTATTGGAAGTTTGCTTTGTCAATTCGCTTGTCCTGTGGAGGACCAAGCATCCGTGTCGTATCAAGGTGGAAACATTCCGTTTGCGGATTGCTCACGGGCTGCTTGATGGGTACCAGTCTAGGGTCTCACGCCGCAGAGGAAGGCTACCCGACAATGCACCAGCGAGATTGGTTATGGGGGAACACTACATCACTCCTAACCCTAAACGCCTGGCTAGCGGCAAGCCTGCCAGGCCAGACTGCATCGTGTGTTCCAACAGGGACACTAGGCGCCACCAGACCACCTTCATGTGCCGCAGGTGTAATGTACCTCTCTGTACTTATCCCTGCTTTGAGCGTTACCACACCCTGCTCAATTATAAAACAGAATGCACTGCAGTGTTGCACCAGGAGTGAGGTGAGTCTCTTCGTTTGTTGATTTTTTTTTTCACCAGTCCTCTTTTCCTATCACATCAACAAAATGTACATCATCAGATTCAACATTCATTTATTTCTATACATTAAAAAAATTAGAGCAATTGACCAAGAAACAAAAAAACTATAGATTTTACAAGTCATTCGCTATAGAAAAGGGGGTGTTGTGAAAAAGAATGCAGCTGAAGGGCAAATTTTCAGAATTTTAATGCAGCGTGCTAAAGGTTAAATAGAATTTTTTTATATTGTACAGGTAATTTTTCAGTCCTAAATCAAATTTTGTCTCACTTAAGTAGTTGTCTTTACCCCTCTCAGAAGACCAAGCTATAAATGTATGTGACAAAGAAGGCGATACATTGCTAATACTCGTTTGATGTTGGGAGGCAGACCGCTATGTCAGGCAGAGATGTTTGTGAACGATCAGTCTCAAGAATTTTTAGAGATTTCAATTAGGCTAGATCGCAAAGTGCAAAGGCTGCCAGCCATAACACATTACTTGTCTCTTATAACATGTCTGAGGTAGCAGTCATTCCATTCTTTCTGTCTTCCATCTATTTTTACGTGGTCCCAGCAACTTTTACTTATCCAGACAGCATTGTTGTTGTTGTTTAACTAGGGCTGCTGATCTTCTTGCTCTTTTCTAGCCAATACCAAATTGAAGACTCCTTGGTATTATCTACACTGAAGCGTGCTGAGTTGAAGTCATGAGCTCCAGTTTCTCCAGCCTGGCTTGCATTTAAAAGGTCATTACATATCATCACAAGCTAGAAGGAAGAAGACTGTATATTGCCCACCATCCAAGGGGGGCTCTGCAAATATTCAGTGCTAAAGTACTGTCCTCTGGTTTTGGGCTCTTGCAAGGAATTATCATGTTCTAAACAGAGCCACTTCTCAGCCCCCCCCCCCGCCCCCCCCCCCCCCCCCCCCCCCCCCCTCCCCACCCCCCCTCCCCCCCCCCTCCCCCCCCCCCCCACCCCCCACCCCCCCCCCATCATGGGTCAACAGTTAAATCCTCCTGCATGCAGCCAACCAGGTAGAAGTCACAGTTACATCTAGGGCTCAAGTGACTCCTCAAAGTTTAGTGTGCAATGTTGTGTTCAATAAGCTTCACCACAGGGGAAATACCTGGAAGTGTGTGGATGATTTCAAGAGTCAATGAGAGTGTAATTAGTCTCACAGACATGGAGGTTCTCTTTCACATCGGTATACTATAGCATTGTGCTTTGCTGGTTGTCATATAAGGATGACTCCAGATATGCCTCCATGCACAGGCTCCACTGTATATAAATGTCATCTAAAAAGGATCATAGCATTAGAAGAGTACTTAACTGTGCTGTCATTAAAATAAATCTTAGATACCTTAACAAAGAGGCAAAGGTGATGCTCTGTAGCTCAGAGAACAGAAAAGTGATGATGATTATGAATGCCAGGAGCTACTGATATCTGTCAATGGTTTACTCAGGACAGATTTTTAAGAATGCGGGACAGGAAATGATAAATCAGAGACCTGTAGATCCACTCCTGAAAGGTTGGGGATAGACGGAACTGTCACAGCATAGACATTCGCCAAATATTTAGTTGGTTACGCTGTTAAGTGGCGACGCTGGTAGAATTAGAGAAAAACCCGTTTAGTCAGTTCGGCCAAAGCGGAAGATGACACGAAACTTTTGGCGCAAATCATTCTACGAGATGTCTGCTGTCCTGTTCGGACGTTTGTTGCCTTTGTCAGCAGTTTTTGCTGGGGATTATATGAATGCCATTTTTGCTCATTGCTTGCCGATTGTTTCAGGATTATTGATAGATTACTAGATTGGTGATGTGATTTTTCCTAGTAGTTCTTTCCTGGATATTATTTACGTAGAATCTTGCAATTATGTATTGCTTTACTTTGGTACTGGACTCCGCCTGTGAGCGAGTCAGTGTGTAGTTGCTGGTTAGATTATGTCGGTAACTATTTTGCTATTATATTGAGCTACAGTTTTGCATTATATTGAGCTACAGTTGCTGGGGAATTCTGTTCATGAAAGGAAGCAAAGACTCCGCCTGTTGATGGTGTTGTGGGTAGGGGGTTGGGTTTGTGGGTAGTGGGTTTCCCCCCCTTGCTTCACCCTAGGCCTAGTGAATTCTGTTCATGAAAGGAGCGACCATTGCGGTGTTAGTCTCTTGGCCTAGCAAAACCTCTCATACCCCAAGATCGTTGTGCGTGGTGAAGAGCCACACCCTCCTCGAGGTAGTCCTGGTAACTGAGGGTGCGAATCCTCAGGCTAAACACAACGGATCTAGAGGAGCAAACCTCGATAATAAAACCGGTGCACTACACCGTACACGCCCTCTGTGGGTGGGAAGGAGCCAGATGGATACTGAACAAGTCTTGGGAGTGGGAACGAGTGTGGACTGCTCCCTGAAGATCGGAACCCATCGTACAGGCACAGAGACTCAGGACGTGACGATCCTATTGCCTTCAACTCTTGGTCACATGCCTAGAGCCTCGGAGAACTCGGCGTAACCAGCAGGCAATTTGGTGGCGGGGAAAGAGCACTGTGAGCCCTACCTTGGCTACGTATCACAAGGAGACGCAGAAACACCCCCTTTATCTCCCCCAGAGCTGGCACAGTACACTTCTGGCTTCTACCCGGGGCGTTAGGAAATCCACAGGCACCCCAGCATCACAATGCCAAGAAGATGACAAAGTTGGAATTTACTAACTCAAACCTGGCAGAGCAAGTCCTCCAACAGATGCGGCCGATGCTGGGCCCACTGGCGCGTGGACACGTCCCGATCCCCATCGAGACTTGCCCGGGGAGCCCACCCCGGCTCAAAAAAGCAGAGAAGGCCACTCTCCAAACCTCCGATGTCTTGCAGGCAGTGTTAGGATGTGCAAGAACATGGACAGGAAGACTCCACAACTTCCCCACTGAAGACACGCCCACGGCGACCGTTGCCTCAACTGGCTGTGTGTGGTGTACCCGGAAACGGGGGCCTCCCAGTACTGAGACACAGTTAAGTCCCCGATGTCATTTATCGGTGCAGAGTTGAGAGAGATGGCTGAGCATCACAATCCCCCCTGTGTTGCAGCATGATGAGAACCCAGAATTGCACACTGAGCTTGGGGGGAATCACTTGGGCACCAGACTTAATACTGGCTCTTGACTGGATGGCCGCATGCAGGAGATTTCTACAATGGGGGGTTGGCAGGTGGTGGGTATCTGGAAGTGGCTCTGTGCAGGACATGAGGATTCCTTGGGTGAGCCCAGAACCAGAGCACAGCATTGTGCAAGCTCTGCATAGTTGGAGAGCCCCCTGGATGACGGGGAATGCACAGTGTGCTACCCCACCTGTCCCCAACTGCTAACTTAGAACCAGAAGTGGGGTCCTCTGTATGCGTGCCAGGCCAGGATAAAATGCCTGGGAAAGAGACTGGAGCTCAGAACTCCCTAACTCAAAGTTGCAGGATGGCAGGAAAGACAGGGCTATTTTGAAGATAATGCAACCATATTTTCACCATACGAGCTCGGACGCCGCCTCGGTAAACAAGGTCCGCGCAGAGCAGTGACACCCCCAGGCTGCTTGCGAATAGTCTACTACTGGGAACATAAACAGATTAGGGATGAGCCCACTCTCCCGTTGAACAGGTGCTAAAGTCATAGATACTGGACCAGAAGGCGCACCGGAAACCACAGTATCACGCAACTCGCTTTTTTTTTCTATGGAGAGTACACCGTCAAATAAATCTCGTACTGGTGCTCGCCCTGTGGAGCTCCACCAGGCAGGTGCAGTGCCGGGCTCTGAGCCTCGACAGAGCCCACCCTCAGCTACTGGAGGACCCTCTAGACCGTCTTGTGGAGTCAGCAGACGGCGGAGGAGAACTACTGACCAAAACAAAACAGAAAAAGAGAAACCCAGAGTGCCACTTGTCATGATGCACTGGAATGCAGAGGGAGTGAACAGCAAGCAGGCTGGATACAGCAAAAAGACAGAGCTGGAAAACATCTTGTATGAGAAGCAAGTCAGTGTTTGCTGTATCCAAGAGACTCACTTGAAAGCAGATCAAACCTTTAAAATAAGGGGATATCAATGCTTCAGATCCGACAGAAAAGATAGACGAAAAGGAGGAGTACTTACTCTTGTAAGGAATAACATTCCTGCACACGAAAGGAAAACCTTCATGGATGGAGCAGAATATCAGCTGTTGCAGATAAAGGTAGACAAGATGGAAATAGAACTCCTGAACTATTACTGTCCGAACAACAAACCCCTGAGTCTCAGCTCTATACAGGTACCAGCCACCAACTTTATAGCAGTTGGAGACTTTAATAGCCACTCCCAGAGCTGGGGCTATAACCATCTGGATCACAGAGGTGAAGAGGTTGAAACTTGGCAAGATGATCACTCCCTAATCCTAGTCAATAATGCCACAGATACTCCTACCTTCTACTCCAGAGGATGGCACACAACTTCAACACCAGATCTTGCCTTCTCCACACCAGATATAGCTGGATCTATTAGTAGAGAAGTAGGAGACCAACTAGGGGGAAGCGACCATCGCCCAATCTTTCTTACTGTCCAGAGTGCAACTCTCAGTACAGGCCCAGCCATTACAAGATGGAACTACAAAAAAGCCAACTGGGGTTTTATTCAGGCATCAGGTGAACACGCTGCTGTCTACCCTCAAGGTACAGAACAGAGACATTAATGAAGTGGTAAAAGACTTCAACAGATGCATACTACAAGCTGCAAAAGAAACCATTCCCAAAGGATGCCGGCGTAACTACATACCATACTGGTCCAGCACACTCCAAGAATGTCAGGAAGCCATGGACAGGGCTAGAAAGGACGCAGAGTCTCAGCCTTCACTTGAAACTCACAACAAATGGAAAAAGGCTGTAGCAGAGTTTCAGAGAACAAAGCTAGAAGAAAAACGGAAAAGCTGGAGAACTAAAACGGCATCGCTGAACCTTGAGAAAGACGGCAGGAAACTTTGGAGATTAGTCAAGTCTCTAAATGAAGAGCGTTCCTCACCTAGGCAGACTATCACATTGGATGAAGGTGGCAAACTTTTCAGAGGAAAACAAGCTGCAGACTTGTTTGCTAGAAGATACAGTTCAGAAAGCAACTTACCCATTAACATAGATCATCAGAGAGAGATAAGAAAAGAAATACTGGCAACCATGGGACAGACAGATACTCCTGCCCCAATGAGGGAACCCATCACACTAGGAGAACTACAAAAGGCTATTTCCAAGCTTAAGTTTCAAAAGTCACCCGGCCCAGACAAAATCAGCAACGAAATGCTAGTAAATCTGAGCTCAGCAGCAAAGACAAAACTGCTTGAGATATTCAACCACAGCTGGTTGAAAGGAACGGTACCCCAAGTATGGAGAGAAGCCATCACAATACCCATACTAAAGAAAGGGAAATGTAAGACCGAGGCTGCAAGTTACCGGCCAATCAGTCTCACAAGCTGTGTTGGGAAGACTATGGAGCGAATAGTCAACCACAGATTGAAATGGGATTTAGAGTCTGAGCAGATCCTGGTGCCGGAACAAGCTGGATTTAGAGAATGCTACAGTATAGAAGACCAAGTTACTTACTTGTCTCAAGCAATAGAAGATGCCTTCCAGGAGAAGAAAAAAGGTCCTAACGATCTGGGTCGACTTCAAGCAGGCCTTTGACAAGGTGTGGAAAGATGGCCTCATTGCAAAACTTAGGAGAAGTGGAATCCAAGGCAACATGATGAAATGGATCCAGTCATACTTGCATAACAGGAGAACTAGAGTCACTCTTGACGGTCTGCAGAGCAGAAAAGTGTTGCTCCATCAGGGGGTACCTCAAGGAGGAGTAATTTCCCCAACACTCTTCCTTGTTTACATCAATGACCTGGTGAAAGATCTCCCTGCAGGAGTGAAAGCTGCCTTATATGCAGATGACCTAGTACTCTGGTGCGCTGATGAAAATGTCACCACAGCAAATTATAGAATGCAGCGGGCAGCAGACATGCTAGTGTCATGGGCAGAGAAATGGCTTATCACAATAAACACAGACAAAACCTCCACAACACTGTTCTCCCTCGCCCCCAAGGACAAATCAGCTAACATACACCTAGGGACAACCGTGATCAAGGAAGAAAGCTACCCCACCTATCTTGGGGTGACATTTGACCAAAGGCTTACATGGAATAAGCATATTGAAAATGCAGAAGGAAAGGCCCGAAGGCGACTAGGCATACTCAGAAAATTAGCAGGTACCAACTGGGGAGCAAATGAACGAAATCTAAAGAAGATTTATAATGGAGTAATAAGACCACACCTAGAGTTTAGCTCAGCAGCATGGTCATCAGCTGCTAACTCACATCTGCAGTCTTTGGACAAGGTGCAAAATCAAGCTCTCAGGCTCATTACAGGAGCCATGAAAACTACACCAATAACAGAGATGCAGAAGGTTGCTGGATTACAGACATTGTCCCATAGAAGAGACACAAAAACCATGATCCAGATGGAAAAGTATAACAGTATGCCAATGCACCCAATGAAGGCAAGACTAGATGATCTGGCATTGGGACGTCTAAAGCGTAGCAGCTTTGTGCATCGGGGGAAAAGACTTATAAGACAGCATCAAGAAGACCTATCCATGAAGACAACACCACTGAAGCCCACCCTATACCCTGTACCATGGGAGCAGGCCAGCAGTTCCCTCCAAATTAATACATCAGTCAGTGGTCTCACAAGTGGATGTGAGTATAATGATCTGCAAAAACGAACTGCTACATTGAGTATGATCCAAGAAAGCTATCCCGATCAATCATGGATACATGCCTATACAGATGGATCAGCAACTAATGCTGTTAGGAATGGAGGTGCCGGTATCTTTATCTCATATCCTGACAACCACTATGAGACTAGGCACATTCCCACTGGTAAATTCTGTTTCCAACTATACAGCTGAGGTTCAAGCTCTAGAGCAAGCTGCAAATATGATTTATAACACCAACTCTGACTGCCACCAGGTAGTCATCCTCACAGATGCACTGTCTGTCCTGCAAGCTCTCAAGGGTGGTAAACTCCCGCATCTGAGAAATGAACTAAACAAGGTAGCTGCCAAAAAGAGAACCATACTTCAGTGGGTACCATCTCATTGTGGTGTACCCGGAAATGAAAAGGCAGATAAACTTGCAAAAAAAGGGAGGAGAATGTGAACAAGAAGATAATGAAGTCACATACTTTGAGAAAAAGAGAGCTATCCAGACTATCAGAAGAGAACAGAACCAACCCAAAGACGACTATCACACTCTCGACCGGCAGGGACAGATAACTATTTTTCGACTCAGGACAGGGCATAACAAACTGAATAAACACATGCACAAGCTATGATTGTCTGCTTCACCACTGTGCACATGTGGATTAAACGAACAAACTGCTGAGCATGTTCTACAGGACTGTCCTCTGTATGACCAGTTAAGAAAGATATACTGGCCGAATGACTCAACACTAAACTCAAAGCTATATGGAGTTAAAGAGGAACTTCAAACAACAGTCGAATTCATCATGAGAACTCGTCTGACGGTGTAATCATCAAAGATGCGATCGCAAGAAGAAGAAGAAGAAGCTACAGTGTTTAGCAGGTTATTTGGGCATTCTTCATTGCACTGTGTACTGCTTTTCATGCGTATTGATAGCCGTGTGTGGCTTTGTTTGTGTACAGTGTTCATTAAAAAGGGCAGTACCTGTTCCAAGTGTTATTGGTTATTTTATGTCAGCTACTGTGTGCTGTGGTCAACGAGCCAGAAGATACAGATTGCCATGTGTTAAATCCACAGTACAGATAGGCCTTGGTCCAGCAACATCCAGAGATTGTTGTTCTAACAGGACAAATACTAGGAAGAATGGAATGTAGCATGTGACAGCAATCATGGACATGAAGAAATGAACACTTCAAAATATGCATAATAGGGAAGGATATACGATGGGGGGGGTGGGGGGGGGGGGGGGGGGGGGCGGCGTACTTGTTCTTGGTGTGTGTGGTCATATACAGCAGGAGATCATGACTAAATAATCAAGTCTCATTGTTGTGTTCAGTGACAAGTTTCAGTCGCTGTTCTATTCTTAATTCTACTGAAGACATAAATATAATTTCACCAACTAGTGGTAGGCCCAAACATAGCTCAGGACAGATCAACTGGTAAACCAGAGATGGATTCTAGTATATAACAATGGTCAGTAAACCTGAAACATTTTCTCATTAACACAAGTAACCTACTTTTTGTTTTTCTTCTTTATGTGCTCTCTACATATTGTTCTGTTATAAGCTGAGCAGTCTGCCTCAAGCTTCTTTTATCGCCAGAGTTTCTCCATCAAAAGGTCAGTGAAAGACATGCTGCCAGTCTGCTTTTTCCCATGCAGCTGACATTGATGGAGGACATGTTGTTTGCTCATCTTTCCCACACAGACAGTTTTAAATTTAATGATTGAGTCAACCTGCAGTGGCTGGAGAGTTAGAAAATGATCTCATGTTGGTAAGTAGTTGTAGTATGTATCTGGCTCTGAACATTAGATTGTCTCTTAATCTTTAGCACTCTGCATAAAAATTCCGAAAATTTGCCCTGCCACTGCATTCTTTTTCCCAACGCCTCATTTTTATAGTGGGTGACTAGTAAATTCTATAGTTTTTTTGTTTTTTGGTCAATTGCTATCATTTTTGGACTGTATAGAAATGAATGAATGATGAATCTGATGATGTAAATTCTGTCTGTGTACATGTTAGATGAGATAGGAAGAGAGGAAAGGAAAGATGAAAAAAAAAACGAAAAAAAAATTTAAAAAAAATTAAAAAATTTTTTTTTTAATTTTAAAATTAAAAAAAAATATTTTTTTTTAATATCCAACAAATGAAGAGTCCATATCCCTTGCATCTCAATGAAAGTCATTTGACAAATATACCAATACAAATCAAATGACGATCTTTTCGTTACACCCATCATCAGTAGCAAAGCAACAAACGCCCTCGTCAGCAGTGACATTCGGCCGTAACCCTAAACCTTTCCGATAAACCTAATGCTAACCCCTAAAATTATACATACTAGCAATGCCATTCTACTTTCGTTTCCATCTCGGCCATCAAACATATTCTGAGAACCGATATCAGCGCTTATAAAGACAAAAGCCCAGGGTAACTGTCATAGAAGATAGCAATGGGGCTCTGCTCAATGAAAAAACAGCTGTAATGAGAAGGTGGACAGAATATTGTAAAGAATTATATAACTGTAAACTTGACACTGACTTAGGCATATTAAACAACATTAAGTGCGAAAACAGAGAACTCGGAAATGCAGCAATACTACGGGAAGAAGTGGAAGAGGCTATATGTTCGATGAAAGGAGGGAAGTCACCGGGTGTGGATAATATACCAGCAGAGCTCTTGAAATATGGAGGACCAGATATAGTAAAAATCATGACAACAATTTGCCAGAAGATATGGACTACAAAAAAATGGCCAAAAGAATGGACGCAGTCATTAGTAATACCGCTTCCAAAGAAAGGAAATCTAAAAATGTGCAAGAACTACAGAACCATTAGCCTTATTAGTCATCCAAGTAAGGTGATGTTAAGGATACTTTTGAACAGAATAAAACAGAAATCAGAAGAAATCTTGTCAGAGGAACAGGCTGGCTTTAGACCAAAAAGAAGTACCTCAGAACAAATCTTCAATATCAGATTACTGATCGAAAAACATCTCCAGCATCAACATGATTTATACCATAACTTCATCGATTTCACAAAAGCCTTCGATCGAGTCTGGCATGAAGGTTTATGGCAAATAATGAGAAAATTCAATTTTGATACCAACATCATAGATATCATTGAAGCACTATACAAGGACGCAAGCAGTGCTGTTTTTGCAAGCAATGACATTGGAGAATTTTTCAAAACAACTGTAGGAGTTCGCCAGGGATGTATCCTGTCACCAGTGCTCTTTAACATTTATCTAGAACATATTATGCAGGAGGCTCTCTACGATTATAAATCAACCATATCGATTGGAGGCCGACCTCTGTGTAATCTACGTTTTGCTGATGATATTGATCTGATAGCTGGAACAGAATCAGAACTTCAAGACCTTACCTCTAGACTGGAGAAAGTAACAAGAACATATGGGATGGAAATTAATATAGAAAAAAGCAAGATATTGGTGAATAGCCATAAGAAACATGTTCCGACCAACATTACGTTAAATGGGCAAACGTTAGAAGAAGTTAACACCTTTAAATATCTCGGGTCCACTATATGTAGTGATGGAAGATCAAATAAAGAAATCAAGACAAGACTTGAGATGGCCTCAGCTGCCATGACAAGGTTGAATGTGATCTGGAAAAGTAACATCAGTTTTCCTGTGAAGATCAAATTATACAAATCACTTGTATTATCTATTCTCTTGTATGGGTGTGAGGGCTGGACACTCACTGCAGATACGGAGCGAAGGATTCAGGCTTTCGAGCATAAATGTTACAGAAGAATTTTGCGCATTTGCTATAAAGAGCACAAAACAAATGTCTATGTTAGAGAGAAGATAAACACCTATGCAGGCCATCAAGAACCACTTTTGTCAATAGTGAAACGTCGAAAGCTTGCCTGGTTTGGGCATGTAACTCGTCATGACTCCCTTTCGAAAACGATCCTCCAGGGAACAGTCGAAGGTAAACGGAGAAGAGGAAGGCAAAGAAAATCCTGGGCTGATAACATCAAAGAATGGGCAGGACACGGTTTCTCCACACTTGTACGCATTGCTGAGAATAGAGAGCAGTGGAGGACCCTGTCTGCTGATGCTTCCACCATGGCACCCCTACGACCCATGACGGGTTATGGGTTGAGATGATGATGAAAGACAAAAATCTCATCCCCACCGCATGGCGTCAGAATCCAATAAAATTAGAGCGAAAATGGCCGGGTGTTCTATGCCG
This sequence comes from Oreohelix idahoensis, assembly GCA_024509875.1. Lineage (NCBI taxonomy): Eukaryota > Metazoa > Mollusca > Gastropoda > Stylommatophora > Oreohelicidae > Oreohelix > Oreohelix idahoensis. The sequence continues at coordinate 87,015 of JAMPIV010014951.1, read as the reverse complement.
ATTCATTTTGATTTTAAAAATTCACAGAAATAAACGCGAATACATCCATTACTAAAAAAAAAAATCGGAAACGGGAGCTAACTCTCTCCCAGATAAGTTTAAAACTTAACAACCGGGGGTGATATCACGTGTACACACATCCTATAGCTTGAAAACAAAGATATCCGCAGGCAACATGTGTCGCCTCAAGCAGTGAGAACATGGGTTTCTGCGGGCGACACATGTCGCCCACAGCGTGCTAAAGGTCCTGCAGTGGCTGGAGAGTTAGAAAATGATCACATGATCTCATGTTGGTAAGTTGTAGTATGTATCTACATTCCCTATGCCATTTTTCTTTGAATCTATTATTTTACTATTCTAGTACAGGGTTCATAGCAAATTTCTTCAAGCATTTTCCAGGCTTTTTCCAGGTTTTTCCAGGTCCAGCACGTGATTTTCAAGGATGGGAAACTCTAATATTTTCCTCATCTAATTTTCTCAGATATAATTATCACTTTGCTGATCAGCAATCTGGAGCATTACCGTCTCCCATTACCAAGGGTGTTTGCAGATTTCTTTAAAAAGAACTTTTTTTTTTTAATTCATAAAAGATTGAAAAACAGACATCTTTTCCAAGTTTTTAGTGAATTTGTTCAACATCAGCGCAATAAAATGTTAGTGACATGGATGGTAATGAATAAAATAAGCTTGATTGACGTATTGATTTAACGATTAACCACGTATATCAACATAAAAGGCTAATAAAATTGGAATAAAATGTTTTAAAAAAAACTGTATTTTTCGTGTTTGTCTTTTTTGAATGTATTCTGTGTCTGTGGCATCTGACAATGAGCGTTTGTAAATGTTTGAGTAGTTAAGTACCTCTAGTTGGAGTCTGAGCTGCTTTTTTCATTAACTGGGGTTGAAGTTGTAGCTGTAGGCCTCTGCAAGAGTCTTTGTCAACGATCCACGTTGATAATCCTTGACTGTGTGGTATAACTTGAAGCAGGGTATCAGGCATAGAGGTACATTGCAATCTGGGCAGTACATGCAAGTCTGGCTTCTGTTCCCTGCAGCCTTACACACTTTACAGTCTGGTTTGTACCTTGCCCTTAACTTTTTTATCAATGAAGTGGTGCTCAGTAAGTCATGTTGTTTTGAAGGTGTCACATTGCGTCGAAGAATAGCAGGTTCAATTTTTTTTTTTTTTGTACGCCCGCTAATACTCGAGGTGAAATCTCAGGTTATTATTAATGTCTAACCTGACATTGATTTTACGTGAGTATCCCTTTTTTTCTTGTACAGAGACAGGTGTCCCTCGCCATTCAGGCAGATACTCGCCGATTTCGGAGGTACCCATTAGAGCTGGGTCGGCTCAGGAGCCGCCAATCCCTGGTCGACGACACACCTTCAAATGTTCTCGCCAGGTCTCGAGTTAATCCAGTCCAAATCCCGGTCGACGAAAAATCCTCAAATGCCATCGACTGGGTTTGATCCTGGATCACCTGGTCGCCAGAGCGGTGTGGTAACCACTACGCTAGCGCGGCTCCTAGCAGGTTCAATAAGAGTCATACTGACATCCTGATCTTCGCTTTGATCTTTTTTTGTAGAGTTGGCAGTGTTGTAGGTTATATGCCCATTGACCAGGGCAGTTTCAACTAAGAAATAATATAAAAAATAGGATCTGTGTGGGTAGGGGTAGCTTGCACCTAGTTGGCTGAAGTTTCCACACCTCCCATACTTTTGCTGTATTTTTCTGCAATCACTGGCTTCTGAATTGTTCTGCCCTAAAGAATTTGTCTTTCTAACTGTCTTGTTTATATTATCATTGGAGTGAACAGTGGATATAAGGTTAAATCTTTTCGTATCATGCCAGGTGACTGTCGGCATGCCTTATCTTCTGTCGCACAAAACACAGGATGATTTGTCTTTTTCAATTTGAGTTGTTTTTTTCTTCAGTGCTACAGGAAAATGCTTCCTATTTTCCGCTACTGTTCCAAATGCACCAATCTGAATTTCAGGTCTTGAAATAAAGCTGAAGGCTGAATCAAAACTATCACAGAAGAGAATATGTCCCTTGTTGCATATGAAATTTGAATTAAAACTATGGTGACTTTTCACTGAAAAAAAAAAAAAGAGTCCAAATAATCTCAGCTCTCAAGAGTTTTTTTCCTTGGTCACAAATAATGTCACATCTGTAGGTCTCCTAGTAGTGTTAGTTTAAAAAAAAAAAAAAAAAAAAGGAACACAAATAACTTACGAGTAGGCCTAAGCTATGTATATTTACCAATTCAAAATTCTAAACGCATACATAATACAGTCAAACAATATTTAACTAGAACAAAAGGTAATATATATAGTAATTGGGAGGGTAATACTTATGATAAGTGAAAACCTATTTATCTACCTGGAGACCTTTAACCCCCCCCCCCCCCCCCCCCCCCCCCCCATTATCTTTACTATTTTTGTTGGGTTTTGTTTCGTTTGTTTGTTTAGATTTTTATTTAAAATTTAATTAAATCTTTTTTTAAAATTTTAAATAACATAGGCCTATCCACAAAATTGCTGATTTTCTTACTTACTTACTTAGTCGTTCCCCTTCTACCGTGAGGTGTAGAGGTTTGGAAGAGAGAGTGATGCCATTCTTTCGTGTATTCGGCCTGATTATTCTAGTTATCTTCAAATTGTCTAATGTTGTCCTCCCAGGGACCTATCCTAATGGAGGTCTGGATCCCTGGCTCTTTGTTTCCCATGCTTGTCGTGGTAGCCGATCTTCTCCCATTCTGCAGACATGGCCAAACCATCTTAGTTGGGACTGTTCTATTTGGGTCTGCAGCGGGTGGGATTTTAGGCCTTGACGTATCGTCTGGTTGCGGACCATGTCTCTTCTTGTTACTTCAACCACCTTCCTCAGATACCTCATTTCTGAGGTTTGGATCTGGCTTTTGTGGGTTGTAGTCATTGCCTACGACTCGCATCCATATGTCAAGACTGGGACATAGGTGGAGCGGTATACAGCCATCTTCGTTTTCTTACCAACCTCTTTCTTGCTGAGGAATCCACGATTTATGGCCTGAAAAGTCTCCCAGCCGCTGCTTTTCGAGTGGCCAACTCTTCTTTGATGCCTCCCTTTCGGTCTATAATAGCTCCGAGATATTTAAAGTGGTCGACCTGCTCCAGGACCTGTTCTCCCAACTTAATCTGATGTTTTCTTTCTTCTCGTGATATCACCATGGATTTTGTTCCAGAGCTGCCCATGACCATCCCTCTCCTCCCCAGCTCCCCCCTCCAGACCCGCAGGTTGGATTGGAGATGTGTCTCTGATTTAGCAATCAGGACAACATCATCAGCAAATGCTAGCTCTGAAATACAGACCTGTCTCATCTTCCAGTACCCCACTGAATACTTTCTTGTTCTCTCCTTACATGCCTTGATGACATCGTCCATGAGAAGTATGAAAAGACAAGGTGACAGGATATCGCCTTGTCTTACACCAGTGGTGGTCTTGAACTCTTTGTTTGTTTAGATTTTTATTTAAAATTTAATTAAATCTTTTTTTAAAATTTTAAATAACATAGGCCTATCCACAAAATTGCTGATTTTCATTTATCCTAATTACCGCGATTTGACAGATGTGATGCCACTTTCGTGTATCGGCGATTATTCATGTTATCTGAAATTGAAAACATGTAGGCCTAGGCCTATCCTAATTAGCCTATAACCCTTCAGAGGTAGAACGGGATAAGTCTTTTCATCATAAATATAATAAACTGGACTTATTTAAATAGGTTTTATAAATGAGATAAACGAATTTATTACTTACGACGAGTGTTAAAAAATAAATCTGCGTTTACGTCGTTAACGCAAAGCGCCGAAAACTTCTGGAAATGGATTTAATGCGCAAAGGGAAGTAAACATTTTACGGTAACTTTGCGCAAAGGGAAGTAAAAATTGTACGGTAACTTTACAATTTTTACTTCCCTTTGCGCATTTCCAGAAGTTTCGGCGGTTTCGTTTTCGGTGCTTTGCGTTAATGGCGTAAACGCTGATTTATTTTTAGACTCGTCGCGTCTGTTGTTGCGAAAAATACCATCAATAACCAAAAAATGGACACAAAGTAACGAACTTTCGATTTCGTATTATTTTTCAAGGTCCGATGCAAAAATTCAAGGCTTATAGCCATTTTTCCAGGCTTTTCAAGGCCTGGAATTTTTTTTTTTCGTTTTCCAGGTTTTTCAAGGTTTTTCCAGGTCGCTACGAACCCCAGACTGGACCCTCCTCTGACATGTCATAAGATGTAACTAATGTCAGATTGTGCATGTGCTAGAATACCAGAACACACCAATTATTAAATAATGCATGAATCACAGATTGGACCCTCCTCTGACATGTCACAAGATGTAACTAATGTCAGATTGTGCATGTGCTAGAATACCAGAACGCACCAATTATTAAATAATGCATGAATCACAGACTGGACCCTCCTCTGACATGTCATAACATGTAACTAATGTCAGATTGTGCATGTGCTAGAATACCAGAACGCACCAATTATTAAATAATGCATGAATCACAGACTGGACCCTCCTCTGACATGTCACAAGATGTAACTAATGTCAGATTGTGCATGTGCTAGAATACCAGAACGCACCAATTATTAAATAATGCACGAATCACAGACTGGACTCTTACCTTTCTGTTTCTTCTCCTTCCTTCTGTCTTCCTCTTTCTTCTCCTTGTTTTGGTCTCCCCTTTTGCGTTCTCTATCCCTGGACCTTGACCTTCGTGTTATTCGATCTCTCTGCTTAGATTTTGAACGAGATCTGTCATAAAACAGAAATAATCTGGATTATACTCACTAAGTAACATTTACAACACAAAAGCAGTTAACTATATTTCAATGGATAGGAAATCTACATTTGTGTGTGTGTGTGTGTGTGTACAATTCAAAGTAAATAAAACACAAATTAAACAAAACAACACATACAACAAATATATAAAGAAAATGCACAATGACAGGACTGAAATCAGATGTAACCTTTTACGCACCATAAGCTATTATAGTAGCTTGCCAGTTATAAATGAACATTCTACTTTTTCATAACCATCCTCAAACCTAGCTTGATGTCTGCTGTATGTCAACCAAATATCTGTTGAGCTTGTGGCAAAGACAGGTGTGTGGAGTGGCCCAAGCTTCCACTGTGTTTCCACTGGATGTAGCAATAAGCCCTCTCCCCTCTCTGTCTTAAAAATTTTACCCTGGTCAAGGGAAGATTTCATATCAGTTTACTACAGAATTTCCTGTAGTTTTTTTTAAAGTGGAAACAAAACTTTATAAACCAGCCTCTCTCTCTTGCTCAAATCATTAGTATGTTTTCATTCACCTTGACATCATTCTGTGTAAATAAAACTCCACTTAATTGTGTCATCATCATAAACCTCCACTCCCAAAGGAGCATAGGCCTTCAACAAATACATGCCAAGTCCTCCTGTCACGTGCCATCATCTCAAGTTCTTTCCACGTTCTCCTCATCATTTTCACCTCTGTTTCCAGCTCTCTTCTCCATGTGCTTCTTGGTCTACTTCTGCCTCTCTTGCCCTGAGGGTTCCAGAACAAGGACTGCCTTGTAATGCTATCAACAGGTTTCCTCAGTGTGTGTCCTATCCATCGCCATCGTCTTCTTCTCATCTCTTGTTCCACTGGCACTTGTCTAGTTCTTGTCATCATTTCCACGTTGGTAACCTTGTCATACCATTTTAATCCCTCTATTCTACGCAAGCACCCATTTATGAAAGTCTGTAGCTTTTTGGTTGTTGTCTTTGTTGTTCTCCATGTCTCCGAGCCATACAATAGGACTGACTTGACATTTGAGTTGAAGATTCTTATTTTCGTGTTGGATCCAATTTCTCTTGATCTCCATATATTTCCCAATGCAATGAAAGCTCCTCTTGCTTTTTGTATTCTTATTTTGATATCGCTGTCTGTCCCTCCAACTTTGTCTATATTACTGCCAAGATATGTGTACGATTCTACATCTTGTAGAATTAATTGTGTGGGCACTACATTTTTTACAACATCAAGTAATTCCATGTTCTGTTTTCCTCAAATATGATTTTAAATTAATATTTTGTTAAGGATTAATTACTTGAAGTGTGCATGTTGAAGTATGATGCTATGTGTGACATTCATGCCAAATTACCTCCCAACACAAACTGACTTTATTTTGGTGAGAGAGCTTGAGTATGACCAATGACCACCAGCAGCAGCACTAGGCATTAGAAGCAACTCCAAATGTTGACAAGTCAAAGGACAGGGACCGGCCTATGGAGGCACTCAGGTTGTGTTGGGTGTGCCTTTACTAGTCAATATCAAAATGCCATGGGAACAAGATCAACTTGAAGTGTTGTTGTTGAACTAGGGCTGCTGAGCTTTCTGCTCTTTAGCAGTCAATACCAAGTTGAAGGCTACTTGGTATTATCTACACTGTAGATCTAGGCTTTTCTGCCATTCTGAAATTTGTTAAGAGTTGAAGTCATGAGCTCCAGTCAAAAGCAGCTTGTGAGTTTAATGTGTATGTAATTATAATCAAATAAAACACAGGTAAAAACAAGCTCCCTTACCGAGATAACTGCTGAATCTTGTCTCTATCCCACTCCCTTACTGGAATCTTCTTCTCTGCCTCTCGTCTTCGGTCTCTTGTATCCCGTTCCTCTTTCTTTCTTTCTACTCTGCCTTTTTCTCTTTGATCCTTCCCTTTCTGGTAAGCAGCAAGAGTTGGGGATGACAGACAGAGAGGAAAAGCTAAACCTTGCTTATACTCTGTACAAAAGACAAAGCTACTTATACCTACATTTATCATAACAAAGGTACTTACGTCTTCTATAGTAGCAAAATCTACAACAAGAATTTTAGGGTTGGACTGTGGCCATCTTGTTCCATGAAGAGCTGCTCGAGTTGCAACAGCTTCCTCTTGTGTTTTGTACTGTGAAAGATTTCAAGAATTCTTGTTAAAAAAATACAATTTTTACTATAAAATGATAGTGACATTTTTTTATGACCAGTACTTCATTATTCCTTGGAAGTAAATGACTGAACACAACATTAAAAAGTAATAATTTTTTTTTATTATTTAATTTTTTTAAAAATATTTTTTATCCCAAAGATTTACTTCTTTATTGTTTAAAATGATCAAAAATACTTTAAACAATTTTTTAAAAATTTACACCATAGGTCTTTTCAGGAAATAAATGTTAACTTCGGACCATAGCATGTAACTCACAGTTGCTAAGCAATGAGATTTAATGCCATTGATCCAAAAATATTCTTCATTCAGCTCCCCAGTTCGTCTCAGGAGCTCCTTCAGCTGACCAACAGTGAATGGCCGAACTAGGCCTGCAATGCAAATAACTCTGTCTGGTGGATTACGTGCTGGTGAGTGACTGCTAGACACAGGCTCTGGTTCATCTACCTCAGGTAAGAGAGTTTTAATTGGTCGCATGATAGCAACAACTTTATCTGTCAGGGAAGTGAACAAAACATATTCCATGAAACAACATCAATCATGATTTGTCCATTTAAGTATGTATGGACACCACTGAGATGTGGCTTTACATAAGAATGTCAGCTATTCCAGATATGGCTAAATAATGTCTAGTGGTAAGGTCTAGACGAAGTTTAACAGGCAATCAAAAGTTACTAAACAGATACAGGAAGTGCCTGGCTACTTGCACGATGTACCTTCTGAGAGAAAAATGTGGCATATGACTTCACAGATGGAAAGTCAACATAAACTTTTATACAATAACAGATGGAAAGTCAACATAAACTCTCATACAATAACAGATGGAAAGTCAACATAAACTCTCATACAATAACAGATGGAAAGTCAACATAAACTCCCATACAATAACAGATGGAAAGTCAACATAAACTCTCATACAATAACAGATGGAAGGGCAACCTAAAAGTCAACACATACTCTTACAATAACAGATGTAAAGTGGACACATACTCTTACAATAACAGATGTATAGTGGACACATATTCTTACAATAACAGATTTATAGTGGACACATACTCTTACAATAACAGATGTATAGTGGACACATATTCTTACAATAACAGATGTATAGTGGACACATACTCTTACAATAACAGATGTATAGTGGACACATACTCTTACAATAACAGATGTATAGTGGACACATACTCTTACAATAACAGATGTAAAGTGGACACACATACTTATACAATAACAGATGTAAAGTGGACACATACACTTATACAATAACAGATGTAAAGTGGACACATACACTTATACAATAACAGATGTAAAGTGGACACATACACTTATACAATAACAGATGTAAAGTGGACACATACACTTATACAATAACAAATGTAAAGTGGACACATCTAGGAAGGGAGCAAAATATACTGTTCAAAAAAAGAAACACATAGCTACTGAAGGCACACACATAGCCATAATTTTGACATTCAATAACTTTTTTAATTTAATGAGTTAATTGTTCAAATTGCACACAAGAATACCTTAGGGTTCAACCAATCAATTGACAGTTGTTTTGCATCTGGGTCACGAGAGTTGTTTGGTGTACGGGCTTTCTCGTTAGTATGGTGTGTGGCCTCCTCTTGCATCGATCAGCGACTGGCATCTCCTGGGCATTGATGCGATCAGACGTCTGATGTGGGCCTGTGGGATGGCTGCCCACTCTTCCTGGAGTGTCTGGAACCGATCATGACGATTGGCTGGAGCAACGTCTCGGCGGCAAACACGTCTATGCAGCTCATCCCACAGGTGCTCAATTGGACTCATGTCTGGAGACAGGGATGGCCAGGGAAGGGTGAGAATGTTGTTGGCAGTCAGGAACTGCGTGATCAGCCGTGCACAATGGGGCCTGGTGTTGTCCTGTTGAAACACAGACCTTTGGGCAGCCAAAAGTGGAAGGACATGGGGTCGAAGAATTTCATTGACGTATCGTTGCGCATTCAAGCCTCCTTCAATGTGCACCAATTGACTCCTTCCGTTGTAACTGATCATTCCCCACACCATTGCACCTCCACCACCGTGCGGCGGAGCTTCATCAACATAATTTTGGGCAAAACGTTCATTTCACCTACGGTAGACCCTACGCCGTCTATCATGACGCTGCAACAAAAAGAAAGATTCGTCACTAAACCAGACACGTCTCCATTGATTGTCAGCTGCCCAGGGACGATGCTGGTTGGCCTAAAGAAGTCGATTTTGGCGATGGCGGCTCGTAAGGACAGGTCCTCGGTGAGGTCGTTGTGCCCAAAGTCGTCTTCAACTGAGCCAGTGGCTTGGAACCGGTGCCAAAGTCGACTGATGGTACTCTGATGCACGTTTAGATGCCTGGCAACCTGACTTTGACTTTCGCCTGCATGCAGTCGGCCAATAGCAATGTTCCTTAAATTTATCGATAGAGACGCCATAAATGTCTGCTTGAAAATGAACTGAATTTTTTTTGTGTAGCGTTATCCTTTTATAGGGTTTCATGTGCATAGTCAGTGAACAGTGTTCACCCCAAATTTTGTTGCTTTCACGTGCGCGCAACATGAGCTGTGGTCAAAAATTGCGTCATAAACACTATTGACCACTGCGTTGTAACGATTACAAAAATGAACGCAATTCAGGTCAACACGTGCATTTGACACTGTAAAGAACATTTTAGGCTTGTTTTTATATACCCTAGCACCAAATTTTACTTACAAACTCATAAAAACGCGCCCTCGGATAGCTATGCGTTTCTTTTTTTGAACAGTATAATAACACCAAAAAGAAAAAGTTAGTAAAAGAACTAACAGAGAACACTTTAGCCCGGAGGTTATGGCATGTTCACGATATTTTTTTCTACTTAACTGTTTTTGCTTGAACATATTTTGTTCATTACACTCATTACGCTTCATCTCTCAAAGGTGCACTCATGCCAGGTCCAACTGTACTGACCTATTTTCTAGCAGATGTCATCAACTGCCATAATTATATGTGTTTTTTTTTTAACCTTAAATGGTATTTTACTTATCATTACACTACTATGAGTGTGGGTCTACTGTTTGAAGATAACAATTTTCTTGTTGTTAGGAATGATTTGACATAGCTTTCTCCTCCTACTATATCAAACATTTTGTGTGTGAAGTTTATTTCATCTCCAGCTATTATTAATGTATTGGCAGCACAGCACGCTTTATTTATTTCATCTACCTAGTTTATTTGTATTGACCTTATGGTGTTTTCATTGTACAGAATATAATAGAACAGGCGAATGAACATATCCCTGCCAGACTCCTTGTTTCAATGCTTAGACAATGAACAATTTATTTTCTCATAAAGCAAACGACTTCATTATTAGGCCAAACCATATCTAACCCTTGAATCCTACATTACACTATATAAAATATGCCTCAGATTTTACTTTCACAAACATGCAGCCATATAGTAGATGTGATGAATGCTGATTAATATTGACGTAACTAACTGTGACGCTACACTGTAATTCTGACTTTTAACAGGCCCGATTCTGTGGTTCTATTTTGAATTTTCACCAGTTTTATTTTCTTCTGATCACGCGATTTTCCGTTGTTTACGGAAATCGCTATTTTCGGGCACGCTTTTTCACCATTTTATTTCTTCTCATTTGAATATATATCGTGTTTGGTATTTTTTTTGAGTAGATAAATTAAATGGGTTCGTTTATGATGGTAGGTTTATTTTATTCTAGCATCAGTTTTACTTTCTTCTGATTTTTCGCGATTCCCGTAAAGTTCGTTGTTTACGGAAATAATCGCCATTTCCGGCATGCGATATGACGAGGCCGGAAACACGCGGCCGGAAGCACGCGGGGTTTGCGTGGGTTGATAGTATTAATTTTCCTAGCGCTGCCATTGGTCCGCGATTTGCGTAGGAAGGGAAATCCGCGTGGGCGGTTTCTCTTGTATATATTGAGACAGAAAACGGGGATTCGGTCTCTATGAAAAATTATTGCCTGGCCGTAGGACGTCGTAATTATCGTTCTCCACCGTGGGAAAAACAAACGAATTTCAGCGAGTCTCGGCGAAACAGTGGGGAGCATAATTTTGTCAAATAAAATTATCCACGGCAAAAGACATATCTCAGGGTCAGAGTACTCGAGTATCGTCAGGAGCAAAAGAAAATTACCCTATGGTCTCTGGCAGTGAAGTCCCTATGCTTCAGCTGGACCGAGGTTTATTTATCATACAGCCGAGAGCATCGCTATTATAGTCTCTAGCAACGGCAGGTGGCCGGGAGACTAGTTTCATTTTTGTACAGCCTGAAATCAAGGCTGTGGTTTTTTCCTCTAACTCCGGGGCGGGTTAAAAGAGGGAAGCTATTCAGCAGCAGAAAAGTTTTGTCTACAGTTAATCAAGTCCCTCATGCTTGATATCCGAACATCGTCATCACCAAAATCAGGAACAGGTGACAGGGTTACCATACCTAGGTCCTGATAGAAATCAAGAGAAGAGCGTAACGGAGATGCCGCATCATCAGCCCTCGAGTGTTAGAGAGACACTGAGATCAAGAGAGAAAGATAGAGAAGGAGGGAGAAAATAGACAGGACCAGTAGGGTCTGTTCAGTATCCATTGGACGGATAGACACTGAGTCTGCGTTCGAAAAACCAAGTCTATTAATTGTAGCATTTCTTGTGGTGTAGTTATCGGCGCCTATTGCCTAACTAGTAACAAGCTGTGTAGCCGTTCGTTGAGGAAGAGTCACCAGGACTAAGACAGAAATTTATTAGTGTTAGAGAGTGGAGGCTAAAAGTTGACAGCCCCACCAAAGTAGATTTGGTTTAAATCACTAACCATTTTTATTGTTCCTCAGCAGGGTGACAGGAAGAGTGAATGTGATTTGGGGTTTTTTTGTTGAGTGTCTCTCAATTTAATTGTTACCTTGGTTTTTCCAGGCCGTGCAACAGTGCACGCTATTAACTGACTTGATGACGTATGATGCCATTTTTATGTTTTCTTGTATGTAAATAAATATATACATATATTATTTACTGGATCAGCTTCTATTCTTTACTATACTTACTCTATGTTGTCTGTATAGTGGTGTTTGTGGTCGTAATTATACACCTTATCTCCTTGTGTTTCAAGGCAGTCAGAGGTGGGGAGACTATAGCCATTTTTTTTAGTCACGAAGCGGCAGGGGGAGATTCAAATCCTGGGTCTATCTCTTGAGCCAATAGTCTCACCTGTCCACAGGCAAGTTATTTTCCATCTAAATTCTATCTTCTCAGACTTTCTCATACTAGGGTCTTGCTTTCATTCAGGCACACTCTATAAACTTAAAACCACTTCGTGACAAGTGGGCGGCAATCGTCCGGTGGATCATTCTGTTGAGATCAATTCTGTGATCTACATTCATAGATTGTCTCTAGGAAGTTTCTGAGAATAGAATTTCTTTAAATATCCCCTAGACTTGAGCTACTAGAACTGATCCAGTATAAGTTTTTCCACAGGTTACAGTCTAGTAGATTTTTGTGGTATTTTTGATTTATATGACTAAGAGGTAATTGATGGCATACCGACATATTTTTCTTTAACAGGAAGGTAATTTAGTTTTTGGTAGCTTCTTAACTAAATTTTTTTCTCAGGTTATTGTTCAGACTTGACGCTAGTCTGAGTTCGGGTTTTTGGGACATCGGTTATAGGAGGAACACTTCCTATTACATAACAGGTAGTTCCTTCCTTTTGTTCTCCTTTCTGTCATTTTCTGTCAGTTGTGAACTTACCGCAGTTTACAGGTAAGATGGCGGATATGGCCAAGTTACGAGCTGCCTGGCGTGAATCTGCTCAGGATATGGGAATGGATAAGGAGGAGACTAAGGCCTACCTGATAAGGGAAACTGATAGGCATATTCAGCGAGAGAAAGAGAAAGAGGAAAGGATAGCCGCCGCAGAAGCAGCAAAAGAGGAAAGGATAGCCACCGCAAAAGCAGCGGAGAGGCAGGCCGAGATGGAACTTCGGAAATTGGAAGCACAGGAGAGGGAGAAGGCAGCGGAGAGACAGCATGAACTTGCCCTGCATTCTCTGGAACTGCAGTACCGAGCTTCGGGAGGCAGTTCGGCTAATGGAGATTCACCCGGAGCAGGAGCGACAGACACCTCAGGAAACGGAGGACCCCGGATGGCCGCCACGAGCTTCCCATTTGACTCGTTCCCTAATGGGAATGAAAAGATTGACGTGTTTTTAGAAAAATTTCAACGGATGGCAAAGGCATACGGGTTGGATGAGAGTCTTTGGTGCCTGAAATTATCGCAATCTTTGAAAGGTCATGCTTATGAAGTCTACAACAAGATGCTCCTAGATGACCAGAATAACTTTGAGGCACTGCGAAATGCTTTGTTGCAAAGATTTCAGTGGACACCCCGGAAATGCCAAACCATGTTCAGGGAGAGCAGGCCGGAGAAGGGAGAGAGTTTCGCACAGTTTGCCGAGCGGGTGAGAAATTACCTTACTCGCTGGAGGGAACTGTCAGGATTGGCGAAAACTTTTGAAGGGTTGGAGGAGTTAGTTCTGTGTGAACAAGTCAAGGCAAACATGTCCCCCGACTTGAGGCGGTATCTGGCGGAGCAGGGTGCCCAGCAACTTGATCAGATTATCGTGTTCGCCGAAAGGTTCCAAACAGCACAGGCCGAGGTACTGAGCCAGAAACGGAAAAACCCTGACCCGCCAACCCGAGGACATAACACCTCTCCCGACAAGCCAACTAACGGGCCGAACACCCGAGAGCCCCCTCCACCTGCTTCAAACTCCGCGAGGGACCCCAACCCACCGAATAAACGAGATGAGGCAAGGAGGGACCCTGGCCGCAAACACGCATATGGTCGGACGTGGGGTGGCCGAAATAATTATAACTCGCAGTGGAAAGCAGGGGGAAGCCGGGAAAACCCCCCAAAGAGAGTGGCCTGTTTACAAACTTCTGTACCAGACTTGGAGAAGGAGCAGGATTCTCAACCTACGAGTGACCGACCTTCTACGAGGGGAAGGGTAACGGTTAATGGGATCGAAACCGAGTGTTTGTATGATACAGGCTTAAGTTTCGAATGTCTCGTGGGCCATCATCTAGTGAAGCCCGAACAGATGACTGGAGAATTTGTGGAGATATGTGGGGTGTTAAAGGGAGATGCTCCAATGCGCCTCCCAGTAGCGCAGATAGAAATAGTGTCCAAATTCGTCAGGGGCACGATCAAGGCGGCTGTAATGGAGGGGCCCCTTTTTGAGGTCATTTTGGGATGTAGGTATGTGTACCTAGGGGACCCAAAGGAACCGGAAGTAGTGGCCGCAGTGGTTACTAGGGAGCAAGCCAAGAAGGAGAGGGAAAAGGAGGCCCCCACTAATCTGTTACCCCAGGAACTGCAGGAGGCACAACAACAGGATCCGACACTGGAGGCCTGTTTCCAGAAATTACCCACGTCGAAGGACCCCAAACAAAAGGGGAATTTCTTCAAGAAGGACGGGCTGATTTATCGCAGAGACGGAGGAGAAGAGCAGGGGCATAGCCAATTGGTAGTGCCAGCCAAGTATAGGCTGCAGATTTTAGAAATGGGGCATGCGCTTCCATTTAGTGGACATATGGGGCAGGGGGCCACCATACATAGAATAGCGGCTCATTATTTCTGGCCGGGAATGACCCAGGACATCATAAGATTTGTAAAATCGTGTGCTCAGTGTCAGAGAGTGGCACCCAAACACTGGACCCCCCCCCAGTCCCGTTAGGAGAGATGCCCATCGTCGGTACCCCCTTTGAACGAGTGGCGGTTGACATTGTAGGCCCATTAGAAAGAACAAAGCGGCGGAACAGGTTCATCCTGACATTAGTCGATGTGTGCACCATGTGGGCAGAGGCCATCCCCTGGCGGTCACCGACTCGAAACATGTTGCAGAAGCCTTGCTGCAAATCTTTACAAGACTGGGGTTTCCTCAGCAAGTGTTGACAGATAATGGGTCCCAATTTCGCAGCTTGCTGATGGAGGAGATCTTCAACATTCTTCGGACCCAACACATACATACCAGTCCGTATAACCCGGCAGGAAATGGTCTCGTGGAGAGATTCAACGGCAGCTTGATGACGATGCTGCGCAAATTAGGGCAGGAGCGGCCTGAGGATTGGGACCTTTTTATTCCCGCCGCCCTGTTTGCTTATCGCGAAGTCCCCCAGGCTTCTACAGGCTACCCGCCAGCCACCTTATTGTTTGGGCGACCGATCAAGGGCCCCTTGGAGGCACTGTTCAGGTCTTTGACAGATCGGAAGGCAGATGAGACAACGGTGTCAGCCTCCAAATATGTGGCAGAGCTACAGAAGCGACTACAGTTAGGTTGGAAAATGGCCTCAGACAACCTTCGTAAGGCTCGCGCAAAACAGGCGCAGAGATACAACAAGACGGCCAAGGAAAGAGAGCTCCAGGTAGGGGAGAAGGTCTTGTTGTTACTTCCCACCGGGGAAAACAAACTGCGCATTGGATGGCAGGGGCCTTTCGAGGTGTTAGAGAAAATCTCTAACACCAACTATAGGATCGCTATCAGGGGAAAAAGGAAGATATACCACGTGAATCTCCTTAAGAAATTTTTAGAACGAGCCCCACCATCTCAAGACCACCTGTTAGCTTTGGCGGTAGCTATTGAGGCAGAGGACGACCCAGAGGATTATGGGGAGTACCCCTTACACCCAACAGAGTCGTACCGAGACGTAAAATTTGGGGAGAATCTTTCAGAAGGAGCGATGCGAGAACTCAGGACTGTATTACAACAATACGCGGACGTTTTAACGGATAAGCCTGGACTCACCCACCTCTCGGAATTTGAGATGAAACTGAAAGACGACACCCCAGTACGGACTAAAATATATCCGGTCCCGTACGCCAAAGCTGCTGCGTTACGGGAGGAAATTGAAAAACTGCTGGCGGCCAACATCATTTCTGAAACCACATCCCCATACAGTTCAAGCGTGGTCCTATTACAAAAACCTAACGGTGAGACCCGACTGTGCATCGATTATCGATTGCTCAACACCGTGACGGAATTTCAACCGGAAGCCCTCCCCAGCCCTGCGGAACTGTTTTCCAAATTGAGCCAGGCAAAGATCTTCTCGAAAATAGACCTCAGTAAAGGCTATTATCAAATTCCGGTGAAAGAGGACGTCAGGCCGATGCTGGCCTTTAGCACTAGTGAAGGGCACTATACGTTTAACGTCATGCCATTTGGGTTACATAATGCCCCAGGTGCCTTCACACGAATGATGAGGAAGCTATTAGGGCCGTTGCAAAACCCCCACATTCATAATTTTATGGACGATATCCTCATCGCCACGGAAACGGAGGAGGAACACATAGCAACTGTCGCCTCGCTCCTTGGGAGATTGAAGGAGGCGGGGCTTACCGCCCGCCCAAGCAAATGTTTACTCGGCTTTGACACCCTAGATTTCCTATGCCACACTATCGCTCACGGATGCATGTGGCCGCTGGACAAAAACGTGGAGAAAATAAGGAAAGCAGTTCGCCCCATCACAAAAAAGGACACGAGATCCTTCATCTCCCTGTGCGCATATTACCAAAAATTCATTCCGAATTTTAATAGCTTAACAGGGCCGTTGACCGACCTCACTCGGAAAGGTCAACCGGAAAAAATTCGGTGGACAGCAGAATGTGAAGGAGCGTACACCACTCTTAAGGAGCTACTGACCAGTTCGCCAATACTTCGGCTCCCGGATCTAACAAAACCTTTTGTTTTAAGGGTGGACGCCAGCGCCATCGGAATTGGATCCACTCTTTTACAAGCCGACGAATCCCAACAAGGTCTATTGTTCCCAGTCTCCTATGCCAGTAGGAAACTTAATGCGGCCGAAAGAAACTACTCAACAATAGAACGAGAGTGCCTTGCATTAGTGGCTGGGATTCGCAAACACCACGAATACCTATACGGGGTCACGTTTGTAGTGCAAAGTGACCACGCTCCTTTGGCGTTTTTGGGAGCCA
This sequence comes from Oreohelix idahoensis, assembly GCA_024509875.1. Taxonomy (NCBI): domain Eukaryota; kingdom Metazoa; phylum Mollusca; class Gastropoda; order Stylommatophora; family Oreohelicidae; genus Oreohelix; species Oreohelix idahoensis. Next base: position 70,000 of record JAMPIV010014951.1, on the reverse strand, counting down.
ACAAGCACAATAATGCTAAAATCATGAGATGGGCTTTATTGTTGGGCATGTACTCGTTTTCAGTGCAATACATCCCAGGAAAGGATAATGTAGGAGCCGATTTCTTAAGCCGGCACCTAGCTCCGGAAGAGAAGGAGGAAGAAGGAGTACTCACAGACAGCTCTGTAGACAGGAATAAGGAAGGGCCAGTGTGAAACCCAGAGATTTCAGTGATTTAGCACGGTTCCCGTACTTGAAAGGGGGGACTTATGTGACGCTACACTGTAATTCTGACTTTTAACAGGCCCGATTCTGTGGTTCTATTTTGAATTTTCACCAGTTTTATTTTCTTCTGATCACGCGATTTTCCGTTGTTTACGGAAATCGCTATTTTCGGGCACGCTTTTTCACCATTTTATTTCTTCTCATTTGAATATATATCGTGTTTGGTATTTTTTTTGAGTAGATAAATTAAATGGGTTCGTTTATGATGGTAGGTTTATTTTATTCTAGCATCAGTTTTACTTTCTTCTGATTTTTCGCGATTCCCGTAAAGTTCGTTGTTTACGGAAATAATCGCCATTTCCGGCACGCGATATGACGAGGCCGGAAACACGCGGCCGGAAGCACGCGGGGTTTGCGTGGGTTGATAGTATTAATTTTCCTAGCGCTGCCATTGGTCCGCGATTTGCGTAGGAAGGGAAATCCGCGTGGGCGGTTTCTCTTGTATATATTGAGACAGAAAACGGGGATTCGGTCTCTATGAAAAATTACTGCCTGGCCGTAGGACATCGTAATTATCGTTCTCCACCGTGGGAAAAACAAACGAATTTCAGCGAGTCTCGGCGAAACAGTGGGGAGCATAATTTTGTCAAATAAAATTATCCACGGCAAAAGACATATCTCAGGGTCAGAGTACTCGAGTATCGTCAGGAGCAAAAGAAAATTACCCTATGGTCTCTGGCAGTGAAGTCCCTATGCTTCAGCTGGACCGAGGTTTATTTATCATACAGCCGAGAGCATCGCTATTATAGTCTCTAGCAACGGCAGGTGGCCGGGAGACTAGTTTCATTTTGTACAGCCTGAAATCAAGGCTGTGGTTTTTTCCTCTAACTCCGGGGCGGGTTAAAAGAGGGAAGCTATTCAGCAGCAGAAAAGTTTTGTCTACAGTTAATCAAGTCCCTCATGCTTGATATCCGAACATCGTCATCACCAAAATCAGGAACAGGTGACAGGGTTACCATACCTAGGTCCTGATAGAAATCAAGAGAAGAGCGTAACGGAGATGCCGCATCATCAGCCTCGAGTGTTAGAGAGACACTGAGATCAAGAGAGAAAGATAGAGAAGGAGGGAGAAAATAGACAGGACCAGTAGGGTCTGTTCAGTATCCATTGGACGGATAGACACTGAGTCTGCGTTCGAAAAACCAAGTCTATTAATTGTAGCATTTCTTGTGGTGTAGTTATCGGCGCCTATTGCCTAACTAGTAACAAGCTGTGTAGCCGTTCGTTGAGGAAGAGTCACCAGGACTAAGACAGAAATTTATTAGTGTTAGAGAGTGGAGGCTAAAAGTTGACAGCCCCACCAAAGTAGGTTTGGTTTAAATCACTAACCATTTTTATTGTTCCTCAGCAGGGTGACAGGAAGAGTGAATGTGATTTGGGGTTTTTTTTTTTGTTGAGTGTCTCTCAATTTAATTGTTACCTTGGTTTTTCCAGGCCGTGCAACAGTGCACGCTATTGACTGACTTGATGACGTATGATGCCATTTTTATGTTTTCTTGTATGTAAATAAATATATACATATATTATTTACTGGATCAGCTTCTATTCTTTACTATACTTACTCTATGTTGTCTGTATAGTGGTGTTTGTGGTCGTAATTATACACCTTATCTCCTTGTGTTTCAAGGCAGTCAGAGGTGGGGAGACTATAGCCATTTTTTTTAGTCACGAAGCGGCAGGGGGAGATTCAAATCCTGGGTCTATCTCTTGAGCCAATAGTCTCACCTGTCCACAGGCATGTTATTTTCCATCTAAATTCTATCTTCTCAGACTTTCTCATACTAGGGTCTTGCTTTCATTCAGGCACACTCTATAAACTTAAAACCACTTCGTGACACTAACATTAATATATATCTGATTCAAAATTTAAAAAGAAGAGTATTGTAAATCCTGTTACCTTTGGTGTCTTTGTCATCCACAGCATTATCTTTGTTCTCCTTGTCAGCAGCTTCTTTCTTCTTTTCATCTTTTCTTTTCTTCCCTTCTTTCAGTTTCATCTTCAAACCAACCTTAGGAGCAGCACTGCTTAATTTAATTATTTTCTTCTCAGGTTCTGACAGAATATCTGCTTGTTCAGGTGAGTAGTCATCTCGTGTCTCCACTCTCCTTGCATCTTCCTGTTCAGTTTTCAATTCTTCTGTATGTGGCGACTGAAAGGGCAAGAAACAGTCAGCAATTGTGCTGATCTTTTCACAGAATAGAAAATACAGTAAGCCTTAGACCAGGGGTCGGCAACCAGTCAATCCCAATCTCTACCGGTAAATCCCAGTAGATGATTTCGTAGATCTTCAGGTGATGTGTGTGTGTGGGGGGGGAGGGGGGGGCTTTTTGAACTAGGAAAATAAGGCCTCTCCCGCCAGCATTTAAAATCATGGTGTGTATATATATGGTAGATCTTTAGAGAGCTGTGTTACAAAAGTAGATCTCAAAAGCTCCTGGGTTGCCGACACCTTCCTTAGACTAGCACAGTAAAGAAAGAATAATGATCTGCTTGGACCTATGGCTGAACCATCTCCACAACATGACAAACCTATTTCTGACTCTTCTATAATAAGTACAGTACTGGCAACCCCATCCTACAAACAAACAAAACAAAAACAAACAAACTTCCACAACAAGTCAACCAAAGCGTATAATTTAAATAATTCAACTCTGCCATCCATTATGGAAGAAGTCCAGTAGGATTCTGGGCGTGACTACTTGTGCTTTCTTCCAGGAAAATCTCCAGATTTTATGTATCTGGAATGTTCTGTGTAGAAGGCACAGAGATGTGAAACTATCAAATTAACATCATGGGACAAGGTGGAGGGAATAAAAAGAAACTGAAAACAGGAGAAACAGTTCTTTCGTCAAGACATAAGGAAGAAAGTCAAAGGTGTGGCTCTTATGCTGTAATAGAAAGCACAGCACTCTCAGAATAGGAAACAATGGAACCCAAACTAATATAATATTAGCAATATTCAAAATAAAGATCATCATCTAATGTTATGCACCAACAAATGATAAAGAAGAATCTGCGAACAAATTTTACACCAGACTTCAAAATATGGATTAAAAAAATAAAATAAAGAAGTAAAGACTACAATCCTGATTGGCAACTGCGCAGTAAATATAGGAACAGAGAACAGCAACTCATCATGTGAAAACATGGGTGTCACGAACAGTCTGAGAGTGGTTGTTGGTGCATGTGCCCCACAGGGGGAGGCATTGTTTTGAGTGTAGAGTATTACATGTGATTAAGGGGGTCCGTTAAAGAGTGAGTGTATTTGTGTGAAGCCAACATGATGTTGGCTTGAGTTGTTGTGAGCTGTTCGTGTCTGATGTGTGGACAGTGTGAGTGAATGTTGGAACATGAAGAGTGAGTTGGGACTGGGGGTAGAAGGACAGTTGAACAAGGGACGTTGCAGAGTGAGGTAGAACGTGAGATGGTGCAATTATGTTGTTGAGACTCCAGGTTAAATGCAGTGTGCAGAAGCTGCCGATGATGTATTGTAGGGAGATGTTAATTTGTGAAGCCATGAGCTATTTTGTATTGTAGCAGCGTAATGAGAAATATGTGAAGTGGTTCCGCAGTGTTATTGATAGTGGCAGTAGTGTTAGAGGAACAGTTAATTGTAAGCAGTACCATTTGTATTATCTGCACCACACTATCCATGTGTTCTTGTGAATCGTTTTTGATGTGTTAAAATATATGGAGATTGACTCGAAAGTTATGATGATTCATTATTACTTGCGAGTTGGAGTCCCCATGTTCATCATCATTCCTTTTCGTTCCCTGTGGAACATAGGGCAGAAACAGTTGCTCTCCATCGATTTCTATTCTATGCTGTCTTTTTCAGCTGTGCCCAAGTCATTCCAATTTCCCTAGCCTCCTCTTCAACAGTTCTTCTCCAAGTTCTCTTTGGCCTCCCTACTCTTCTTTTCCCCTCTGGGTTCCAGTCAAGGGCAATTCTGGATGTGCTTGATTTTTCTCTTCTGAGTGTATATTCTATCCATCCCCACTTTCATACCTTAATTTCTGTTTGTATTGGCTGTTGCCTGCATCTTTTCCTTAGCTCTACATTTGTTATTACATCTAGCCATCTTATACGGAGGATCCGTTGGAGACATCTATTTACAAATGTCTGTAGCTTGGAGGTGATACTCTTTGAGACATGCCATGTCTCTGAGCCATACAGCAAGACTGACTTCACATTTGAATTAAAGATTCTGATTTTGTTCTCTCTGGATATAGCTGAGGAGTTCGATATTGGTCGAAGGGCATTAAAAGCGCATCTGGCTTTATTTATTTTTGAGCAGACGTCACCAGCTGTTCCCCCTTCTTTGTCAATGTTACTCCCCAGATATGTAAAGCTTTCTACTTCTTCAATGACTTGATCATTGATCTTCATCGAGTCCATCTGCCTGTTATTTATTCTCATTTCCTTTGTTTTATTTACATTTATGTGTAGTCCCATCTTTGCTGCTTCTGTTATTAATCTATTTGTTTTCTCCTGCATATCTTGCTATGTGATAGAAGGCACAAATCATCTGCAAAGTTTAGATCCTCCAGTTGTTTGTTAAATGTCCACTGTATTCCAGTTTTCTCTCCTTCTGTTGTTTGTCTCATAACCCAGCCTATGACCATGAGAAAAATTGTTGGTGATAGCAGACATCCCTTTCTGATCCCATGTTACTGTGATGTTAACTGCTAGATAACGAGTCGGGCACGAAAGGCATACAGCAGACTATGTTTTGGCCAGTGTAGACATTATATGCCCCATGCCATAGTCTGAGAACTAGTTTGTGTCAATAGGCCTGGGACAATGAATACAATATTCATAAACTTCTGTGTTTTAAACCAACTTGTAATAGGAGTAAGGATGTTTCCACATAAAAGAACACATATACATAAAGATATCACCAGATCACTGCACAGAAAATTAGGTTTATCATATCTGCACAAACAAGAAGTTTTGATCATCATTACATAATAGTATGTAGACAAGTAGACGTGGCAGCAAAAGAGATCCTCATCTTCTGTGCCAGCAAAAATACAGATGACAGTTAAATGAAGAAAAAAACATTTACACTGTCCAGCAAATACCAATAACTTCAACATTTAGGAAATGATGTACATACAGAATGAGACATAATGAATGCCAGAACAAAGCATGGATAGCACCATAAACCATCAAAAAGATAAAGCAAGACCTGATGTTCCACAGAAAAGGCTCTCAAACTATACTCAGAGGCAAATAACAAAGAAGAAGCACTAGAAGAGACAAGTAAAAATATGTTGACGAGGCAACAAGAGAGGCAGAGGAAGCTGCAGTCAAATGAACTGTAAGGGATCTATACAGAAATAAAAAGAAGCTGACATGAAAATACAAGCAATCTAACAGCTTTATCAAAAACAAAAAATTGATTAAAACATTAACTACCGCAAGTCGGTGGGACCAGCTTTTGAAATCCTATCATTTGGACCGCGAGCCGCTCAGAGCGTCAATCTAATTTTAGTAATAAAACGAATGAAAAACGTACTGAAACACTTTCTGATCTGGTTCGAGATTTTAAGTTGCCACCGCGAAACAAATTCCCAAAGCATGGTTGTTGTAGAACACTGGAAAATTGATATTATGTTCATATTTTTAGCGTTTTGGGTTAGTTACCAAATCGTGTAAAACTGTTTACCGTGGCAACTAGTGATAGGACCACAAAAAATGCGTGTACATCTCGCCTAATGGCTGAATAGGCTAGAAACTTGTTTAAACAATTGACTGATAGATCTAGCAACGAGGACAAGAGTGAAAACGGTGTGCACATTGTTTGAAATAGTGATTTTGATAGAGATGGGGCGCAAGCAGTTATAATTGTGAAAATATTGCAAGTCCTTGGCCATCGGACAGCCGTTAAATAGCAACAACCAATATTAGAGTTACAAATGGTGCTTATTGTAATAGTACATTCATTTATCTTTAAAATGACGTGTAATTCATAAAAATCTGTAAACAATTACGAAAACTACAGCTTACTTTGTGCAAGCACCTACAGGATGAAAATGGGAAAAAAATTTAATTCGGCCAGTGTGTTTTTCAATTCAGTAGTTAATGTGTTAATTCTTCTTCTTCTTCTTCCGTCCTTAGCCACCGACCGTCAAAGCAGTCAGTGGCCATTACGCCTAGTGGCGTCTTAGGGCAACAGCAGATAGGTTTTCTTTGCCATTGTTTCCCATCACGCCTATTGGCGTCTTTAGGGCAATGGCAAATCAATCCATCCGCTGTTGTTTCCGTAATCGAAGTGACTGGCAAACGGGTGATCAGCCCGTTGGTAATGTGTTAATTAAGCAACATAAAAAGAGTGAATGAAAAGATGGATGGAACACTTTAAGGGCAACCACTACAGTGAAAACTAACTTTTGCTCTAATAATATTTTCACACTTTTTATATACTCAAAGGACAAAGTGTATGTCCATGAACCAAATTCTACAGTTTACTTTGTTAAAAAAAAAAAAAACGTGGTTACCATGGTAACCCCAAAAAAAAAAAAAATCCCACATAAACATTAGACAATGTGGTGGATTTTGATGTTATGAAATGTTTCCTTATTGTACTGAATGAGGCCAGCTGTGAAGGTCCCTGATTCTAACAAAATTAGGGTTGAGTTATCAGGGTACCTTGCTGCTACCACCTTATGGCCCTCAAGCAGACTTATTCTTGACTAGTATGAATGATAGCTACGTCTATTGTCTAGGGATATGCAAGTGTGGTGTGATGGTACTTTAACAAATAATACACATCTATACAAACAAGTATTAAGGTCTATGATTAAAGGAAATTACACCTGGGATAAATTTGTACAATTAATAATTTTCTGTATGATTTATTTGGTCCTGAACCTAGTATTCTTCTGGTCAGGACTTTAAAATGAAAAGAATTCAAGATATATACAAAATGTAAATTTTAGACCCAAAGGGACAAGTGTCCAAACAAATACTGTTTAACTATACTAATAGTGTTACTAAAATTTGTCTATTACTGGTTTCTATCACTCCCAGTCTCTTTAATATACAATGTCACTGTTAAGTTCTCTGGGGAAATAGTTTATTCTTGTTATACAGGGGGTGCTAGTCTTAAAGCTGATGTAGAGTTAGGGTGCCAGATATTTTACTTATCTGGGCACACTTGAACAGTCTGTACACTTGGTGTCACACGATTTCGCTATGATAATGGCCAAAAGTAACAGGGTAGACTCTGCAGGTCCCTGTCACTACTGTGCATGAAACGACTTCTCACTGCTTCTCATAGACATCTGGCACCGGACTAGTGCCAGATAAAAACCCTGTAACAATGAAATAATGTCTCCTTGTTGATATCTTACTTCAACTGTGTTTTATATATACAAAAGAGAATACATAAGAAATAAAGAGCTGGGTCATATCTAATGGACCAATCCAGCACATCCATTCCACAGTGTACCAGTGTTGTTCACATGTCTCTCCTACAAAGGCGGCCCTGCATCTGCAATAATATTATTAATCTTTCTTTTCTGCCATACAATAGGATAGGTGAGCTGTGTCCCTCTGGTCACCTAAGAAAACCTTTTTAATTCACAAAACATGTGCATTTACAAAACTGGCAATGTGTTATAGCCTAATTATACCTTCAGGCCCTGCACAAATCAGCTTGGGACCTGATTACTTACAGTCGTGATGGCAGCATCTCTCACTCACATTTTTAAACAAAATATATATATGAATAATGTCGGTCTTACCAGAAATTCAATAAAAAAATCACAGGTACGTTGAATAGCAGATTCCAGATATACTGCTGGCTGAACTGTGATGCCTATTACTTTAATATATATTTGCTTTAATAAGGCTAATCACTTTTTCCAGAAATACACAACGTCATGCTCTAGGGACTATCTTCTACAAATGGCGTCAAGCCTTTGAATGTACTCAATAATATGAAATTTTTTGACCAATGGGATCTACTACTAAGATTTTCCATTCAAATTTTTAAATCTAAGGTCCAATTTCGGTCCAATGTTAGTGTACTTCTGTCGGTCTGTCAGTCCGAACTTGGCATTTACCAAAAATAAACTTGGTTTTGGCCTAACACTACCAAAAAACATATTCAGTTTGAGCCATCCCATAATTTTTTCTCCCCTTTCTACATGTACCCTTTCTTGCCTTTTTCAAGGACGCGTCAAAAAATGTTACCGTTAGTGCAAGTCCAAACGAGCATGTGTTGGTCTGTCTGTACGAACAAATATAGTCTTTTGTCCATAACTTTATTTCTATCTGTCGGATTTTTTATTCGAAAGCATATTACCCATCAGGACAAGACCAGCTCTAAGACTAGCTAACTTTTATGATCTTAAACCTATTAATAAAGAATTCAATATATTTTCCATTTTGGTGTTCATTGTTTTCTAAGTTTCAACTACTTGAATGTTATAAAAATCATCGCAGATCTTCCTTTTTCCCGGCAGGAAGTAATTATGCGTGTGTGTATATATGATTCTACAGTGTGCCTTTTGTTAGAAAATGTACTGGGCTTGGCGGTTTATTTTTAAATTTTAAAGCTCGCGACATCGTTTTCGACACAAGCTAACGGCATCGTCTCGCACTGTCGGCCTGAGTAGCTAATTCAAACTTCTAACACTTGACAAGCCGGCAGCATGTGTCCGCTCTCTCAATCTTATGCGTTCGTGTGTTTTATTCTTTCTATCTTTCCTGGAATAACTAAGCTTGTCTTTTTCAAATTTTTATCGTTAACCCTTGACGGGCGCGTTATAAAGTCCAATACTACTAGCACTGCAATAAGGTTTTAGACTACGTTCTATACTACCGAAATCAATGCGTTTTCTAGCGCAGGGAAGAAGACGCGGTACAACTTTACTAATTCTATACATATTATTATACTTTATTACATATAATTAATGATTTTATCGCTGTATCAATGTACTTCATCACAGACAAACATAAAGGTATGTTTTCAGGCACTCGTAAGAAATAAAGAAGTAGAACACTAGACAACAGAAAAACAACAGACGTGAGTGGCTTACCCAGGACTCGAACCCCAGACCTTCCGCGCGACAACCCCGCCTAGCTATGCAAGCGAATCACACTATCCTCCCGGCCATCTTGGCATCACCAAAAATGATGCTTCGATGACGTGTTATAAATGTTTATAAAACATCCCCCATATTGGATTTTTTTAACGTGTTTTCAAGAAAACATATCAAATGTTTCCTGTTGTCCAAAGTTTATCAAATTGCACATACATGTTGTGACTGACAATTACAAAATTTGTACAGGAGCTTTTTTTGATAAGTTTAAAATTCTATTTTTAATGATTTTTAAAGAAAAAAATACACTATCGTATATTTGTTTGAAATAATATATAAAAATTTTTTTTTAGATATATATATAAAAAAATTACTAACATATCAAAATTCTCTTCTGTACAAATAAAGATATATATATGTGTACTACAGGCATGCAAAATTTTATAATGGTCTGTCAGATTGGTTGTTAGTTTTGTAATTTTTTGTTAATAAAACGTTAATTTAAAAAAAAAAAGCATTGTCCTCACTGAGTGCCTTGTTTTGTCCAATATACTCCATTCTTGGGTGGGGGGGCGGGGGGGGGGGGGGGGGGGGGGGGGGAAGAAAGTGTCTCTAAAATTGTCCAGCACTATATGCTGCACCTCCTTCAGCTTCCTGCAGCTCCTCCTCTTGCCTTTGTCTTGCCTCTTGCCTAATTTTTCTTCTTTTTACAAGTTTGTCAGCCTCATATTTCCGGCTGTTGGCCAGATGTTTCCTTAATCGCACCTGTCCAAGGCGTTTCGAGTTTGTTCCAGATGCTTGGCCATACAGCTTTTTTATTTCTGCACTGGCCGATGGACCAAAGTTGAACTCTCCAATGGCCACAAGGACACTGAATTTGACTTTTTTTAATGACACAAATTTCCGTTTGCTGCAACGACTCCATATAACATTGTGGAGGCTTTCATTTTCATTTTGAGTTGCACCTAGCTCACACCGCTTGAGAAGATGCTGATCAGTAAGACGCTCATAAATAGGGGCTAAGTGCTTATGGAGCAGGTTGTAGTCTAGCGGAGTGTGAACTTAGGTCTTGTGCTGTCCGGCAGCATCTCCTTTGGCCATGGAAGTCTGATAGAAACACCAGGAGTTTTTGCCTGGTGGACAAAAATTATGTTGGGGTTTGTCGTTTGTTGAATGCCCATGGTAGAGAGAAGCCATGATGGCTTGTTTTATCTCTGGGGCTGTACTATGCTGGCAGATGGCCCTGGTGTAGTAAATACACAGTTTTCGTATGGCATTTTGGGTCAGACGACCATGGCCATTTCCCCCAAGGGTGACTTTTTGTTGTTTCCTGCAGTCAGTAATGAGTGTCCTCAATGCAGTGCCTAATTGCTTTGTGACATGGTTGACACACTCCTCTTTGGTTATGTCAACTTCTGGACCATACGGTTTGGTGTCGCAGAGTCTGTTGTAGGCCTTGGAATCGCCATCTGATAGCAAAACAGTGTAGGGTAGCTTGTGATTTGCCACTGAACGAAGAAAGAGAACCTCACAGGCTTTTACCTCCATCATTCCAGCTGACCCTTCGTAATTATGGCAGCAGTCCTTCAGATGCTCTGCTTTCCATTGTTCATATTTATCAGGCTGGTTTTTCAGTTGCCACTGTCCAGTAGTCTCGCAGGTGTGACAGAAGGAAGACATAACGTTCGTATCGATGATCATGCCAGTCAAGATGTTGATAACACTGCCAACACCTATCAGTGACTTATAACCTCTAGTTAGCCATGCTGCATCAAAGCTGACAGCGATGTCAATGACTTCTTTTTTATTAATGGTACGATGCTGACTCTTAGCATGTTCAGCTCGGACGATACTGACGGCACGTTGAAATACTGTCGAGTTGTGCATGGTATCCAAATGATCAAAAATTTGATCTGCATATTTATGAAATGCTTTCTGGTGCAGGCCAGGGAGATCTAGGTTCTCAATGAAGATATTGAACGTAGATGGGCCCATTCCAGACATGAGGGCACCAAGAACAGCAGATTTGTTAATTGCATGTCCCTGAGGGCCGCTGCCTTCTGGTTCCCTTTCGGGTGTGTACGTTCCAGAAATTGCTTTTTCACATGTGTGGCACACAACTTCCAGGAAACCCTTTGACTTGGTGTTGTCAGTTCTTGTGTGCAATGTGCTCTGCGTGCACACGTTGGTGAGCAGATTGTTGATGAAAGAAATGTCCACAGTGGTTCTGTATGTAGGCTTAGGTTGGGCACAGACAGTGTTATGAGGAGCACCATTTTTGCTCGCGCTCAAGTTCATTTTTATATCAGATCGACTTGGGCCAGTGGTGAAAGGCATTATTGGATCAGCGATTTGAACTATAGGTCTATCGGATACTGGTATGCAGACATTCGCTGATGATGATGATAAGCCTACATCAGTTTGGTTATCATTCACCGTTGATTCGGTCGCATCATTGCTAGAAATTACATACTGCGGACGCGTTCTAGCAGCAGAAAGTTGTTCTAGCCTTGCTTTCGTACCTTTTCTTCCCATTTTGAAGTACAGGGTTCATAGTAAATTTCTTCAAGCATTTTCCAGGTCCAGCACGTGATTTTCAAGGATGGGAAACTAATATTTTCCTCATCTAATTTTCTCAGATATAATTATCACTTTGCTGACCAGCAATCCGGAGCATTACCGTCTCCCATTACCAAGGGTGTTTGCAGATTTCTTTAAAAAGAACTTTTTTTTTTTTTTTATGCATAAAAGATTGAAAAACAGACATCTTTTCCAAGTTTTTAGTGAATTTGTTCAACATCAGCGCAATAAAATGTTAGTGACATGGATGGTAATGAATAACATAAGCTTGATTGGCGTACTGATTTAACGATTAACCACGTATATCAAAATAAAAGGCTAATAAAATTGAGAATAAAATGCAAAAAAAACCTGTATTTTTCGTGTTCGTCTTTTTTGAATGTATTCTGCGTCTGTGGCATCTGACAATGAGCATTTGTAAATGTTTGAGTAGTTAAGTACCTCAAGTTGGAGTCTGAGCTGCTTTTTTCATTAACTGGGGTTGAAGTTGTAGCTGTAGGCCTCTGCAAGAGCCTTTGTCTGGATCGCTGATAATCCTTGACTGTGTGGTATAACTTGAAGCACGGTATCAGGCATAGAGGTACTTTGCAATCTGGGCAGTACATGCAAGTCTGGCTTCTGTTCCCTGCAGCCTTACATACTTTACAGTCTGGTTTGTACCTTGCCCTTTCATATTTATCAATGAAGTGGTGCTCAGTAAGTCGTGTTGTTGTGACCTGTGGTTTTGAAGGTGTCACATTGCGAAGAATAGCAGGTTCAATAAGAGTCATACTGACATCCTGATCTTTGCTTTGATCTTTTTTTGTAGAGTTGGCAGTGTTGTAGGTTATATGCCCATTGACCAGGGCAGTTTCAACTAAGGAATGATATAAAAATAGGATCTGTGTGGGTAGGGGTTGCTTGCACCTAGTTGGCTGAAGTGGTCGACACATCCCATACTTTTGCTGTATTTTTCTGCAAGCACTGGCTTCTGAATTGTTCTGCCCTAAAGAATTTGTCTTTCTAACTGTCTTGTTTATATTATCATTGCAGTGAACAGTAGATATAAGGTTAAATCTGTTCGTATCATGCCAGGTGACTGTCGGCATGCCATATCTTCTATCGCACTAAACACAGGATGATTTGTCTTTTTCAATTTGAGTTGCTTTTTCTTCAGTGCTACAGGAAAATGCTTCCTATTTTCAGCTACTGTTCCAAATACACCAATCTGAATTTCAGGTCTTGAAATAAAGCTGAAGGCTGAATAAAAACTACCACAGAAGAGAATATGTCCCTTGTTGCGTATGAAATTTGAATTAAAACTATGGTGACTTTTCACTGAAAAAAAAAGAGTCCAAATAATCTCAGCTCTGAGAGTTTTTTCCTTGGTCACAAATGATGTCACATCTGTAGGTCTCCTAGTAGTGTTAGACGATTTTGACATGTCCGAGGGAGTAGTGTTTGATGGTTTTGATGTTTCTGAGGGAAAAACTGCTCCTTGGGGTTGTGTTCTTTTCTGTTTAAAAAAAAAAAAAAAAAAATGGAACACACAAATAACTTATGAGTAGGCCTAAGCTATGTATATTTACCAAGTCAAAATTCTAAACGCATACATAATATAGTCAAACAATATTTAACTAGAACAAAAGGTAATATATAGTAATTGGGAGGGTAATACTTATGATAAGTGAAAATCTATTAAATATCTAACTGGAAACAGCAGGCCTTTACACCCCCATCTTTACTATTTTTGTTGGGTTTTGTTTCGTTTAGATTTTTTTAAAATTTAATTTAATATTTTTTTTTTTCTTCTTAAATAACATAGGCCTATGCACAAAATTGGTGATTTTCATTTATCCTAATTACAGTGATTTGACAGATGTGATGCTACTTTCGTGTATCGGCGGTTATTCATGTTATCTGGAATTAAAAACATGTAGGCCTATCCTAATTAGCCTATAACCCTTCAGAGGTAGAACGGGATAAGTCTTTTCATCATAAATATAATAAAAAAGCATTCAAAATATATTTATTTCCAAAAAATGTGGTGAAATGAACAGTGGGACATGGGTCTGATAACAGGGTATGCTATAGGATATGGAATCGCCATCAATTTCTATTCCTGACCATCTTAAACTGTGTCAAATATATTCCCGTATGCAGATGTAAACCAAGAAATTTCATTCAAACGCTTGCCTATAGGCTAATTTTGGCCATGGTTAAAAATAAAACTGTAAATAGGCCTACACTGTAAATTACAGACGCAAGTACAGTAGGCCTATCTATAAACTGGACTTATTTAAATAGGTTTTATGAATGAGATGAATGAATTTATTACTTACCTCAGTTGAAATGAACGATTTAATACAACTTGAAGTTCTTGGTGTTTTTCCCAGTAGCCTTCGAGTAACAACAGACGCGACGAGCGCTAAAAATAAATCTGCGTTTACGTCATTAACGCAGAGCGCCGAAAACTAAACCGCCGAAAACTTCTGGAAATGGATTTAGTGCGCAAAGGGAAGTAAAAATTCTACGGTAACTGAAGTTTAGCGAAAAATACCATCAATAACCGAAAAATGGACGCAAAGTATCGAACTTTCAATTTCGTATTTTTTTTCCAGGTCCGATGCGGAACATTCAAGGCCTTTAGCCATTTTTCCAGGCTTTTCAAGGCCTGGATTTTTTTTTTTTTTTTTCCAGGTTTTTCCAGGTCGCTACGAACCCTGGAAGTAATAGGACACAATTTAATGAGATTTAGACTGTAATCCAGAGAGAGTAGTTTCGATGAAGAAACACCATGTACAAAGCAAAGAGTTATTTTGTTTACGGCGGAAGTAGCTGTTGTTATATTCCGGATTAGTGCAGGCACACCAGCGTGTTGTTAAGACTAATCAAAAAGATAAACACGAATGCGCCATGAATGAGGGAATTAGGTCACCGCGTGACCACTCCTTGTAAGGAAGCTAATGTAAAATTAAGGAGATTTTGAATGCCAAATCACGCAGAGCCATGAGAAAGAAAGAGAGATACAAAAATTCCCTTTTCGCCGATACCAAATACTCCAAGATGTGGACAGCTCAACTAAGGTATTATTGAGAGGCAAATCTTGCATTTTCGGCACAAATTTGCAAACCATAGCTTAGGGGGAGTGCGGAAAATATGCTTTTTGACACATCAAATGAATTTTTTATGTCATAAATCCTTGTTCAATCAATTCCTCGATTATTTAATAAAATAAGCTCAAAAGTAAAAAATATTGATATTTTGTATCAGAAACTCGATTTTCACTGCCGTGCATGCCCTTAAGGAACTTGCAGAACAGCTCCACAAACATCCAGCCAGCATAATAGAATTACAAGTGAAATAAGGAAGAAGTAAAGACAAGCTTGACTGTGTCATCATCTAACTTTGTGCTCCTGACAGCCACACTACAGCTGGTCCCCTTGCAGGAGGCCTGCACCAAGCATGTGCACGCTCTTTTGTTACGGTGGTTTCTATGACAATTTGTTTTATATGATAAAGTTGCAGAACCCTGCCTGAAGGTGCAGCAGTAATATCTATTCTTGTTCTCTTGAGAGCTCCCTGGGAACAACACCGAGTGCCTAGCATTACATTTCCTATATTTTGTCATGGTATGTGCATCTTTATGATGTGCTTAGGACTGACTGTACTGTGGTGGTGTAGATGGCAGAGAAAGGCAAATACGTATCTCAAAACCTTGAAGTCATACTTTTTGTCTCCTCAGACCCCACGAGAACTATAGGGGGCAGAGGTTTTGAATTGCCATCATGTTTTTTGAGTTCCTTGCAGAGAATGGAGCCACCTTACAGGAAACCTGCATCAAGTAGTCACATGATCTTGTAGCATCTGGTTTCTGTGGCACAATGTTTTAAATGATGAGGTTTCCAGCCCCTACTCATGATATAATCTTATACTAGTCACCTTCTACCTTACGTCTGAGGATGCAGTAGTCTTATTTCTTCTTTGTCTATTTAGGGACCCCCAGGAACTATGGGATTGGGGGGGGGGGGCATAGATTTTGAATATCCATCTATTGATTCCAATATGGGTGACCCCCACGCCCCCAACAACACAAAAACCCACACCTAAAATAGATATCTCAAAACATAGATGTCCTAACCTGCGTGACATTTCTTTTAACCTTGACATCTCTCTGGTCCTCCTCAGGTTCATCATAGTCTAAAGTGTTGACCACCTCATTTTCCATATCAAAGACTGTCTCAGTCAGCTTCACATCTCCTATCAGGTTCTGGACCAATCAGAGAAGATAAACATGTTGTATATAAGCAGACAGTACCCTCTACAAGGTCAGGGTTTCACAACTCTCAGAAGTAGCTCAAAATTAAAAATGAAGAAAACCTTGCCTCTGTACCATCATGTACTAAAGTCCCGCTCTCTCCCTCAAATATAAAAACTTCCAGAAGAAACATTAAACAGACCAGCAACAACATATTAGAAACGAGACAGTGAGACATGCAGCTGTTCTAACCTTAAGTACATCAGATGAGATCTCCATGCTGGTAGTTCTCTTTGTTGTTTTGGCAGCCTTTGAAGTCTTTGAGCCCCACTTCCTTTTTTTGATTCCTTTTTTGGCCACCGTCTCTTCATCAACATCTGCATTATTCACACTGTCTGCTGCTCAGACAAAAAATGATTTCGATAAGAAGTATTATTCAAATGCTACAACAGTGCAACCAATCAAGAACTGCTCTGTGCTGTAAAAATGTCAGGGTAACAGAGACGACAAAACCCTGTGACTTTTCACAGCCCCTCCCCTGTTCTGTGCTGTAAAATAAGGCAGGATAACAGAGACAACAAACCCCGTGACTTTTGACAGCAGCCAATGTCATTTGTGATTTCTTGATAACCACACGGCTCATAAGAGACATGTCCTGCCAAAGTGGCTGCCTATGACTGATTAAGTCTGTGCCACAAATAAGTAATTTTGTCTAAGAATATAAATCATGGATTTTGCTTAAAAGTGTGACATGTACTTCATTATGCCATAAACACATAAATATTTCAAATAAAAGAACTGCTAGGAATGAGCCAGGGAAAAAAAAACACATGTAAGAAACCTTTGGACTTGTCCATCAATTCTGCCATTTTACCACTGCTTGCATCCAGACCACCCTGTATTACTTGCTGTTTTTCCTTAGCTTCATACGACCTGCTCTCTTGCTCCTGTGTTATTTGGATGAGAAAGTAAATGTTGAATACCAGAAACTAACTACATATCTCTAAAACTTAGAAAAGTCATTTTTTTTTTGTTTCCTCTCTCTCCTCCTTTCTCTTCAATTTAAGCAGAATGAAAAGATACAGTACTTCCTAAATTTTCAGACCACAATTACAACAATGGAGAAAATGTTTAGATCTGATGAAACTCTCATGCTGAATTAATATTCTTCTACCACTGACATGGAGTATCAAGTAAAAGAAGAGAATATAATCTGGAGATTTTCTTCTTGACAGAAATGAAATGGGAAACAGATAAAGAAGAAAGCTAATGCAGCTCTTCAATGCAGCTCTTCTTGACTTAGAGTAATATTTTTGAAGCAAACAGAGAATGCTTTTTTCTAAAGACAGACAGCACAATTATGAACGAGTCAGTTTGGGAAGAACACCCATTCCAAGCTGAAAAAAGGATATAATGGTAGCAACAAAACAAAATATGTTTGAACCAAATACCGCCAGCCATTGCCCTTGCACTGAATATCTGTAGGATGAAAAATCTTTGATTAGGCCAGCCATTTCTTCTTTAGTCTGAGATCATGTTGGGTCCAGGAGTGCTCTGTTCCACTTCTGATCATGAGGACATCTGCTGTTTGGCTTTCTACATACATGTGTCAGCACTTCAGAATGGATGGTCAGTGTTCAATGGTAATGCCAAATGTTCTTGGTGCCTGTTATTAGTAAGCAGCAAGCTGAAGTAGCCAGGTCTTGAAGCTGGACTGAGATAACAAACAGCATGTCATGGTACACAGGTACTGAGAGTTGACTGTTTAAATTAATAATAGTCCATCTTTCTTGAACAGTCAAAAAGTCATATTGTTCATATGTCACTGTGACAGTGAAGGTTACAAACGTGCTCTTCAGACATAAGTACTACTTCATCAGTCTCTTCTGACAGCCAAGATGTTGCAACAACTCTTATCATCGCATGCTCTAGCAGACGGTCATGTGAAGATGTGGTCTTGTTTCCATGGGATGACAGATGAATCTTGACAATGGTGCTGACCCTGAATCAAGTGATGAAACAGTTATCAGTCTGATGACAGTCACATACTCTAACAGACAGTCATGTGAAGATGTGGTCTTGTTTCCATGGGATGACAGATGAATCTTGACAAATCATGTGAAGATGTGGTCTTGTTTCCATGGGATAAGTGAGTTGGCAATAGCACAGTGATGACCTTGAATCATGTGATGGAACAGTTATGACGACAGCCGCAGACTCCCAATTATAAACTGCTGTGTTGCAATTAACTGTAACTGGGTGTTGAAGAGCCCTCATTGACATGTCTTGTAAGACTAACAGTTTCTATTTGCAAGTTAATGTTTTTCAGAGATGTTCCCTTCTGTTGAATTACAGGCACATAATACCATTAGCCCAGGGAATTAATGTCCAGTGTGAATAAAACACTGCAGCTCGTGGCAGTGATGTGAAAATGTCCATGATTGTCCCCTCGAAGCAAAGCTAAATTCATAGTCACATATGACACAAAGTCTCTACATTCAATGGTTAACTGTCTTTTTGAAGTAAGGACAAACATCACTGTTAAATATGTGTCTTCTATATTCGCTGACGAGGGTCTCCTTGAATTACAGAAATAGTATAATGGAGGAACAACGTCTTCTTTGTTGACAGGTACAGGTGCAAGTCTTGTTCAAACGAAATGCAATAATCCACCAGGGTAATGGACACAGTGTGTAGAGCAGGGTGTCTACAATCTGAATGGGTGTGCACACTATGCAAAGCTGGTTTGTGTAACTGTACAGGGGTTTGGCAACCGAAGACCTCTCATCCTCCTGGATATAGCTATCGGGTTGAATCAATGCAAGGCAGGTAAAGGATGTACAGTTAAAAAAAAACAACACAAAAAGGCTAGACCTAACATCAGAAAGCACTTAATAAAAAATCTGTCTCATTGATTTTAACAAAGTGCAATAGATGTTAATCAAGCAAATGTAAAAGATTAATTACTAATTTAATCATTTCTGGCTTGAAATTATGAAATGATACTCAAGACTGTGAAATCTAGAAAAGGGAGCAACATTTGACGGCACAATTTGTCAGCATTCAATCCAGAGGTTTAAACCATGGCCTCAACTTCTGCATCGCCACTGTTACAGGCACAGATGCCAATTGGAGTCACTAGCTAAATTGCTGTAAAAACATTTAATATTTTCTTGGTCTCCTTTTATGTGACAAAAATATTTATCCTGAGCAATCAAAGTTGCTTACTATCATTTCACTTCAGCAATGATAGGTGGATATCTTCATGTGATTACTCTCATAAGTAGAAATTACATATCCCTCTTGTGCATTCAAATGTTTCTTAATTATCAGTTCATTTCTACCAGAAAATTCCTTCAAATCTGCCTATTTAGTTTTCAATGTGTGAACATGAAAATTTTCTTTTAAAATAACGTATTTAATGAAATAATGCCAAAGCTGTGATTTATTATCAATTTTTTAAAATGAAGTTCATTAAAAATAATATCTGTTTCCATGTTATCTATGTAGTTCTACGTGTATTATATATGCTTTCTATAAATGTATGCCACTAGGTACTCCAAACCGCCTGTATTTACCGCTTACGGCACAAAATTCTCATTTTGTCTATAACTTCAGCCAAAGAGTGCAACTTTATTTGATATAGCATTTAAATAAAACTGGTATCAACAGAAAGCTTGTTTTCTTATTGTTTTCATGGGTGCAAAAATAGTTTGAAATATTATGAATGAGTTTGTCTTTTAAGTGTTTAAAAAGTATGTGTAAACGGGTTTCGCGCTGATCCCACAAAGAAGTAGGGGGTTACCCTTTTCAAATCGCCAGCGCTGCGTGTCAAATGAAGTCAGTCGTGTCAAATGAAGTCAGTCTGCTTTATAGTCTCAAATTGTTCAGCAGTGAATGTCCTTTCTATTGGTGCCTAGGACATATTTATAGAACAACAATAAGATTATAAAATTTGCGATTTTACAACAAAAAAGCTTTTTTTTTTTTTTTTTTTTTTTTTGCAGAAAACGGTCTCTTTTCATGTGTCCTATATCAAAGTAAAGAGCAAAACCATTTTCTTCATAATTTCCAAATATAAAAGTGATCCGAAGAGAAGACAAGGAGCGCTTTGTGCAAACGTAAACACAGTCACATAGCCGCTAGTCACCCAGTCATCTGGCCACTGGTTTTGCACGCTAACATTGGACCTATTTGAGACGAATAAACTTCCATAGATGAGTCGAATCCAATAATAATTTACATGAATGCATAGGCAAGTAGTTTTCTTGTTTTTTTTTTGGGAAGTGATTTCATTATGTATTAATTTGTTTTCTTGTTTAAAAACTACATTGAGTGCTTTAGCTACAGTCATCAGATGACGTGGACAAGGTGAGATCAGTGTTCGTGTTCTAAACCTTCCCTATATAATTAGGTGAGTTTTTAAGTGATAATACTTATTATATCAACTAGTTCTTGAGTTTTTATGGGTGCAGCAATTTGGAACATGTGTGTTTTTAGCCTCTGGCTTGAGTTTGGGTCTTTCAAAATTAGGTATTTCAGTCTAGTTTACCGACCGAGACAAAATGGCCGACGTTACCTCTACTGCGAGTGCCTAGGTCTATAAATCTTCTTCTTCTTCTTCTTGCGATCGCATCTTTGATGATTACACCGTCAGACGAGTTCTCATGATGAATTCGACTGTTGTTTGAAGTTCCTCTTTAACTCCATATACCTTTGAGTTTAGTGTTGAGTCATTGGGCCAGTATATCTTTCTTAACTGGTCATACAGAGGACAGTCCTGTAGAACATGCTCAGCAGTTTGTTCGCTTAATCCACATGTGCACAGTGGTGAAGCAGACAATCGTAGCTTGTGCATGTGTTTATTCAGTTTGTTATGCCCTGTCCTGAGTCGAAAAATAGTTGTCTGTCCCTGCCGGTCGAGAGTGTGATAGTCGTCTTTGGGTTGGTTCTGTTCTCTTCTGATAGTCTGGATAGCTCTCTTTTTCTCAAAGTATGTGACTTCATTATCTTCTTGTTCACATTCTCCTCCCTTTTTTGCAAGTTTATCTGCCTTTTCATTTCCGGGTACACCACAATGAGATGGTACCCACTGAAGTATGGTTCTCTTTTTGGCAGCTACCTTGTTTAGTTCATTTCTCAGATGCGGGAGTTTACCACCTTTGAGAGCTTGCAGGACAGACAGTGCATCTGTGAGGATGACTACCTGGTGGCAGTCAGAGTTGGTGTTATAAATCATATTTGCAGCTTGCTCTAGAGCTTGAACCTCAGCTGTATAGTTGGAACAGAATTTACCAGTGGGAATGTGCCCAGTCTCATAGTGGTTGTCAGGATATGAGATAAAGATACCGGCACCTCCATTCCTAACAGCATTAGTTGCTGATCCATCTGTATAGGCATGTATCCATGATTGATCGGGATAGCTTTCTTGGATCATACTCAATGTAGCAGTTCGTTTTTGCAGATCATTATACTCACATCCACTTGTGAGACCACTGACTGTTGTATTAATTTGGAGGGCACTGCTGGCCTGCTCCCATGGTACAGGGTATAGGGTGGGCTTCAGTGGTGTTGTCTTCATGGATAGGTCTTCTTGATGCTGTCTTATAAGTCTTTTCCCCCGATGCACAAAGCTGCTACGCTTTAGACGTCCCAATGCCAGATCATCTAGTCTTGCCTTCATTGGGTGCATTGGCATACTGTTGTACTTTTCCATCTGGATCATGGTTTTTGTGTCTCTTCTATGGGACAATGTCTGTAATCCAGCAACCTTCTGCATCTCTGTTATTGGTGTAGTTTTCATGGCTCCTGTAATGAGCCTGAGAGCTTGATTTTGCACCTTGTCCAAAGACTGCAGATGTGAGTTAGCAGCTGATGACCATGCTGCTGAGCTAAACTCCAAGTGTGGTCCTATTACTCCATCACAAATCCTCTTTAGATTTTGTTCACTTGCTCCCCAGTTGGTACCTGCTAATTTTCTGAGTATGCCTAGTCGTCTTCGGGCCTTTCCTTCTGCATTTTCAATATGCTTATTCCATGTAAGCCTTTGGCCAAATGTCACCCCAAGATAGGTGGGGTAGCTTTCCTCCTTGATCACGGCCGTCCCCAGGTGTATGTTAGCTGATTTGTCCTTGGGGGCGAGGGAGAACAGTGTTGTGGAGGCCTTGTCTGTGTTTATTGTGATAAGCCATTTCTCTGCCCATGACACTAGCATGTCTGCTGCCCGCTGCATTCTATAATTTGCTGTGGTGACATTTTCATCAGCGCACCAGAGTACCAGGTCATCTGCATATAAGGCAGCTTTAACTCCTGCAGGGAGATCTTTCACCAGGTCATTGATGTAAACAAGGAAGAGTGTTGGGGAAATTACTCCTCCTTGAGGTACCCCCTGATGGAGCAACACTCCTCTGCTCTGCAGACCGTCAAGAGCGACTCCAGCTCTCCTGCCATGCAAGTACGACTGGATCCATCCCATCATGCCGCCCCGGACCCCACCTCTCCTAAGTTCTGCAATGAGGCCATCTTTCCACACCCTGTCAAAGGCCCGCTTGAAGTCGACCCAGATCGCTAGGACCCTTTTCCTCTCCCGGAAGGCATCCTCCATTGCCCGAGACAAGTAAGCAACTTGGTCTTCTATACTGTAGCATTCTCTAAATCCAGCTTGTTCCGGCACCAGGATCTGCTCAGACTCTAAATACCATTTCAATCTGTGGTTGACTATTCGCTCCATAGTCTTCCCAACACAGCCTGCGAGACCGACTGGCCGGCAACCTGCAGCCTCGGTCTTACACTTCCCTTTCCCCAGTATGGGTACCGTGATGGCCTCTCTCCACACCTGGGGCACCGCTCCCCCCAACCAGCTGTGGCCGAATATCTCAAGCAGCCCTGTCTCTGCCGCTGAGCTCAGACCCACTAGCACCTCGTTGCTGATTCCGTCTGGGCCGGGTGACTTTTGAAACTTAAGCTTGGAAATAGCCTTCTGTAGTTCTCCTAGCGCGACGGGTTCCCTCACCGGGGCAGGAGTATCTGTCTGTCCCATGGCTGCCAGCATCTCTTTTCCCATCTCTCTCTGATGGTCTATGTCAACGGGCAAGCCGCCCTCTGAACTGCATCCTCCAGCAAACAAGCCCGCAGCTTGCCCTCCTCTGAAAAGTTTGCCACCCCCATCCAATGCGACAGTCTGCCCTGGCGAGGAACGCTCTTCATTTAGAGACTTGACCAATCTCCAAAGTTTCCTGCCGTCTTTCTCAAGGTTCAGCGATGCCGTTTTAGTTCTCCAGCTTTTCCGCTTTTCTTCTAGCTTTGTTCTCTGAAACTCCGCTACAGCCTTTTTCCATTTGTTGTGAGTTTCAAGTGAAGGCTGAGACTCTGCGTCCCCTCTAGCCTTGTCCATAGCTTCCCGACGTTCTTGGAGTGTGCTGGACCAGTATGGTATGTAGTTACGCCGGCATCCTTTGGGAATGGTTTCCTTTGCAGCTTGCAGTATGCATCCGTTGAAGTCCCCCACCACTTCATTAATGTCTCTGTTCTGCACCTTGAGGGTAGACAGCAGCGTGTTCACCTGATGCCCGAATAAACCCCAGTTGGCTTTTTTGTAGTTCCATCTTGTAATGGCTGGGCCCGTACTGAGAGCCGCACTCTGGACAGCAAGAAAGACTGGGCGATGGTCGCTTCCCCCTAGTTGGTCTCCCACCTCTCTACTAACAGATCCAGCTATACCTGGTGTGGAGAAGGCAAGATCTGGTGTTGAGGTTGTGTGCCATCCTCTGGAGTAGAAGGCAGGAGTATCCGTGGCATTATTGACTAGGATTAGGGAGCGATCATCTTGCCAAGTTTCAACCCCCTCACCTCTGTGATCCAGATGGTTATAGCCCCAGCTCTGGGAGTGGCTATTAAAGTCTCCAACTGCTATAAAGTTGGTGGCTGGTACCTGTATAGAGCTGAGACTCAGAGGTTTGTTGTTCGGACAGTAATAGCTCAGGAGTTCCACTTCCATCCCGTCCACCCCCATCTGCAGCAGCCGACACTCCGCTCCATCCACGAAGGTTTTCCCCTCGTGTGCAGGAACGCTATTCCCCACAAGAGTAAGCACTCCTCCCCCTCGTCCATCCCGTCTGTCGGATCTGAAGCATTGATATCCCCCCATTTCAAAGGTTTGATCTGCTTTCAAGTGAGTCTCTTGGATACAGCAAACACTGACTTGCTTCTCATACAAGATGTTTTCCAGCTCTGTCTTTTTGCTGTATCCAGCCTGCTTGCTGTTCACTCCCTCTGCATTCCAGTGCATCATGACAAGTGGCACCCTGGGCCTCTCTTTTTCTGTTTTGTTTTGGTCAGCAGTTCTCCCCCGCCGTCTGCCGACTCCACAAGACGGTCCAGAGGGTCCTCCAGCAGCTGAGGGTGGGCTCTGTCGAGGCTCAGAGCCCGGCACTGCACCCGCCTGGTGGAGCTCCACAGGGCGAGCACCAGAACGAGATTTATTTGACGGTGTACTCTCCATAGAAAAAAAAAAGCGAGTTGCATGATACTGTGGTTTCCGGTGCGCCTTCTGGCCCAGTATCTACGACTTTAGCACCTGTTCAACGGGAGAGTGGGCTCATCCCTAATCTGTTTATGTTCCCAGTAGTAGACTATTCGCAAGCAGCCTGGGGGTGTCACTGCTCTGCGCGGACCTTGTTTACCGAGGCGGCGTCCGAGCTCGTATGGTGAAAATATGGTTGCGTTATCTTCAAAATAGCCCTGTCTTTCCCGTGGCTTTTCTGCCATCCTGCAACTTTGAGTTAGGGAGTTCTGAGCTCCAGTCTCTTTCCCAGGCATTTTATCCTGGCCTGGCACGCATACAGAGGACCCCACTTCTGGTTCTAAGTTAGCAGTTGGGGATAGGTGGGGTAGCACACTGTGCATTCCCCGTCATCCAGGGGGCTCTCCAACTATGCAGAGCTTGCACAATGCTGTGCTCTGGTTCGGGGCTCTCCCAAGGAATCCTCACGTCCTGCACAGAGCCACTTCCCGATACCCACCACCTGCCAACCCTCCATTGTAGAAATCTCCTGCATGCGGCCATCCAGTCAAGAGCCAGTATTAAGTCTGGTGCCCAAGTGATCCCCCCAAGCTCAGTGTGCAATGCTGGGTTCTCATCATGCTGCAACACAGGAGGGATTGTGATGCTCAGCCATCTCTCTCAATTCTGCACCGATAAGTGACATCGGGGACTTAACTTTGCCTCAGTACTGGGAGGCCCCGTTTCCGGGTACACCACACACAGCCAATTGAGGCAACGGTCGCCATGGGCGTGATAGACGACAAACAGTGAAGAATGAGGCAAGAAAGCATTTAACCCATGAAGTGGGGGTGGATTGGTGCAGACCAGAGCATGTACCACTCGCCGGTGGGTTCTGCATCTACACCTATAGGGTTCCACCCACTCCTCAGCCCATTTAGTCTGGCCCCTCACCCAGGACCTGTCCGGCTTGGGTGACCCTGCCAGGAGTAAAACTCCCGCCGGCATAGCTCCCGGGATCATTGAGGCGCTCAAGCTCTCCAACCACGGCAAGGTAGGCTTACATGTGGAGAGGGTCTATAAATAGAACCGGCAGTGGGTTTAACCATTTCTGGTGAGACTTTAGTTTCCTTTTTAATTAAAATAAATTGGCAAAGGGATCGCAATTGTTTGTATTTTGAAATTTGCACTAACATGACACACTCTAGTAGTATCACATTTTTTTTTTTGTAATGATATAGCTGGAATTGAAACATATCATCCCAGTGCTGAACTGCACGTCCTAACTAACTTGAACTCAACCATCCATTGCAAACTTCTCTCCTAGAAAGAATAAGTGTGATATAAAACTTTCATGTGTAATATAACACTGCAGAAACTTCTTATAGTTGTATATTTGTTTATGTTTCAGTGGATGATGTTTACTAATCGTTGGAAAATCGATTTCTTTGGTCTGGCAAAGGAAGACGCCTAGATGTCACCCCCGACCACTGACAGAGTTGTTGTGCAGTTATATCTAAAATCTGTATTGTCACATGATGAGTTCAATGGCTCTTATCTTCTTCAGTCCCTTCTAATTCTAAATAAAAGTGAAAACTTCAATATGAATAAAAATATGACAAGGTAATGGTACTTTTATTGGAGAACAAGCTGAATACATTCGAGAACAAATGTCTTAGAAAACTCATGAACATCAGTTGGAAAGAATTCAAGACTAATCGACAAATAAGAGAAGACTCTAAGCAGAAATATGTCTCCGACTATATAAGGAAAAGACGATGGTCATATATCGGTCATGTCCTATGAATGCAAAACAACAGAATACCACTGCAGGCGCTCACTTGGGTTCCTGAGGGTAAGAGGAAAAAAGGAAGACCAAAAGAAACACTTAGAAGAACAATAATAAGAGAAGGAAGAACGTTGGGCCTAAATAATGTGCAAGAGCTAAGAGGAGTGGCGTCACAACGAACAACCTGGAGAGCACTGGTTTCTACCTTATGCGCCGTGTTTGGCGCTTAAAGAATTTATTATTATTATTATTAATAATGGTACTTTTGGCTTGTTCTGGGTGCACACACTGAATGTACTAACTACTACTAGAAAAGATTCTATTTTTAATGTATGAAATGGACTGTTTGCTTTAATCATAATACAGATTATTATGGCAGGGCTGAACATTTAAAGTATACGTTCCATGTTAGAGCATAAAAATTCTGACAAATTGATGTAATTTTCATCTTTGTACACTTGTTAAATTTTTAATGATTTTTTAAAATTCAATGAAATTTCATTTTTTGCTGCAGATCACTCTGTTTAGCAATAATTATGTTTAGTGGTATTTTGTGTTATTAGTATATTGATGTTTGTTTTTAAAGAGCTTGAATTTCCTGATAACTTGGTGTAATTTCTATCAATTGTTGAGTTTGTATGATTTTTTTTAAATGACAATTTTTGTCCGTTTTTAACTCCCTTGGTCAATTTTGCTAAATTAGGCCGAGACATTTTTAAGATAATAAAATATGAACTTATTATTCTTTGACATTCATGAAAAAAATTGAGTTTGTTGTCTGTTTACATGAGAGTTTGTTGTCTGTTTACATGAGAGTTTGTTGTCTGTTTACATGAGAGTTTGTTGTCTGTTTACATGAGAATGTGTTTACAAAGTTTTGTCCGTGTGTGTATGTAAATTTTAAATTTATGACCACTCAATGTTTGCATTTTGACATGTTACGCAACATGCACAATATTTTCAAAATAGCATAACTCATAACTGTTGAACAAATTCACCTAGGGCACTAAATTTGGTTAAAAAAAATGCTTAGAATAAAAATATCTAGCCATGTATATATGTTATTAACAGAAATATGTCATTAAAAAATTGAGTTTGGAGTACCTAATATACAGTAGATGGCAGTCCTACAGCAGGTACTGCAGTAAGGGAGTCAAGTGTTACAGATATAAGGTCTCAGCTTTATGAGGTGGGGGTGACCAATTCCCTTAGCTGTCTTTATAGCTGGGTAGACTGGAGTATGACACGACCTGGTTTTGAACCTCGTCCTTTTGTATTGACAAGCTCTAACCAATCTGCCACTCAGATAAAAATAGTGAAGACAAATGGAACAGCAGCAACTAGATTCTGATGCTGCAAAATAAAACACACACACACACAGGATAACACGGCCTACACACAGGATAACACGGCCTACACACAGGATAACATGGCCTACACACAGGATAACATGGCCTACACACAGGATAACATGGCCTACACACAGGATAACATGGCCTACACACAGGATAACATGGCCTACACACAGGATAACATGGCCTACACACAGGATAACATGGCCTACACAGTGAAACAAAATAAAACACAGGATAACATGGCCTACACACAGGATAACATGGCCTACACACAGGATAACATGGCCTACAAAGTCAAACAAAATAAAACACAGGATAACAAGGCCTACAAAGTCAAACAAAATAAAACACAGGATAACAAGGCCTACAAAGTCAAATAAAATAAAACACAGGATAACATGGCCTACACACAGGATAACATGGCCTACAAAGTCAAACAAAATAAAACACAGGATAACATGGCCTACACACAGGATAACATGGCCTACACACAGGATAACATGGCCTACACACAGGATAACATGGCCTACACACAGGATAACATGGCCTACAAAGTCAAATAAAATAAAACACAGGATAACATGGCCTACACACAGGATAACATGGCCTACACACAGGATAACATGGCCTACACACAGGATAACATGGCCTACAAAGTGAAACAACAACAAAATGTTCTAGAAACAATAAACTAAAAGAAATGAATCATACAACAAAAACTATACCATTAGAGCAATAGCTAATACTGGTGTTAATGGGAAAGACATGAAAAACAATGCTCCAACTCTTACTACAGAAAGCCAGAAGAGAATATGACAGGAGAAAACATTTTCAATTAACAGATAACATAAAGAGACTAAGAGAAAATATACAAATAAATGGTGCACATCTAAAAAATGACAACTTTACATGTATGAACCCAATAATAATATTAGATGGAATTACCTTGATAAAGACATAGAGTAGAACGATTCTGGCAAAGTCAGCAGTCCAGAAAATGAAAAGCCCACTTTCCCCACACAGAAATAAATAACATCAACAGAAGTTATAAGACAAGCTGTTTACCACTACTAGAGCAAACCAGTACTCTGAAAATGGATAGGAACTGTACTGGAGGTAACTGACATGTGCTTTCTTAGATGGATGATAAAAACACTGTGTGTGTGTCTGTGTGTGATGTTGGGAGAAAAGAAAGAGAGACAGCGAAAGAGAAGAATATCTGGTGAAGAAATGGAAAAAGCCATACATAGATCAGACAAGAGAATTTTGTAATCTGAACATCCCAAGAAAATGTAAAGTCATACACATATCTTATAGAAAATATTGCAGGAACAGATACTGATATCTTCTTCTTCTTCCTCTTCCTCGTTCGTCCTGAAAAGGATGTTGGTTGCGTTGTGTCTGTTTACAGCGGAGCTGCGATATCTGAACCTTTCGGCCGGCACATCCGACTTCAGCACGGAATTTTTTGGGACAGGGTTTGCCTTCCCTCTTCGATCCCTACTCTCTCAACCAGACTGCAGTGATGAAGCCTGTTTCCACGACCACCATGTGGAGGTGGAATAGGGTCTTGGTCAGCTCTGGTTCGCTGACCCTGACGCAAGCAGTCAAGCTATGAGTCGCTGACTGCATTCTCTATTGCTGCGTCTTTGATCCCATACTGATATCTAAAGTCAAGAGCTTTCACTGCCCTAGAAAATATATGGAAACCACAAAAATTGGAATCTTCAACTCAAAATGTCAAGTTAGTCCTATTGTATGATTCTGAAACATGGAGAACATTAAAAACGACAACCAACAAGTTAGACTTTCATAAATGGGAGCTTGTGTGCAATTGACAAATTGCCAGAATGGATGGCAAAAACCTGACAAGCGCCAGTGAAACAAAAGGTGAGAAGACAAAGCCAATGGATAGAAAATATTTTAAAACAGACTGATAGCATTAAAATGTTCTGGAATTGCCAGGGTAAGAGACACAGAGGGACACCCACAACAACAACATAAACAATGGAGAAAGAAACTGGAGACAGACATGTAAGGGTTAATGAAGACCTTGAACAGATGGTACAGAACAAGAAAGCTTGGCATGAATTTCCTGCTTCTCAGGGAACTGCAGGGTGATGATGACAACGATACATTTTAATATTCATCGGATACATTCTCAGGGTGCAACAATTAGAACATCATCAAGATGGAAGGAGGATGAAGATAGAGAGAGAAGATACTGCATAAACCATCTGCAGGTTAGGGGAGGACATCAATGACAGAATTTACAGGCAACGCTAGGAGAGGCTGCAGAGAGAACTGTGGTATCTGACATAGCGTCTAGACAGAGAGCTAAAAAATAGAATAGGTTCACTGGCACATCAAAATACTACAGCATGCACAAAACTGATATATATGAAGTATGATCAACAACCAACGAACCGAAGCATCAAATGAAAAAGCATGTTTCACGTCTCACAAAATGTTATCTATAACTCCAGTCAAACTACTGAATGCTCACGCTATAAGTGGAGGGGGGAAAAAAACTAACACAAGAACCCAGTATTAGAGGACTAAATAATGGAGGAAACCTGACACCTGTGAGTAATAAATAAATAAGTAGGTAGGTAAATAATCAGAGGACACACTGAGAAATATACCCAAGGAAGATCCATGAATACTTGCAGAAGATTAACAGAAGCTGGACACAGGTTTAGCCCTCAAATGGTGGGAAATGGAGCCACCATAGACCAGGACAAGTGAACAAGCCTAATTTCATTCCCAGAATAAGTGGGTTATAAGTAATCATCAATATTATATTGTTTACTCCTGAACTGAATGCACATGCAGTGAACTCATGTACTGACCCATTTTTAATATGTACTGCAGAAAGCAAATGTTAAAGCTATGCCATGAGTAGATCCCAACAACAACACACATCGATTGTTTTTTTAAGTACAGCTCCAACACTTAGCCACAGACAGTATCTTAACTCATTAACTACCGCAAGCCGCTGTCAGCGGCTCACAACATAATCACATTTGGACCGCAAGCCGCTCAGGGCGCCAATCTAATTTTAGTAATAAAACGAATGAAAAATGTACTGAAACACTCTCTGATCTGGTTCGAGACTTTAAGTTGTTACCGGAAAACAAATTCCCAAAGCATGGTTGTTGTAGAACAATGAAAAATTGATATTATGTTCATATTTTGCAGCGTTTTGGGTTAGTTACCAAATCGTGTAAAACTTTTTACCGTGGAAACTAGTGCTAGGACTACAAAAAATGCGTGTACATCTCGTCTAACGGCTAAATAGGATAGAAACATGTTTCAACAATTGACTGAAAGATCTAGTGACGAGGACAAGAGTGAAAACGGTGTGCACATTGAAATTGTAATTTTTATAGAGATGGGGCGCAAGCAGTTATAATTGTGAAAATATTGCAAGTCCTCGGCCATCGGAGGGCCGTTAAATAGCAACAACCTCTATTAGCGTTGCAACCAATGTTTATTGTAACAGTACATTCATTTATCTTTAAAATGACGTGTAATTCATACAAATCTGTAAACAATTACGAAAACTACAGCTTACTTTGTGCAAACACCTACAGGATGAAAATTGGAAAAAAATTTAATTCGGCCACAGTGTGTTTTTTAATTCGGTAGTTAATGTGTTAAACTGTGACTTTCAACACTGACTATATAAAATTACTGTGCTTGTCAAGTCTTTAGTTCTGATATTGTTCTAATGTGAGAAAATGGTTTTAAACTACATCTGAAGACCACACCAACAACCTTTCGTGAAAGAGACAACTTACAGGCTAGAAACAATTGTAAAAAATGCCCAAAACAAAACAACAACAAAAAAGATACCTTGCCAAGTTTCTCCTCTTGACCCCTGGACTTTGGCTCACTATAGAAGCACATATGAAAGCAGAAATATTAACAATAAATTATCTGGTCCACTACCAATAATAGTAAATGCACATATACTTTTCATCATATCAAGATTTTATGTACACAAAACTCAATTTGCAGAACTGCTGATGTTTATTTAACCTAGCATTTTAGCCACTACAATACATAATGTAACTATGCCAACTGGGTGGGCTGTATGCTCATAATTATTCTATATGTCTTTAGAAACAATTTGGCAGATCAGTTAAACAAAGAGAGAAAAGTTATTAAATGTGCTGGCCAAGACTGACAGAAAATAGATAAATGTATTACCTTTATCAACAAATCAGAAGAATAAAAATGGAGAATATGACATCATTACACAATAAATAGGTCTGAACAATATCAGACTGCATTAGGAAAAGGTAACTAGTGCATAGACATACATACATTATAATGGCATCTGTTAAAAGAAACTGATGTGGACATGAACTGGGCGGAAACAAAACTGACCCTTCAGTCAGCTGCATTTTTAATGTTTTTTTTGTTTTTTTTACTTTCTCATTAACTGCTTTTGTCATGACTACACTGTAATTTTTGTTGTTGGTAAAATGTTTTTCTTCATAAATTCCAGGACTAAGGCCCTACATCAGTGTCTTATAAGTAGTGTTCAAACAGAAAGAGAAAAAGAAAGCTGTGAGACTTAAAGGAAGAGGGTATGATCTGCTCAAAAACACAGATATTAAAAAATTAAACATACCCAGATTCAACTGACTGGACTGGTGTTCTGTCATCTTTCCCATATTGTTCAGTTTTCCGTGGTATAGCTGATTTCTTTCTAGAACTTTCAATCTATAAAAACAATCTGCATGAGATTTCTTGACACAAGGTAGATGTCAAAAAACTACCATGATTTACAGAACAGTTTCCCAACCATTTGTGCACATAAAAAACCCAGATATAAATTTCTATGCATGAAAGCATTTAAGTGCCAGAAAATGTTATTTTTAAAGCAGCCTTTCTAAAGCTTAAAACAAAAGGACAAAAATAAGAATTTTGACTGTCTTTATCGTGAACACAACTCTTCCTTGTAACTGGCACTTTCCTTCTTAGCTTGTCAAGTTTGGCAGACCTGACAAAGTTTGTTCACAAACTTGAGAAGTGCTTGAAAAGATGCCACATATTTCAAACTTGTCATGGCATTTCATAATATTTTCTAAAATTTACATCACACTTCTCACATGATCTTGATAATGCTGTTGGAACCTTGGTTGGGAAACACTGATATAGCAATCTTATCTTTCAGCGTCTGTGGCCTAATGGATATAAACGCAGTTTCATAA
This sequence comes from Oreohelix idahoensis, assembly GCA_024509875.1. NCBI lineage: Eukaryota > Metazoa > Mollusca > Gastropoda > Stylommatophora > Oreohelicidae > Oreohelix > Oreohelix idahoensis. The sequence continues at coordinate 36,995 of JAMPIV010014951.1, read as the reverse complement.
TCCAGATATACCAGGTTCGAAACCTGCTGCAGGCGGTTTGGTAGCAGATCGCTTTGTGTGGATTTTAAACAATGGTATAAGCGCCGTACCGTTCAGAAAGCAATGGCAAACTACTGAATGAAAAAATTGCCTAGAAAAATCACAAACAGCCAATAAAAGCTGGGTTGATTGCCACGTCCTGTAAAGGATAAGCAACTAACTTTTTATCTTTCAGCTACTAAGGAAATTCCCAGCAATAGGCAGGTCTTAGTATCTCAGCAAAGGGGTCATATTTATTATCACACAAAAACCCCATCGAGGCCAGCTCCTTGACGTGGAGATGGGGCTCAAGTACAGCCATCAGCAGCCAAAAAACCAAGACTGGCCAGGCCCTCCTACACTCGAGCAAGACCAGTCTGCCCTAGAAAGTCAAGGTTCTGAAGATGGAGGCAACCAGCCAAGAGGCGCACCACAGCAATCAGGATGCCACGCACACACGCAATGGAAATATGTCTATATCTACAAAATGTTATGGCACTCGCCCTGTGACGGACATCCAGGCTGACACAGTGCTGGGCCCTCTGCTTCAAAAGGGCCCAACCCCTACTACTGGGGATCCTTCTCAATTGCCCCGTGGAGCTAGGAGGCACGAGAATAGAGCTACTGGCCAAGCAAAGCAAAGACCACTTAAAATAATGCACTGGAATGCTAAAGGTGTCAACAGTAAAAAAGATGGCTATAGCAAAAAACTAGAGCTCAAAAATATCTTGAATGAAGAGCAAGTAAATGTATGCTGCTTGCAAGAAACCCACCTCAACAAAGACATAGCCTTCAAAATCAGAGGCTACCAGTGCTACCGATCCGACCGAATAGACAGGCGAAAGGGTGGAATACTGACACTTGTGAGGAATAACATCAGTGCATGTCAGCTTGAAACATATATGGAGGGGGCGGAATACCAGATGCTTCATCTCAGGACAGAAAGTACAGAATTCCACCTGCTCAACTACTACTGTCTGAGTGACCGCCCACTGGCACTAGACACAATCCCAGCAAAAGAAAGATTGATTGTGTGCGGAGACTTCAACAGCCACTCACAGAGCTGGGGCTATGATCACATGGACAGGAGAGGTGATGAGCTTGAAAATGGCAGGATGACAATGGGCTTATCCTGATTAACCAGCTAATCGACCCACCAACCTTCTACTCGACATCATGGTACACCACCTCTACACCAGACCTGGCATTCCACTCACCAGGCCTGGAGTGGAGCATCACACGTGTTGTAGGGAAACAACTTGGAGGCAGCGACCACCGGCCAGTCTTCCTAATTGTGGAAAATGAACTTGTCAAGGAGAGCAGCACTCTCTCTAGGTGGAACTACAAGAAGGCAGACTTGACAATGTACCAGCATCGTACCAGTATGCTGGCTAGAGATCTGTCTGTAGACAAAGACATCAATAAGTTAATCGATGAATTCAGCAGATGCATATTACAGGCTGCTCGTGAAATAATACCTAGAGGGGCTCGTAAGCACTACAAACCATATTGGAATAGTGAACTAGAGCAACTGCACAACGACGTGGAAACATCTCGAAAGCAGGCAGAGACCAGTCCATGCCAAGAACACCACAATAACTACCAGCAAGCTAAGACCAAATTCCAAAGGGCCAAGTTGCAGGCCAGGCGGAGAAGCTGGAAGGAGAAAACTGAGTCCTTGAACTTCGAAAGAGATACAAGGAAACTGTGGAAGCTGTTAAAACAACTTAATGATGAGGGTACAGGGAGAAACTCAAAGATTGCACTGTACAAAGAAGGAAACATCCTCATGGGAAAACAGGCAGCTGATCACTTTGCAGACTCCTTTGCTAAAGACAACAACATCGAAGTAAGACCAGAGAAGCAACAGGAGACTCGTGAGAAACAACAGTACGCAGGACGAGATGGAACCATACCTGAAGTTATGGAGGCACCAATCACATTCAGAGAACTGGAGCTTGCAATATCCAAATTGAAAATGAGAAAGTCGCCAGGAGTTTATGGAGTGTCCAATGAAATGATTAAGAACTTGGGAACCGCAGCAAATACAAAGCTGCTGCAGATCTTCAATATCTGTTGGAACTCAGGCAGAGTTCCACAGACCTGGAGGGAAGCAATCATGATACCACTCCTAAAACCAGGAAAAGACAGTTCCACTGCCTCCAGCTACAGACCAATCAGCCTTACAAGCTGTCTCTGCAAAACTATGGAACGTATCATCAACCTCAGGCTACAGTGGTACCTTGAAAGTGAAAACTTTCTTGTACCACGGCAGGCGGGCTTTAGGCAGTGTTACTCTACCGAAGATCAGGCAACTTACCTTTCCCAAGAGATTGAGGATGCGTTCCAAGATAAAAAAAAAACTGGTACTAGCAGCATGGATAGATCTAAGGAAAGCATTTGACAAGGTTTGGACGGTGTACTCATCCATAACAAAAAAAGCGAGTTGCGTGATACTGTGGTTTCCGGTGCGCCTTCTGGCCCAGTATCTACGACTTTAGCACCTCTTCAACAGGAGAGTGGGCTCATCCCTAATCTGTTTATGTTCCCAGTAGTAGACTATTCGCAAGCAGCCTGGGGGTGTCACTGCTCTGCGCGGACCTTGTTTACCGAGGTGGCGTCCGAGCTCGTATGGTGAAAATATGGTTGCATTATCTTCAAAAAAGACCTGTCTTTCCCGTGGTTTTTCTGCCATCCTGCAACTTTGAACTGGGGAGTTCTGAGCTCCAGTCTCTTTCCCAGGCATTTTATCCTGGCCTGGCACGCATAAAGAGGACCCCACTTCTGGTTCTAAGTTAGCAGTTGGGGATAGGTGGGGTGGCACACTGTGCATTCCCCGTCATCCAGGGGGGCTCTCCAACTATGCAGAGCTTGCACAATGCTGTGCTCTGGTTCTGGGCTCTCCCAAGGAATCCTCACATCCTGCACAGAGCCACTTCCAGATACCCACCACCTGTCATCTCTCCATTGTAGAAATCTCCTGCATGCGGCCATCCAGTCAAGAGCCAGTATTAAGTCTGGTGCCCAAGTGATCCCCCCAAGCTTAGTGTGCAATGCTGGGTTCTCAACATGCTGCAACACAGGGGGGATTGTGATGCTCAGCCATCTCTCTCAACTCTGCACCGATAAGTGACATCGGGGACTTAACTGTGCCTCAGTACTGGGAGGCCCCGTTTCCGGTACACCACACACAGCCAATTGAGGCAACGGTCATCGTGGGCGTGTCTTCAGTGGGGAAGTTGTGGAGTCTTCCTGTCCATGTTCTTGCACATCCTAACACTGCCCGCAAGACATCGGAGGTTTGGAGAGTAGCCTTCTCTGCTTTTTTGAGCCGGGGTGGGCTCCCTGGGCAAGTCTCGATGGGGATTGGGACGTGTCCACGTGCCAGTGGGCCCAGCATCGGCCGCATCTGATGGAGGACTTGCTCTGCCAGGTATGAGTTAGTAAGTTCATCTTCATGGCATTGTGATGCTGGGGTGCCTGTGGATTTCCTACCGCCCCGGGTAGAAGCCAGAAGTGTACTGTGCCAGCTCTGGGGAAGATAAAGGGGGTGTTTCTGCATCTCCTTGTGATACGTAGCCAAGGTAGGGCTCACAGTGCTCATTCCCCGCCACCAAATTGCCTGCTGGTTACGCCGAGTTCTCCGAGGCTCTAGGCATGTGACCAAGAGTTGAAGGCAATAGGATCGTCACGTCCTGAGTCTCTGTGCCTGTATGATGGGTTCCGATCTTCAGGGAGCAGTCCACACTCCCAAGACTTGTTCAGTATCCATCTGGCTCCTTCCCACCCACTGAGGGCGTGTACGGTGTAGTGCACCGGTTCTATTATCGAGGTTTGCTCCTCTAGATCCATTGTGTTTAGCCTGAGGATTCGCACCCTCAGTACAAGGTTTGGAAAGAAGGGCTTCTGAAGAAACTGCGAAACTGTAGAGTGAATGGTAGGATGTACAAATGGGTGAAAGCATACTTGCATAACAGAAGAGCCCAAGTACAACTAGATGGCCTCAAGAGTAAGAAAATTCTACTGCGTCATGGCGTCCCTCAGGGAGGCGTTCTGTCCCCCACACTTTTCCTAGTCTACATCAACGACCTGGTTGCTGAACTACCACATGAAAGTGGCAAATTACGCTGATGACCTGGTAATATGGTGCACAGATGAGCATGCAACAGTGGCCACCAAACTGCTACAAAGAGCTATAGATGCCTTAACCTCGTGGGCAAATAGATGGTGTGTCAGCATCAACACAGACAAGTGCAGCACTACGCTCTTCACCCTCTCTCCCAAACAAAAAGCTGGTGTCATCAAGATAAATGAAGAGCTCCTGAGAGAAGATAAACAACCCACCTATCTCGGAGTTACATTCGATGATAGGCTGACATGGAAGCAGCACATCAACAAGGCAGCAACAAAGGCCAGGAGGAAGTTAGCCATCCTGAGAAAACTAAGTGGAACCACATGGGGAGCCAGAGGTAAATACTTAGTAAAGTTTACCAGCAGGGCATACGACCACACCTGGAATATGGGTCAGCTGCGTGGTGTCCAGCATCAAACACCACATTACAAGAGCTAGATAAGGTGCAAAAACAGGCGCTTAGGGTCATCACGGGGGCAATGAAATCAACGCCTATAGTGGAGATGGAGAAAATGGGGAGGATACAAGCACTGCAAGAACGCAGAGACACGAAAGTGCTAACACAGGCAGAAAAGTTCCTCTGTATGCCAAGCCATCCAATGAAGGACAGATTCCAAAACCTAGCAATGGGGCAATTGAAAAGAAGCAGCTTCATCCACCAGGCCAAACGATTTCGTAGACAAACCTCAGACCTGCCTGAAGTTAACAGCCCCCTAAAGTCTGTGCCAGAACAAACCCCTTGGAGAGAGGAGCCTGGACTACCAGTACACATCCAGACAAAAGTGAAAGGAATATTCGACAGGGATGAACAGAACAGCAAGCAACGTAGGGCAGTCACTCTCAGTTTCCTGGATGATGAATACCCACAGGACCTCTGGGTCCGAGTATACACGGATGGGTCAGCACAGAATGCAATCAAGAATGGAGGAGCAGGAGTGTACATAGAATACCCAAACAACACTAGGGATACGGTCAGAGTACCAACGGGGAAATTCTGTAACAACTATGATGCAGAAATCCAGGCAATCAAGGTCCTGTGGTATCCCTGACAGATGCAAGATCAGCACTCCAAGCACTTCAGTGCAGAAAATTGCCAGGTATACAAGCCCTACTTTCTGAACTGTGCAACCAGTGCAGGGTTGCCATGCAATGGATACCGTCTCATTGTGGAATACCAGGAAACGAGAGAGCAGACCGACTGGATAAAGAAGGTGCTGCAGACGAGCAACCGGATGTACCAGTTACGTACCATCAGAAGAAAAAGATGATTAAATCAATCAGAAAGCCACCAACACCAACGCAGGATGACTCATGTGGAGCACGTACTTCAAGATTGCCCCGAATATGATATATTGAGACAAACCCACTGGCCCAGAGAAACAACACTGGAAGCAAAACTATACGGACCTCTGTATGAACTACAAAAGACAGTCAAGTTTATACAAGAAACAACATGGCAGATATAGACAATATATTTCAAACGAACGAAAGAAGAAGAATAATCACACAAAAATGTATATTCCTCAAGAATGTTCCAGAAATTGACACAAAATGTCTATTTTTGTCCTGCACTTTATCTTGTTTGTGAAATTAGTTACAACTGCGCAAATAATAGGTGCATGAGAGAACTTCACATGCACACACACACACACACGCATACATGTGGAGTGCAAGTGTGGTTTAGGCTTTCTAATATTCTTCAAAATTTAACAAACTTTCAATGACATCATAAAATTTGTCATACATCTTCAGACAGAATACCACAACAAGGAAATATTCATCTGAAATTTTGACATCCACAACATGTAGTTTCTCTAAATAAAACTAGTAGACTTCACAGGATTCAAACATGTTTCAATTACATATTATGTCTCTGAATGAAGTATCCCATGCTTACAAAAATAAACAATCTAATCAAACTTAGGATAAACACTAAATAAATGTTTGAGTTAACTTAGTTTTCAACAGGACCCACACACAAATTCAAACATCCTTGTGAGCAAGCTACTCATATTTCAGAATGTGACATTTAGTCACTCTGACTGAATTTAGTGTAGCTAGAGAACTTTCTATGGACATGACTTATTATTTATACCAGTAGCCACCATGTGCTGTAAGCTGCAGGGCTACTATGACCTAGAAAACTGTGTTATGACACTTTTGCCTTCTTTTAGATAATATGTGATAATGAAGAAACCCTTATATTAGATTATAGTGATAAATGTACAAATAAACAGTTGAGAAGATGAATGCCATGATTGTGGCTGCTCTAAAGACTTGTTGGAAAGTGAATCAGAGCTGACTTATTTCAACTCTCACTGATACCTTTTAGAACTCCAAGGTAAGCAATGAAGGAGATGCTGTCACAATCAAAAACACAGTTTTGCTTAAGAATGTCTACAGTTGTCTTTTATTATGGATTGGTTTATTTTGAAGTAGTAATGGTAGCCTCATAACAGATACTGCTGTAGGGGAGTTAAGTGTTAGACTTCATACTATGTCCAACATCGAGAGATGGGGTGACTAGTTCCCTTCCTCAATGCCTTTTCCTTCCCTAACTCAAAGAGCAGAATCAGGTACCCATTTAAAGCTGGGTAGACTGGAGCATACCAACGGGCTGATCACCCGTTTGCCAGTCACTTCGATTACGGAAACGACAGCAAATGGATTGATTTGCCGTTGCCCTAAAGACGCCAATAGGCGTGATGGGAAACAATGGCAAAGAAAACCTATCTGCTGTTGCCCTAAGACGCCACTAGGCGTAATGGCCACTGACTGCTTTGACGGTCGATGGCTAAGGACGGAAGAAGAAGAAGACTGGAGCATGCCGATACCATGATTTGAACCTGGCACCTTTGATGCAAGAGACCAGTGCTCTAACCACTATCAATCAAAAGTTAAGACACTATTTTTAATGAAGTAAAAAAAAAAATGTCTAGCTAAACCTTTCATGAAACTGACCTGCAAAAATCGCTTAAATGTAGTGTAATCTATGCAACAAACTGGATTCATCAAAAGAACTTACGATGAAAATATTTACTTACGTCTGTTTTGTCTGACTTGGCAACCCCTTCTGAGGAATACAAAGGCTTGCCATTGCCTTCAGTCTTTTTATGACCACTGACTTTAGACTCTTTTTTAAGGGAGGCGTCTGTACTGCTGCCTGATGAGCTCGACCTGGAACGTGACTGGGAGTCTGAACTGGAGGAGCTAGAAGATCTAGATCCTGACTGTTCTTTTCTTACAGATGACTTAGACCTTGACCCTTCAGATGAAGAGTCAGAGGAATAAGACCTATTTCTCTGCCTTCTACTTTTTGATGAAGACCGGCGATCCCTGTTTTCTTTTCTGCTTGGTGAAACAGTTACTTCCTCTACACTAGTCCGAGACTTTTCTCCATTTTTCTTGGATAAATACAGGCCATTATTTCTAGTATGAGAAGCAGAGTCTCTAGAGATGGGCTCATTTGGATTATCAGCACTTTCTGATGCTGACTCACTCTCCTGAGGTTGTGACTTAGAGACTTGCTCGGTATCTTGAGCTTTATCTGATGTCATGGCAGAAGAGACTGCTCCAGCAGCTGATTCTTGGGCCCCTGTGTTTGACAGTGAAGATTTCTCAACACCACTACTCTGTTTTTCTTCCACCTTTGTTGCCTCAGTTATGCTGATTCTAGAAGCTGACTCAGGTTCTGCTACCTCCCCTACAGTTACAAGCTGCTTTGAATCTTTGCTTTCCTTTGTGCTATCTGAGGTAGTGATCCTGGTGGATTTATCAGAGTGTTCTTTACTTTGGTCAGTCTCAGAAGGCCCTGGCGGCACCTCTGTTGTAGCTTCAGCAGATTTTTTCCTCCATTTCCTCTTGGGAATAGTAGTTACTTGCCTGCCTGCACTGTCATTTTGTTCAACGGACTTGTCTCCACTGCCATCATGAGGCAACTCTATATCTTGTACATGATCTGGGATTGCTCTAAGAGCTGTATTTGAATGTCTGCCGGACCTTCGAGTCGGCCTTTCAGAAGAGACCATCTCAGGTGACCTGGACCCAGAATGTGAACTAGAGTTAGTTCTGTGCCTCTGTTTTTTCTTGGGTATTATTTCTTCTGGGGAAGATGAAGATGACCTAGATCTATCCCGCCGACTTCCACGCCTGCCACCTCCTTTCTTGGCTCCCCCTCGAGATGAGTGACCCCTTCGGCTTCGAGAAGTCTTGTCAGGTGAAGGAGAATGAGAACTGAAATCAGACAGGTCAAGCATCATGAAGTCCCACCAAACTTCCATTTATGTTGGTTTATTATTTCATTATCTAATAGTTACACTCTTAAATATCATATGTAACACATGTATACTTGCTAAATTAATGTTTAAAATCGCTTTCCATACATTAAACATTTCCTTTTGAGAATGTGGAAAGTGGGAGAAAACCAAAAAAAAATTCAACACTCATGCATATATCAGTTACTGGTAAATACACTACTAGCCCTGCAGATCTCAATAGCCCTCTGCACTGCACAACAACTAAAGAACCAGGAAGCTTGATCAAGTATGTTAAGGTAGTAGGCTACCTTGATAGGGTAAAAAACTCAAATTTTCCTTTCAGAATCAAACAACCATGGGTATAGTGTTAGTATGGACTTAAAATTTTTGTCCACATAATGACCTCATTACTTATGCAAATTAGCTATCCAATATGGCCGCCGAAGTGAATAAATTATACACCTTTTTCAAAACATCATAACTATGTTATTTGTATAAGGATCTGACTGAAACTTGGCAAATTGAATCATTATATATAGCGTGAGGTCGTGAACTAAAATGACAGAGATTGACAGAAAGGTTAATTTTTAATGAATTTTCAAAATTTATATTTCTGGAATGTTTGATATTTGTGCCTCATTATATAAGCATGATGGTCATAAAACTAAAACTTTGAATTCAATTGTATCCATTTTAGGTCAGAATCTGTAAGATTATATGACAACCAACTGTGTTAATTTTCATGTCAATTGAATGTATAGATCCAGAGATATCTTGTTTCAAAGATCACCAATTATGCTAAAAAGACAATTCCGAGAAAACAAAGAAAAACAGAAAAAGAACTCACAAAATGAAGTTTAATGAGCTCCTGTTGAATAATGGTCTCCTTCTACTGCAGCTGCAGTGTCTATGAATCCCCTTTTCAGTGCTCTCAGGGTCTTTCCATTGCAATGTCCTTACTTGCTGAATAGATCCTGTGCAGCGTTCTCCTGTAAGCTTTCTTTGCCATTGGTTGACTTGTGTTCATGTATATTGAAAAATTCTGCAATGCACTGTGGCCTTTCCCAATAGAACGCACAAATGCCACCATTCACACATTTACTTTTTTGTGTTTGTGAGTAGCTGGAGATGAAACATCAGAAGTATTGAAATTGGCATTCCATTCGACACAGTTTGTGCACTTGATACTGATTTCATGACAAAAGCCATCCCGAGTCTCTTCGACGATCTCAGGTCAGTGAGTACTGATAACATTTGTCACATCTAAAGTTAGCGCATAAAAACCCAAACAGCAGTTTTACATCCATAAGGATAAACACATTTCCTCTGTTGTCATTTTTAGCTTGTCCTTCACTTTCTTGGACCTTTATTTTCTTTGCTGAGGAGCACAGAGGCTTTATAGCGTCACTATCGACAATAGGTGTCTCATTTTCAGGCAACGGTTTGTTGGTGTACCGATTTCCAAGGAACTTACTTTGTCTTATTTCCCATTGTGAACAAAAGAAGCTCTGCTAACTACTAATATACAGAATCAGTATAAAACTAGCAATAAATAGAGTTGATGTGGGTGAAAATGCACAATGCATGTAACAAATGCTGAAATTTACGATCAAAGCTTTCTAGACACACACTTTTGAAAAATTCATAAGAAATCATTGAGTGATTCCCCTTGGAAAAGTTATAAATATCTTTTTCCTGTTGCCTCAGTATAATTATAATTTCACAGTTTTATAATTACGCACCTTTATGTTGGGTCATTATTCACATGGTAACCAACTATAAACATTGGTTGCTATGCAAATCACTCAAGGGGGTGTGTGTAGAAAAACACTGATTCCTATCATACCAGAGTATCTCTAAGCTTCTATGAATTATTTTTAGTACAAGAACGATGATTTAAAGCATGAAAATGAAAATTGTTGGATTTTTATTTTTTTTAATCTTTTGTGGGTAGCCTACTACCTTAAAAGAGGCCACCCCAAGCAATGGACTACCAATTTCACCATATAAAACAAAGTGCTATAGAAATCTCTGCAGCTACAGTAACTGAAAGGGAAGAGGGGGGGGGGGGGGGGGGGGCCGGCCCAGCTGCAGTAACTGAAGTGTTTTTGGTGGAGGGGGGGCAGCTGCAGTAACTGAAGTGTTTTTGGTGGAAAGGTGGGGGGGGGGGGGGCAGCTGCAGTCAATAGCTCTCAGAGACAAAGAACAACCAACCTGACACCAGATACCATAAGCTGTCAGTACTTCTACACCCACAAACATTTTATTATGAGATTATCAGTTTGGAACTGCTAGATTTAGTGAGGAACATTCTAATAGCTAAACCATAAATCAAACAAAACAATGATTTCAGTAATTTAAAAAGTGTAAACAAGAAAGACAAATATTACCTTGATGAAGATCCAGATCCTGTCTCATGTTTTGGAATAGGAGATTCTGATTTCTCCTTTACCTGCTCTCCCTCTTTATTGTCTCCTTTCAAGATAACATTTTTTATTAAAATTACAATTAACATTAAATCAAACAAAAATACACAACTAACATGCCTAAATGACAATTGTTATTTCTTACTGTCATGTCATGGCAGTGATTTGTTAGCTGTACCATCAAGTGCTATGTGATGTAAGCAACAATGTCTCAAAGAACTTGGTCCATGATTATATGTTTCATTTATGTCTATGACTTATTTCCATGCCACAGCTTTAAGTTGTTTTTTTGCTTTTCATTCCCCGCCTTCTCTACTTTTCAAGCCATTTATTTTTCCTCAAGTTATACTTTCACATGCTATTCTTCTCATCACATGTCCAATGAGAAGGTAAAGTCTCATTATCTTGGCCATTAAAACTCTTTGTTAACTAGCTCTCTTCAAGCAATATGAACTTGCTATCTTAGGTTACCACTGGATTCTTAAAATTCCTGAGAAAAGATATCTGTCAAGGATGACTGGGCAGAGTCAATGGATTAAAATAGTATGATGGAATCACCAATACAGAACTGAAGGTAAGACCCAAAACTAAATACGAGAGGAACAACAGGCAAATAAAAGACTGGTAATCAGTGCTTATGTTAAGAAAAACAACTAAGACCATGACAAGACAATCCTTGTTCCAGTGTCTCCAGGGTCAATGAAATCAGAGACAGACCTATAAACGTATAGAAGAGAGACTGCAGACAAACACAAAAAAAAGGAAAAACAGATGTAGAAAAAATATCAGCAGACGGCTTGGAATAAATTATGTGTATTAAAGAGAAGATAAGACAGAATATCCTTCTAACTATAGAAGAACTCTGATTATTATCATTAATTAGTGACAAGAATTGTTCAACATTTTTGGTAACTGGATTCAGAAGAAACATACCCACAACAAAAACATTTGATTAATTTCTCGTTATGGAGTATGGGGTCACTATTAAAGCTGACCTGCTTGAAGGAAGCCTGCATTTCTAGAAGTGGTGTTTTCATTAGCAATTTTTTTTTTACATGAGGCTGCTAGTCCAATGTACAACTTGACAAAAATAAATGAACTGCATTTAATTGTGCGCTCTGCCATCTTGTCGCAAATAGAGTTAGAGTCAAGGTTAGGGATAGTGTAGTAGGCTACATTAAAAGCGTTGTTCACTTCTGGTCAGCAGTTTAGCATTATGATTTAGTGTTAAATTTAGTGCTAATGCAAACCTTAACTCTAGCCCTGTTTGCAACAAAATGGCCAACCTCAAAGCAAACTGTGATTCAACCAAGTAAACCTCTATGACATACGTGAGTTATTATGTCAGTTACCAAAGCGGTTAGAAAAGCTAGTACTGCCAAATAATGAAACCAAAGAAAGCCAGGTATGGTACTGTACAGCAGGCTTTCTTCAAATCTTAAAATTAAAAGAAAACTATATAGGGGCCTTCAGAGAGCTGGCACTGATTTATCCAAACAGTTAATTTATAGGTCAGATTGTTAATAACTGCATAAAACTGTTATTCCACAGATACCCCTAAATGTCATAAGGCAACTAAACCTAATATTAAACAAACTGCTATATAATACCATCACCCACTACTACTACAGCAATAAAGAGCAAGATTTATATTGGGTTAATTGTAGTGATCCACAGCCATCTAATTATATATCCGTTGAAATGAACATTGGAATATGTCAGATTTTGCCCAAATGTCTATAGATCCAGCTGACAATTAACACTTTGCCAACGGGAGTCAAATTTGTAAGACTATGAAAGCAACAGGGCAGTCAACTGGGTGCAAGCTACCCCTACCCATACAGAACCTATAAATGGTACCTGCCATTATATCATTTCTTAGTTGAAACTGCCCTGGTCAATGGGCACATAACCTACAACACTGCCAACTCAACAAGAAAAACAAAGCAAAGAGGTTCAGGCAGGATGTCAGTCTCGCTCTTATTGAACCTGTTATTCTTCGACGCAATGTGCCACCTTCACAACCACAAATCACAACTTTTTGAGCGCCATTTCATTGACCAATATGAAAGGGCACGTTACAAACCAGACTGTAAAGTGTGTAAGGCTGCAGGGAAAAAAAGCCAGACTTGCATGTTCTGCCCAGATTGCAATGTACCTCTATGCCTGATACCCTGCTTTAAGTTATACCACACAATCGAGGATTATCAGTGGTCCCGAAAAAGACTCTTGCAGAGACCCACAGCTATAACTTCAACCAAACCGATGAAGGAAGCGACTCTCAGACTCCAACTAGAGATACTTAACTACTTAAACATTAACAAACATTCATTGTCAGAAGCCAAAGACACAGAATCCACTCAAAAAAGAAAAATGCAAATATTAAACTGTTTTGCATTTTATTTAAAATTATTGTTAGCCTTTCATGTTCAAATATGTGGTCAATCGTTCAATCAGTATGTGAATAAAGCTTATTTTATTCATTGCCATCCATGTTCCTAACATTTCGTTGCACTGACATTGAACAGATAGGGCCTACACTAAAAATTGGAAAAAGATAAATGGTTTTAAAGTCTCTTCAAATTTCCATAAAAAGCTCTAGTAAGGTTTTTTTTTTCTTCTGCGAATGGTTGTTTAATTTTTTTTTTTTTTTTAGTTCAGTTAAAGCAGAATTGTATATTTCATCGCTGTATGGCAAGTTTTCTATAGACTGTTCATGTCGAATTCGGTGTAAAATATCTTCGGACATGCTTTGTCTCTGTGTGAGCAGAGATAATGGATCAGATACGTGGCAAAATACCAAAATAATGGCAAACAAATACCTAAGCGATGAAGGTGAACTGGACAAAGCAGCCTCACAAAGTGTACTGTTCCAATGAACAACATCTTCTATTAAACCCACTGCTTTATATGCTGCCTGAAATGTAGGACACACTCGTGAGCTTCGCGTCGTCGTCCGTCACAGCCTCGATTACTTTATTTATGTTCACTCCGTGATTACTCCTGATTTATAAATCATAGGTTACTTACTTAGTCGTTCCCCTTCTACCGTGAGGTGTAGAGGTTTGGAAGAGAGAGCGCCAGACTATCCTATCGGCTGTCTTCCTCCTGGCCTGGTTCCATTCTAGTCCTCGGTCCTTCAAAGATTGTCTAATGTTGTCCTCCCAGCGGACTCTGTGTCGTCCTGGGGGTCTGGATCCTTGGCTCTTTGTTTGTTTCCCATGCTTGTCATGGTAGTCGGTCTTCTCCCATTCTGCAGACATGGCCAAACCATCTTAGTTGGGACTGTTCTACTTGGGTCTGCAGGGGGTGGGATTTAAGGCCTTGACGTATCATCTGGTTGCGTACCATGTCTCTTCTTGTTACTTCAACCACCTTCCTCAGATACCTTATTTCTGAGGTTTGGATCTGGCTTTTGTGGGTTGTAGTCATTAAATCATAGGTATATAGTGTAATGGACTTTTTTTTTTTTTTCCGCTAGTAAATGCTCTTTGCCATCGATGTAATTTGTTTTCGTACATCTTTAGTATTTATGACCATTCAACAGCAAACTGAACGTTATAAATTTCGCTGAAAATGAAAACATAATAATGCTTATTGTGAGTTATCTATTGATCTGGGATATATGCCTTCATGGACTTTTTTGTAGAACTATCAAACCCTCACCCGTGTGTTACCGGGGCCCGAAAGGGGAGCAAAGAATAGTAACACTGTCCCCTACCAAGCATGTCGTAAAAAGCGACTAAGGAGGGTTGGGCATGGGGCCGGTTACACCATCCTGTAAAAAAAATTTAAACCACAAAAAACTTCAACAAATATGGACAAGTCAAATAAAGAAAATAAAACACAGCCATCCAAGACAGGGGAAGGTCCTCTCGCGGGGAGGCGTATGATGCAACACAGAGAAAGCCGAAAGGAGTCTGTGTTGCTGACTAACCTTCTTTCTTCTAGGAGAACTTCCAGATTTGGCACCTGGAATGTTCGGACATTAAACGAACAAGGGAAAGTGGCGCAAGTAGCAGCAGAAATGAGGGAATACAAAATCGAGGTTCTGGGAATGTGTGAAACAAAGTGGAAGGGGGTAGACAGGAAGAAACTCATCACAGGTGAATTGGTGCTGTCCTCAGGACATGAAGACGAAAGTTCACACCACAGTGAAGGGGTAGCTCTTATGTTATCTAAAGAAGCACAGAAAGCACTAATTGAATGGGAAGCTGTTGGACCCAGAATAATAACAGCTTCTTTCAAAACAGCTAAAAAGAAAATTCATGTAAATGTCATCCAATGTTATGCACCAACTAATGACAAAGAAGAGTCTGTGAAAGAAGCATTTTATACTAAACTACAGGAAATTATGGATAAAGTAAAAAGAAGAGACATCACAATTTTGATGGGTGACATGAATGCAAAGATAGGTACAGTCAACACTGGATTTGAAGAAGTCATGGGAAAACATGGGCTAGGAGTAATGAATGAAAATGGAGAGCTATTCGCAAACTTCTGTGCTTCATATCAACTGGCTATAGGAGGAAGCATGTTTCCACATAAGAGAATACACAAGGCAACATGGATATCACCAGACCATAGAACAGAAAATCAGATTGATCATATATGCATAAACAAGAAGTTTAGATCATCATTGCAGGATGTAAAGGTATATATAGAGGAGCAGATGTGGCATCAGATCACCATCTTCTGATAGCCAAAGTAAAAATGAAACTCAAGAGATATGCAACAATGCAAAATTATAGACAACAGTTTAATGTAGGACAGCTAAGAAATCAAGAAACAAGAGACAAATTTGCGGTCACAGTATCCAACAAATTCCAAGTGCTCCAACAGCTGGAAGATGTAGAGAATACAGAAGACTATTGGCAGCAGGTCAAAACAGTATGGAAGGAGACGTGAAGAAATACTGGGGAAAAGGGAAAGACAACAAAAAGCATGGATAACAACAGAAACCATCAATAAGATAAAAGACAGAAAAAACAAGAAAGCAGAGTTAAACACAAGCAAAACTAGAAGCTCCAAAGCCAAGGCTCAAGAAGTGTACACAGAAGCAAACAAAGAAGTAAAAAGAAGTATCAAAAGAGACAAGAGGAAGTATATTGAGGAGTTGGCAAGAGAGGCAGAAGATGCTGCAGCCAAAGGAAATATGAGAGAACTGTATAACAGCACAAAGAAGCTAACAAGGAAGTACAAACAAACAAGTTGCCTCATAACAGAAAAGAATGGAAAACTGCTCAGCAATATACAAGAGCAAATGAAGAGGTGGACAGAATATTTTGGGGACCTTCTCAATAGACCAGCTCCACAAAACCCGCCGGACATCCAGCCAGCAGAAGAAGAGCTACAAATTAACGGTGAAAGACCAACGAAGGAAGAAATAAAGAAAGCCATAAAGCTTCTAAGAGAGGGAAAAGCGTCTGGACCTGATGGCATTCCAGCAGAGGCCATCAAAGCAGATATCGACACGGCTACAGAGATGTTATATAAATTACTTGGTAAAGTCTGGGAAAAGGAAGAGATACCAGCAGAATGGAAGGAAGGATATCTGGTTAAGTTGCCTAAGAAGGGAACTTTACAAGAGTGCACAAATTATAGAGGAATAATGTTACTATCAGTGCCAGGAAAAGGATTAAACAGGATTATCCTTGAGAGATTAAAAGAGTCCATAGACAAGAAACTGAGAGATGAACAAGCAGGTTTTCGACAAAACAGATCATGTACAGACCAGATAGCCACTTTGAGAATAATAGTTGAACAAAGTCTGGAATGGAATTCACCCCTATACATCGGATTTGTGGACTATGAAAAGGCATTTGACAGTGTAGACAGAGAATCACTTTGGAAATTGATGAGGCATTATGGAGTTCCCCTGAAGATCATTAATTTAATAAAGAAAACATATGAAGACATGACATGCAGAGTTCTTCACGAAGGACAGCTTACAGAACCGTTTGGGATAAGAACAGGAGTGCGACAGGGATGCCTCTTGTCTCCATTTCTTTTCTTGCTGGCAATAGATTGGGTTATGAGATCATCGACAACACACAACAGAAATGGAATCCAGTGGACTCTGACTAAGCAGTTGGATGATCTGGATTTTGCTGATGACTTGGCTCTTCTGTCCCATAACCGTAATCAGATGCAGGACAAATTGAAAACACTCGATGAGAGGTCACAGCAATTGGGTCTGAAAATACACAGGGAAAAGACAAAAAATAATGAGAATAAATGCAGGTAATGATAACAGGGTTGAACTTGAAGAAACACCAATTCAAGATGTAGAATCATACACATATCTTGGCAGTAATATAGACAAAGTTGGAGGGACAGACAGCGATATCAAAATAAGAATACAAAAGGCAAGAGGAGCTTTCATTGCATTGGGAAATATATGGAGATCAAGAGAAATCGGATCCAACACGAAAATAAGAATCTTCAACTCAAATGTCAAGTCAGTCCTATTGTATGGCTCGGAGACATGGAGAACAACAAAGACAACAACCAAAAAGCTACAGACTTTCATAAATGGGTGCTTGCGTAGAACAGAGGGATTAAAATGGTATGACAAGGTTACCAACGTGGAACTGATGACAAGAACTAGACAAGTGCCAGTGGAACAAGAGATGAGAAGAAGACGATGGCGATGGATAGGACACACACTGAGGAAACCTGTTGATAGCATTACAAGGCAGTCCTTGTTCTGGAACCCCCAGGGCAAGAGAGGCAGAGGAAGACCAAGAAGTACATGGAGAAGAGAGTTGGAAACAGAGGTGAAAATGATGAGGAGAACATGGAAAGAACTTGAGATGATGGCACGGGACAGGAGGGATTGGCATGTGTTTGTTGAAGGCTTATGCTCCTTTGGGAGTGGAGGGTTATGAATGAATCAAACCCTAAAATTCCCCTATACGTTGTTTCGATATATCTCTTAGGCCTATAGTTTAGCCGCCGTACCGAATTTAATGTACCGCACGCACGATTTTTTCCCGGCTTGCGCAACAAATTTCAGCCTCCTGATATCGTACTGTGATGAGATATAGCTTAAAACCTTGCCAGAGAAATATCCAATAGGCCTACGCTGGAGGAAACCGCATCAAAATCGGTTCAGCCGTTCTCGAGTTTTAAGGTAACAGGCCTTGCCTTTTATATATGTAGAGATTGACGGTTGTGTGGGATCATGGGCGGTGACCCGAGCCCATGCTTGTAATGGAGCGAAACGGGAAAATAATAAACTGACACAGACGTACTACTGACGAACATTGCTTCAAGTGATATCAAATGTAGGCATACCAAATTTGAGAGCAACATGGCGACATGTGATAAAGACCCGACTGAGATAACTTTTAAAACAAACACAATTTTATTATTTAAAACAAGTATAATGAAAATGTACAAAACCATGAAAGGAAACATACAAACCACAAGTATATATACCTTTCGAAGAATTTCGAACACTTGTTCTAGCCGATTTTGACATTTTTGCTCCCTCTTTCGCAGGTGCGTTACTTGTATCGTCCTTGAACCTTTGTGAAGACGTCATGTCCGGGTTATCTGCTTCTGAACTATAAACATTCGGCGTTCTTGACCCGTCTGCCGAGGAATCGTCAGCCGATTTTCTCTTTCTTTCTTCTGTAAAAGTAAGCGACCTCGCTAAATAAATTGAATGGAAAGCACACTCGTTGCTATATCCACCTATATACTCTACACATTGTAGAAACAGGACACATTTACTGAAATGTGAGAACTATGTGCAGACCACACTAGATCATGGCCCACAACATAGTCTCATTACCTCCCTTAGGTTCTCAACTTTTGCTATGTAAATAAATGTTCTTAAAATGCACTTTAAAAAAAAAAATGTACCGCAATGACATTTATATGTTTAACGCACAATCTTCGTACTAAATATGTGGTGACTTGGTAGATATGACAGGCTATTCGTACTTGTTAACTATGGTGTGTTCACGATTTTTCAAAAACCCGGTATATACCAGACCGGGAGATTGCTTCTGACACCGAGGAGTCACAAATTTCATTTTTTGAATGAGAAGTTTCATGATATCCAAACTACTCATTGCAAAACAATGACCAAAAATAAATTGATAAATAAAATTTGTGCGCAGTGAAATATATGTAGTTTGGTTGGAATGTCTCTGAGAGGAGGCAAAGGTGGACTCTTCTTCAAGCATGCTGTAAAAGGAGACTCTGGGACTGGTAACCTTATCTTACAAAAGAAATTGCCATAGTAACCACTGCTGCAAGATTATGTGCTTTAACATAGGCTTCCTCAAGGGTCCATGCTTGGTAAGGAGGGAAAAGGGAGACGATGATGATGAATGTAAATTATTGTTTTTCAGCAGAATGCATATATAATTATGGGAAAGATCTAAGCTGTAGTGGTGATTCCATAAGGAGTAGGAGGGAATTATAATGGTGACTCTTCTTCAAGTACCATGCCTAGTGGCATAGGAAGTTATGTCTCTCCACAACTTCCTGTCTCCAGTACAGTCTATCAATTCTGCTGTTGACTTCTTTCCATGTTACGATGTCAAACTGTCCAGTATTTGCTCTCTTTGTCTTCGTCTATCTCTTTTTCCTTCAATCTTACCTGTTGTTACGATACATTCCAGCTTGCCTGGTTTGGGCATGTAGCTTGTCATGACTCCCTTTCGAAAATGATCCTCCAGGGAACAGTCAAAGGTAAACGGAGAAGATGAAGGCAAAGAAAATCCTGGGATGATAACATCAAAGAATGGACAGGGCACGGTTTATCCACACTTGCTGAGGATAGAGGGCAGTGGAGGACCCTGTCTGCTGATGCTTCAACCATGGCCCCCCCTATGACCCATGACGGGTTACAGGTTGAGATGATGATGATTCCAGCTTTCCTGTTCTCATAACATGCCCAAAAAAGTGAATTGCTTCTTTCTAACTCGTGAAATAAGTTTCCTTTGCGCATTGGCCTTTTTCAGGACATCCTCATTACTCTTTTTGGCTGTCCATGGTATTTTTAACTTCAGTAAAACCACATCTCTGTGGCATCTAGTTCCTTCCCTACGCATCTGGTAGGAGGACAGGTTCCTTCCCCGGAATGATGCTAATTATACAGTATTAAAAGCAAAAAACGAACAAGACCTACAGAATACGTTAGATATAATAGTAAAATATAGTGCAGAGTAAAGACTCAGCCTGAGCAGCAAGAAAACAGTAATAATGGTTATCTCCAAGCAAAAGGTCCCACTTCAATGCAGAATAATGATAAACAGAATGATACGGTGGTCTTTTTCTTTAGACTGAAGACCTTCCGACGCTATGAGACTAGGGGTAATGGCTCAACATGATCAATTATGGAACTTTCAAGTTCAACAGCAAGCGAACGATTTAATTCTCAAAGCATGACGTATTATCAATTTATTACGAAGACATACAATTAATCCTTGATCCGTATTTTATGGGTTCCACATATTTATAATATATATTTCATTTCCACGCGGCTGTATTACTTTCATCAGGTCCAGACGGCAAATATTTATTAGTAATTAATTTGAATCATTGTGACAACTTGCCCAATCTTCTCTTCATTTTTATTATTATTTACGTGACATCGTTTTTTCTCATCCTCAATGCATGATCGCAAAGTCCCGGGAATTGTCACTTGCGGAAAATCTCCTAGCGTTCGGTATTTTCTCCTCGCTATTTTTAGATACGACGTCATTGTTGACCAATGACCTCGGTAGCGAGAAATCCGTTTTAATTTAGAACTGCTTGAACTTGGGAGAACCAGTTTAGGCCATTTAGGAAGACATCACGTGACTTTTAACATTATTGATTGGAGCGTCTAAAACGAGGCTAAGGTCACATGATGCACGCTACGGATCACGTGTCCAAGCGGAAATGACCCGCTAAAAGGCGGCAAAGCCAGCATTTTGTCACTTGCCCAGGAACCCTCAAGAAAGCTAGGTCTAAGCCAGATCGGCGAATTCTCGCATTAAAAGCACTGAAGCCACGTGTCTAATTGCGGGTTAGCGTCCATCTTTGAGTAGTCTATGGTGGAGCCTTGCACGACAGTCCAATCTCAGCGCAGAATACGGAGTCGAGCACAGAGAAGGCAAATCCGAACCATTCAAGACCTACCTGGGGCAACGTCAGGAGACCGGAGAACTAACCACACTTCACTATCAGCCGGGGGCTGAAAAGCTAAGTCCAAGAAAAAGGGAACTCACTACATCAATGCCTAGTTTAGTCATCCATGATGAAAAACACTTGAATTGTGAGACACATAATACAATACATACAGCAGACACTAATTCCATCGACAATACTATCATTCACCATCTATTCATTTTATTGCAATAAACCAATTGGGTGTATATACTGTACCCCACGCTTTGTTCCTTCCATTAGATGTTGAATATTGTCTATGTTTATCTTCCTTTATAAGGGAGGGGGGGGGGGGCTCGGAAAATATAATATAAATTAAAGAATAATAATAATAGATAACTGAGAAGGGGACGACGGTAGCGAGAGACCAAATATCTCCTTACAATCTTTTCCAGACCTGTCGAGTTAGGAGAATTTACCCTCTTCGTCACCCTTCGGAAGTGGGAAAAACCCAGCAGGGATTCCTTGAGCCAAATCTTCCACATCAGATCTATTATTTCCTCTAAATAATTCTCTTATCCTTTAAACGCTACGTGACACTGGTGTCTCGGTCCGGGATTTGAACTTATGTATTTTATCATACCTCTGGGATAGTATCATTCATTCAGTCATTACAGTATACCATTTTAACACATGTATTTTCACACAGTGAGCTCTAGAAAGACAGAAAACATTTTTTCTAGAAATTCAGGCATTGATTGGTGAATCCCTTTATATATGTTGTGTTTAATTAAGTTAGTTCTTGATTTTGTATTTCATTGAATTACAGACCTTAAGTCTCCATAACTGTAGTAATTTCATTCTACAGCAGTCTGATAAATAATTAGTATTTACTTGTTGTTAGAAATACTATTGGAAGGTAGCACTAGCTTACTCAGTGTGGACTTTAACTGCAAAAGATGGCTGAAATAGTTAAGCTTAAGGCAGCACTAGGGGAGGCCGGTCGAGATCTAGGTTATAGTGGGGTGGACCTTGCAAATTATGTCAGTGTTGAGACTGATAAGTATTACGCTCGAGAAACAGCGAAAGCTGAAAGAGAAGAGCGAATAAAGTTAGCAGAAATAGATGAGAGGATAAAAGCTGTAGACGCTAGAGAAAGAAGCGAGAGAGATGAACGCGAGCATGCATTGAAGATGAAGCAGTTAGAGATGCAGGGACAAGCTCAAAGAGTTGAACCGGTAGGCGGTGCGACCGCATCTACCTCCTCAGGCAACCTATCGCCACGGTCAGATGATATGCCCTCCTTGCATGCAGTGGGCACAGGACCTTTGCCAACCTCACCCATGTCAAACTTGGGACCCTTGACGTTTCCATTCGAAGCTTTCTCAGAACGAGTTGACTCGGTCGATGTGTATCTGGACAAATTTGAGAAGTTTGCCACCACGTTTGGTTTGGAGAAGAGCAAATGGAACCTGAAACTGTCGCAAGGGCTTAGAGGAACTGCTTATGACGTGTATAGCAAGCTTCCTCCAGGTTTACAGGATGACTACGACTCTTTGAAAAAAGGCACTATTGGTTCGTTATGAGCTACATGCTGACGCCTATAGGAACAGGTTCCGTAACTCTAGGAGGGAAGTTGGCGAGAGCGTTGCTCAGTTTGCTGCGAGACTGGATTCCTACGTGGAGAAGTGGGGTGCCCTAGGGAATTTTACTCATGATTGGGAAGGCCTGAAGGAAATGGTCATGATCGAACAACTGAAGGACACCATGACTTCCGACATGAGAAGATTCCTGACAGAGAATGGGGCCAGCACTTTAGAATCCATAGTCCAGTTAGCGGAACGATATCAGGCAGCACTATCAGAGAATCCACCACCCAGACGGAAACAACCAGATTACGTACCTAGACAGACAGCTCAGTCACACATGGACCCCCAAGTGAAACCACCGTATACTAACTTCAAAAAGCATGACAAGCCAGACTACAAGACTACTCAGAGATCTAATTTCCAGCAGCAGAGGCAAGGGGAAAAATGGTGTAAGCACTGTAGAACCATCACCCACAATACGCAGGAGTGCAACCGGAAAAACCCACCTCATCATGCTGCCTGCTTACGTAAAAGTGCCGCAAGGGGAAATGGACCGGAAGAACCTCTGGACAAACCCCGACATCCCCCAGTCGTTGAGACAGTCCTCGTAAATGACCAAGAGGTGACCTGCCTTTATGATACAGGCCTTGCATTCGACGCAGTTGTCTGTGCATCCCTAGTCAAGCCTGACCAGATGACAGAAGACACTATAGAAATACAAGGACCTACTAAAAGTGCAGCACCTATGCGTTTGGCCATAGCCAAGATTAAGGTCAAATCAAAATATGTGACTGGGGAAATCAGTGCAGCGATCTTGGACGACCCTATTTATCCCTTGATCTTAGGGTGTAGGTATGTGTTCTTGGGAGAACCCATTCACCCTCTGGTTGTGGCGGCTGTCACCATTAGAGGACAGGCCAAACGGAATACGGAGTTGGAATCCCCACCCAACATCCTTCCTGAGGAATTAAAAAAGGCACAAACGGAGGATCAATCTCTAGCACCCTGCTACAAAAAACTACCGAGAGCGCACACTCCTCTCCAAAAGGGAGACTTCTACAAGAAAAATGGACTGTTGCATCGGAAAGCAGGAAATGGAGGACAGGAACATGGGCAACTTGTGGTTCCATCAGCATACCGAGCCCAGGTCCTAGAAATGGGCCATGCCCTTCCGTTTAGTGGCCACATGGGCATAAGTGCCACGATTCAGCGTATTTCATGTCATTATTATTGGCCAGGTATCAACGCCGATATCCAGAGATATGTGAAATCATGCCCGCAGTGCCAGGGGACAGCGCCGAAACACTGGACGGCCCCAGCCACTCTGGGAGAAATGCCAATCTTGGGCACACCCTTCGAACGAGTAGCGGTGGATATTGTGGGTCCACTTACTCGTAGCAAAAAGAGAAACAGTTATATACTCACGTTAGTGGATTGTTGCTCCATGTGGGCAGAGGCTATCGCTATGCCCGCCTGTGATTCTAAGCATGTTGCTGAGGCTCTGCTCACCATATTTACTCGGCTAGGGTTTCCGTCACAGATCCTGACAGATAATGGTTCGCAATTCCGAGGAAAACTCACCGAGGAAGTGTTTAGGATATTTCAGGCCCAACATATCCACACCTCTCCCTACCACCCCCAGGCAAATGGCCAGGTGGAGCGGTTTAATGGGACCCTTATTTCCATCCTTCGGAAACTTGCGCAGGAAAAACCAGAGAGCTGGGATCAATACTTACCCGCAGCACTATTTGCTTACCGCGAAGTACCCCACAATTCTACTGGGATGCCTCCTGCCACATTGCTGTTTGGTAGACCTATAAAAGGACCTTTAGAGGCACTGTTACGTACTTGGACAGATGATAAAGCTGATGAGACGGTCACCTCTGCATCCCAATACGTGAATGAGTTGACCCAACGCCTTAAAACAGGATGGGAACTGGCAAAGGAAAATGTACGCCGTGCCCGTCGTAAACATGCGCGTTACTACAACCGCACTGCGAAGGATAGGGAGCTAGAAGTAGGAGAACAGGTATTATTACTCCTGCCCAGTAGCAATAATAAATTGCAAATCGGGTGGAGAGGTCCATATAAAATCATTGAGAAAATGTCGCGCACCAATTACAAGATTGCCATAAAGGGGAAGCAGAAAATTTACCACATAAACCTGCTGAAGCAATATTATGAAAGACCAGGTGCAGAACCAGCACATTTCCTGACACTGGCTATTGCGACGGAAACTGAGGCAGAACCCCTGACCTCCTGTGAATACCCTCTTCGTCAGTGTGAAACTCATCAAGATGTTCAGATTAGTTCAACTTTAACGGAGGATCAGCAGGCACAGGTTCAACAGTTGTTGAGAAAACACACTAGTACACTCACGGATAAACCTGGCATGACCAACCTGATAGAATTTGATATGAAGCTAACAGACCTCGCCCCGGTACGAGTTAAGAACTATCCTGTTGCTTATGCTAAAGCAAAGGCATTGGGTGAGGAAATCGAGTACCTGCTTAAGGAAAATATTATCTCAAAATCAGAGTCGCCTTATAGTGCGAGTGTGGTGTTGCTTAGAAAATCCACAGGAGAACATCGCCTCTGCATAGACTACCGAAGGCTCAACGCTGTAACGGAATTTCAAGCGGAGCCCTTACCGGATCAGAATCAGCTTTTCACCAAGCTGAGTAGAGCACGATACTTTTCGAAGATAGACCTTAGCAAAGGGTACTACCAGATCCCGGTAAAAGAGGAAATTCGACATATGTTAGCATTTAGTACTTCTGAAGGCCATTACGAGTTTAATGTATTGCCATTTGGGCTAAGCAACGCCCCAAGCGTCTTTACTCGTATGATGAGGAAGCTACTGGAACCCCTGAACCACCCTGGGATAAGTAATTTCATGGACGACATACTTATCGCCACGAACACCTTTGAGGAGCACCTGGACGCAGTTTCCCTACTCTTCGAAAGACTTAGAGAAACAGGACTCACCGCTCGCCCTACAAAATGTCAAATTGCCTGCGAGCAACTAGAATTCCTGGGACACACTATCTCGCATGGATGCATGTTCCCAGATGCACGTAATATTGAGAAGTTACAGCGGGCCCCACGACCCCAGACTAAAAAGGATGTAAGGTCATTTGTGTCTCTATGTGGCTTCTACCAGAGATATATTAAAGATTTTAATACCCTGAGTGCGCCACTGACCGCATTAACCAAGAATGGGAACCCGGACAAAGTAACCTGGACAGCGGAGTGCGAAAATGCCTACACGCTGCTGAAGGAGAAACTCACAGCTAGGCCAATTCTGCGACTGCCTGACTTAACTCTGAACTTTACGCTGCGAACAGATGCTAGCAATATAGGGATAGACCTTCTGCAACTCTATTCCCCATTGCATATGCTAGTAGGAAATTGAACCCTGCTGAACAGAACTACTCTACCATCGAACGAGAATGTCTGTCGCTAATATGGGCTGTGCAGAAGTTTCAACCATATTTATACGGGAAAAAGTTCACGGTGCAGTGTGATCACCAACCGTTGATATTTCTTGCAGCGTCGAAGAACCTTAATGCCCGGCTTATGAGATGGTCACTACTGTTGCAGCCATATTCATTTCACATAGAATACATACCTGGGAAGAACAACGTAGGGGCAGATTTTTTGAGCAGACATCCGGACGCAACCTAGGAGATATGAGAAACTGAAAAAGAAGAGGAAGACAGGACCAGAGGAGTTGGACGGAACGTCAAACTTGAGGAGGGGCTTGTGTGACAACTTGCCAAATCTTCTCTTCATTTTTATTATTATTTACGTGACATCGTTTTTTCTCATCCTCAATGCATGATCGCAAAGTCCCGGGAATTGTCACTTGCGGAAAATCTCCTAGCGTTCGGTATTTTCTCCTCGCTATTTTTAGATACGACGTCATTGTTGACCAATGACCTCGGTAGCGAGAAATCCGTTTTAATTTAGAACTGCTTGAACTTGGGAGAACCAGTTTAGGCCATTTAGGAAGACATCACGTGACTTTTAACATTATTGATTTGAGCGTCTAAAACGAGGCTAAGGTCACATGATGCACGCTACGGATCACGTGTCCAAGCGGAAATGACCCGCTAAAAGGCGGCAAAGCCAGCATTTTGTCACTTGCCCAGGAACCCTCAAGAAAGCTAGGTCTAAGCCAGATCGGCGAATTCTCGCATTAAAAGCACTGAAGCCACGTGTCTAATTGCGGGTTAGCGTCCATCTTTGAGTAGTCTATGGTGGAGCCTTGCACGACAGTCCAATCTCAGCGCAGAATACGGAGTCGAGCACAGAGAAGGCAAATCCGAACCATTCAAGACCTACCTGGGGCAACGTCAGGAGACCGGAGAACTAACCACACTTCACTATCAGCCGGGGCTGAAAAGCTAAGTCCAAGAAAAAGGGAACTCACTACATCAATGCCTAGTTATTCATCCATGATGAAAAACACTTGAATTGTGAGACACATAATACATACAGCAGACACTAATTCCATCGACAATACTATCATTCACCATCTATTCATTTTATTGCAATAAACCAATTGGGTGTATATACTGTACCCCACGCTTTGTTCCTTCCATTAGATGTTGAATATTGTCTATGTTTATCTTCCTTTATAAGGGAGGGGGGGGGGGGGCTCGTAAAATATAATATAAATTAAAGAATAATAATAATAGATAACTGAGAAGGGGACGACGGTAGCGAGAGACCAAATATCTCCTTACAATCTTTTCCAGACCTGTCGAGTTAGGAGAATTTACCCTCTTCGTCACCCTTCGGAAGTGGGAAAACCCAGCAGGGATTCCTTGAGCCAAATCTTCCACATCAGATCTATTATTTCCTCTAAATAATTCTCTTATCCTTTAAACGCTTCAGATGCCCTCTCAATAATATCATCACTGAAGAGCCACCAAACTAAAGGATTGAAAGATCTGATAATTTCCCTTGAAAGACTGACCGAATGCTTCAAGAAGTGCACTATCCAGTGGATACCAGCCCATTGCAACATACCAGGAAATGAGGAGGCAGATAGACTTGCTAAGGAAGGAGGTGCCTTACAACAAAATGATATAGAGACAACTTACGCAACGGCAAAGACCACTATAAAGGCTACATTCAAGTCCAAATGGGAAAGAGAGCATCCGGGACATTTGAAAAATGACGCATATCATCAACTATCCAGAAAAGAACAGGTCATCATTTTTCGGCTACGCACTGGTCACAATAGATTGAGATACCATCTGTACCACAAATACAAAATTGGTGCAACAGATCTCTGCACCTGCGGTACCAGCCCAATGACAGTCGAACACCTGCTGCAATACTGCCCAACCTACAGTAATGAACGGAGTAGCATATGGCAACAACCCACTTCTGTCAACGAAAAACTGTTTGGAGATGTTGGGAGCCTTGGGTTGACTACTGCCTTTATTAGAGTTATAAATGTGGAAGTCTGAAGGCGAACGAGGAAAAAGAAGAAGAAGAAAGGCATATAACTTCTATTGTAGGTCCGATCAGACATAATATTCAAATACACTCCGAATTACCTGATGGCATTCCAGCAGAGGCCATCAAAGCAGATATCGACACGGCTACAGAGATGTTATATAAATTACTTGGTAAAGTCTGGGAAAAGGAAGAGATACCAGCAGAATGGAAGGAAGGATATCTGGTTAAGTTGCCTAAGAAGGGAAATTTACAAGAGTGCACAAATTATAGAGGAATAATGTTACTATCAGTGCCAGGAAAAGTATTAAACAGGATTATCCTTGAGAGATTAAAAGAGTCGATAGACAAGAAATTGAGAGATGAACAAGCAGGTTTTCGACAAAACAGATCCTGTACAGACCAGATAGCCACTTTGAGAATAATAGTTGAACAAAGTCTGGAATGGAATTCACCACTATACATCGGATTTGTGGACTATGAAAAGGCATTTGACAGTGTAGACAGAGAATCACTTTGGAAATTGATGAGGCATTATGGAGTTCCCCTGAAGATCATTAATTTAATAAAGAAAACATATGAAGACATGACATGCAGAGTTCTTCATGAAGGACAGCTTACAGAACCATTTGGGATAAGAACAGGAGTGCGACAGGGATGCCTCTTGTCTCCATTTCTTTTCTTGCTGGCAATAGATTGGGTTATGAGATCATCGACAACACACAACAGAAATGGAATCCAGTGGACTCTGACAAAGCAGTTGGATGATCTGGATTTTGCTGATGACTTGGCTCTTCTGTCCCATAACCGTAATCAGATGCAGGACAAATTGAAAACACTCGATGAGAGGTCACAGCAATTGGGTCTGAAAATACACAGGGAAAAGACAAAAATAATGCGAATAAATGCAGGTAATGATAATAGGGTTGAACTTGAAGAAACACCAATACAAGATGTAGAATCATACACATATCTTGGAAGTAATATAGACAAAGTTGGAGGGACAGACAGTGATATCAAAATAAGAATACAAAAGGCAAGAGGAGCTTTCATTGCATTGGGAAATATATGGAGATCAATAGAAATCGGATCCAACACGAAAATAAGAATCTTCAACTCAAATGTGAAGTCAGTCCTATTGTATGGCTCTGAGACATGGAGAACAACAAAGACAACAACCAAAAAGCTACAGACTTTCATAAATGGGTGCTTGCGTAGAATAAAGGGATTAAAATGGTATGACAAGGTTACCAACGTAGAACTGATGACAAGAACTAGACAAGTGCCAGTGGAACAAGAGATGAGAAGAAGACGATGCCGATGGATAGGACACACACTGAGGAAACCTGTTGATAGCATTACAAGGCAGTCCTTGTTCTGGAACCCGCAGGGCAAGAGAGGCAGAGGAAGACCAAGAAGTACATGGAGAAGAGAGTTGGAAACAGAGGTGAAAATGATGAGGAGAACATGGAAAGAACTTGAGATGATGGCACGTGACAGGAGGACTTGGCATGTGTTTGTTGAGGGCCTATGCTCCTTTGGGAGTGGAGGGTTATGAACACTCCGAATTGTATACAGCAGTCCATTAGACATATATCAACACAAAAGAACGCAGTTGCTACTCAAAACATTCGCACGTCACTTGCGTTGTTGCGCATAAAATTCGAACTCAATCGTGTCTTTTTGTGCATCATATGGTCTCAAAGATATCGACCCATATGATGCGCAAAAAGATCCTTAACACAGAACACTTAAAAAGTACATACAGTTTCAAATAATTGGGCACAGTTATTTCATTAGGTGGAAAAATGCACCATTGAAGTTGAGAACAAAATATGCCAAGCAAAAACAGCATTACGGTATATAAATTGAAGAACATCCTGTGCAGTAAGTCCATGTCACTGAGTATATGATTATAGGAGACTCTATACAGAGCGATACAACACGAGGTAATTTGATCATCAGAAGTCCCCCCCCCCCCGGTCAATCAAGTGTTTCAGCCCCTTAATCTCCTTTACACTCTAAGAGTGGGGAGGGGGCAATTAGGGTCATGACTCACACCAGTCAGTCTCTCATTGTCTTGTGCAGAGAATTTAACCCACTCCACCTTGTTTGCAGCTTTCAACTTCACTCCAGTTTTTCTGCCAGCTGGAGGCAAATATTAAAGTAACCTTTATGCTGAAAATTACTGTCCTGAATTCCATAGCCTGTTGCGTTTGCTCCAAAATTGAACCTATATTATTGTATAGAAGTTTCAGTAAGTCACAGACAATGAGCAACAACAAAAAACCCACCAAGAATATGCAATAAGCATTGGAAGCAACAGAGGGTTGTCTCTAAAAATGATGTCAAGAGTCCCATAGACCGCTAAGAAATCTAGCAGAGTGCTTCAGAAGAGCTAATGAAGAAAGAAATTTAATAATAAGTATAAGGAAAATGCACAATGGGCTAATCACCTGTTTGCCAAGTCACTTCGATTACATGTCCCGCCCATGGGCCTTGTGCACTTGGGTCACCTCTACACCTCGTTTCACGGGGTAGAAGAGGTTACGATTATGAGATGAGATGAGATAAGGAAAATGCAAATAACTTTCACTGGACATGTGATGAGAAGAGAAGCACCCAAATTATTGTGACCACAAGGAAACAGATTTTTTGACAGAAGTGAGCAGTTTTATACTTCACTTTATGCACTATCCATCTTGCTCCTTTTCACTTCTTACAATCATAAGACCTCTGATGGCAGCTGGTCCTCTGTCATTTCACTTCACGTCACTAGCAGTAGTATTTTCTATAGTAACGTGTTTTACATGATCAGGTCACTAACCTCATGCACAACCCTTTTTAATCACATTTTGAGTTCCATTTACGGGCCTAAGTTCATACATTATTATGACTGGTTGCAATATATGTTCAAACTTTAACAAGATTACAGTTTTTAATAGGCAAAAGCAGCCCACCTCATAAAGCTGGACCTAGTGTAGTGAAGTCTCTAACACTTCACTCCCCGATGGCAGTATCTGATGTGGGACTACCTTGACTTTGTAACCCATGTGTAGATGATGAGCTATTTTTGATCCAACAATATTGTTTTAAACAGTCAACAGACAACTCAGACCTAGTTCATTCTCTTAACCAATGAGCTCGCGATGTCAAATAAAAAAGGGGAGATAACCAAAAGATCGAAATCTAATTTTTGTTTGGGTCAGGTCTATGTATGTGCCCAAACTTTTAGCCCATGTGTGTGGTTTTTTTTTTTTTAAGCTGAAGTAAAGCCATATGTCTATTTACCATAACTTTCCTATATTCCATGAGAGGCAAAAAATCCTGACAAATAAAGGAAGTCATACAAAATGAACTATGCTAGTTTCATGTAATTATAACTGTGTATTCAGAAATCCAATGGGTACAGGGCACACTGTAAGTAAAAACTGATAGTGAGGTGGTAGATATCGTAGAAAAATACAGTATGGCATTATGCCAGACCTCACTCTGTGCACTAGTTGTGATAACATTTAGTCAAGCCCTCTCTGTGAAGCTTTCAGCAGTTTAAGAAAACTACAGCCATGCTGTTTCTGCTGAGGCCTGATTGGTTGGTTCTTCTTCTTCAAGTACTATGCCTAGTAGCATAGATTATGTCTCTCCCCAACTTCCTGTCTCCAGTCTTTTCTTTTTTTCTTCGATCCTTAACCACCGACCGTTAAAGAAGTCAGTGGCCATCACGCCTAGTGGCGTCTTGTAGGGCAACAACAAATTGATTCCACTTTGCACGGTCGGTGGCCATCCTTCATACAGTGCCCCAACTCTGGTTCATTCTTTGCATCTCAGCCTCCACAGTCCTCCGCCAAGTTGTTTTTGGTCGGCCTCTCTTTCGCTTTCCTTCAGGGGTCCAAAGCATAGCTGTTCTTGTGATGGCATCGGGGTCTCTTCTGAGGACATGACCAACCCAGCTCCAGCGTCTGCCAGCTATGATGGTATGCATGTCCTCTTGCTTGCTACGAGTAAGCAGATCTTGGTTGGTGATGGTATTCGGCCAAAAGATTCGGTGAATTTTTCTTAGGCATGTTGTGTGAAAAGAGGACAATTTTGACATTTCCTTCTCTGTGACTCTCCAGCATTCCGCACCATAGAGAAGCACAGAAAGCACGCAACTCTGGTATAATCTTAATTTTGAGCTTGTGCTGTATTGGGAGGACTTCCAGATGTTATTTAGGCTAAAGAAGGCTGTTCTTGCCTTATTCATTCTGATGTTGATGTCTTTGCCTGCCCCACCGTCTGGTGTTACTATGCTTCCTAGGTATGTGAAGGTATCTGTCTGTACCAGTTGCTGATTCCTTACTGATATGGGCTCAGGGTTGCTCACATTGAGCGTCATGACCTCAGACTTCTTTAAATTGATGTTCAAGCCCACCTGCTGGCTAAATTTATTAAGTCTATCCGTTTTTTCCTGGATGTGTTGATGTGAATGTGCCAGCAGTGCAATGTCATCTGCATATTCCAGATCTTCCAATGTTGAAAATGTAGTCCATCTTATTCCTCTTGGACTGCCCTCTGTTGTCTGGCGCATCACGCAGTCTATGACTGTTAAAAATAGAGTGGTTGATAAGGGGCATCCCTGTCGTACTCCTGTCTTCACCTCGAAGGTTAGGTTGCTCTGCCCAACACTACACGTAAAGTTGGCATAGAGGCTTTTTATGATTGACACTATGCCGCTTGGGATTCCATAAGCCCTCAGTATTTTCCATAAACTGTCCCTATGTATACTGTCAAAAGCCTTTTCAAAATCAACAAAATTTATGTAAAGCTGTCTTTGCCATTCAGAGCACTGCTCTATAATGTTCCTGAGAGTGAATATATGGTCTACACATCTTCTGTTCTTTCTAAATCCTGCTTGTTCTTTCCTCAGTTTGTAGTCTACTGCCTTTGAAATTCTCTGTATAATTATCCTGCCTAGTATTTTGCTGGGAACTGAGAGAAGAGTGATTCCTCTCCAATTATTGCAGTCTGAAAGATCTCCCTTCTTGGGCAATTTGACAATTATTCCTTTGTTCCACTCTGATGGTGTTGTCCCCGTTTTCCACACTTGTGCAAATAGTGGTTCTAATAGTTCTGCTGCTAGCTCAGGGTCTGTCTTAAATAGCTCTGCATTTAAGTTATTGTCACGTAGCGTTTAAAGGATAAGAGAATTATTTAGAGGAAATAATAGATCTGATGTGGAAGATTTGGCTCAAGGAATCCCTGCTGGGTTTTCCCACTTCCGAAGGGTGACGAAGAGGGTAAATTCTCCTAACTCGACAGGTCTGTGTCGTGGAATATTCTAATCCACATATATAAATTATCAAGTAAATATAACTGCGTATGCAAATTGTAACGTTTCACGTTGATATTAAAGGCCTTCTGCAACATACACGCGTTTCCCAAACACACAATAAAATGTGCTGCCTTTCTAAGAAAAACCTTGAAATATGCAAGTTGACCTAAATTTTAAATTCCATTCATGTCTTTTTCTACACTATGTTACCAAGATCAAAAGACAGATGGACAAAAGGATAGCGAGAAGGGAGAGGCAGAAAGCCGAACACTAAACACGCTTCGCGCGATACACAAATGCTGCCATCACGCGTGTAAGACTACATGCACTAACTTTTTTTCAGACGGACAGTGATAAAATACATTACCCTTCCCAGAGTTAGGTTTTAAAATCATAAAAAACGCTTATTAGGAAAGATAACAATAGATGGGTTTACGGTTGAAAACATAACAGTACCCAGACAGCACATCTTCGAAACAGGAGGTAGAAAATACATATTTTGAACGCAGCCACGTAGCTCTTTTAAATTTGGATATTTGGGTTCCTTAGGGCTTGCTGACAAAGAATATGTAAAACGTTACGCAAATAGTCCAGGAATTAATAAATTATACCCAAAATAAAATAGTGGGGATGCCTGACAGCATGGAATCATTTCTGCTCATAAAATTTTTTTATAACGTGTTTGAAAAAAATCTTACGTTACAGAATTAGCCTACCATGTAAACTCCAAATTGATTGGAGCGCAACAAATGAAAGACTAACCACGATTGGTCGGGCTATAAATACTATCTTTCGTTGTTAGGGGAGACGTGAAAAGGTAACATTTTTTCAAACACTTGTCGAAACGTGGCCTCATTGGCTAGACTCGCTGATATACTCACTTAGGAGCGTTAGTTCGAGACCACTAGTGCAAATAATCTTGATAAAGCAACAGTGCGTTGAAGCCAGCTCATATTTGTGTTAAATAAAAGCCTGGAACATAAGCAGATGGGAATTTGTGCCAGTAATTGTGCCAGAATTCATTGCTAATCAACGTATCTGTGTTTATTTCCATGAAATTGTGGTAAGCTTGAACCATTCAGTATCTTTTAATGAAAATTGAATGTAAATTGTTAATTTATGCCTGTATATATATGTGTAGGTCAGTGGCAAACAGGAGATAAAGCCTATAATGCTCCAGCCTGAACAGAGGGTGTCGGAGGGAAGTAAAACGGCATGGAATGGCCAAATAGTACACTGACACCTGGATGATTGATTAGACAGAAATAATGCTGGAAGTGCAGAGGCGTAGTGACCCTTAAGGAGGTAAATACTGGTATAAAGTATTTCAGATGAAGCTGACAGTTGGCCTAACGCTCTGAACTCAATGTTTGTGTTGTATTGTGTCAGTGTAGAACTAGAGTATCAATTAGTTATGAAGTAGAAGGTACATCCTTCTTGTTTTCAGGGACCGTGGTCTTGATGGTACTGAGCAGCACCTGGTCAGAGCTTTGCTGAATCCAGAGTCGGACAGCATACTCCTTGGTCTTTTTAGCTATCAGTGAGGTGTCTCCAGAGCCCAGGGGAGAATTCGAGCAGAGGAGTCCTTTCCTGCCGCCATCACGCAAGATAAGCTGATTTGGCCAGCTGAGCTCAACATTATGTCCCCTCATCTTGAAATGACTTTGTAAAAATAACATTCAGAGGGGAATTTAATTGTCTTAATATCAGGAACTGAGAACATCTCCAATACTAGTCCCAAAAGACAAACTATTGAAGTCATGATGACAAATACCAACAGAGCTTGAACAAAACAAAACCAGTATTACCTCATATTACTACTACACAACTGACACACATTGGATATTTTTAATAATATATGTCACTACAATATTCATATTGATAAAGTCTGTACATATACTTGTAATTAAAATTGATTGTGATTCCTGGTTCCTTTGTATTTGAATCAGGACACATATACCTTTATGATAACCATGAATACATATTGTTATTTGAAAAGTTATCAGTGACTCCTTAAGATATTCTCATAGAGTGTTATATGTATGTGAGTGTCACAGTGTTGTCAAGAGTAGTGGATTAAATAAAATTGTTTATCTGTCTGTTGTTGTGACTTACACTTCATCATACACATACCCTAGACACATAACGTAGTCATCACACTATTCCAGAATAATTCTGACTGAGATATATAGATATGTAGTAGCAAGTAAGGTTATCTATAATACACTACTCTTAATAGATATAGATACCTTCACAGCTGATCTCAGTCAGTACACTAAGTCCCCTATAAATATTTATAACATCCCACTTCACCACATATATTGGGGTCTCGCCTCTTTGGGATTTTGAATCATATTTCCCCTATAAATATTAAAAATATTCGGGGGTTGTAATTCGTCACATTCACCCTCAGGGAACTATAAGAAGAATTAAAAAGGTATCCTTGGGTGGAATTAAATAAGGTTGAGCTCACGGTGCCTGTGTTGTCCATTAGAGATTTATTGTTAGAGATTTGAAATTGTTGGTTAGACCATTGTTAGTAGGAAATTTACCTGATAGACAATGGCGGACCTGGCCAAAGTTTCGATCTGCTGCTGTTTTCAGACTGCCAAAATGAGAGTTAGGATTAGATGGGCAAGTTATGGTTGCCTATGTGCTCACTACGGAATGTGACAAATTTATTTGAACGCGAAGAAGGATATTGATTAAGAAAAGAAAGTTGAAGGCTGAGATGAAACTAAATTTAAAGAAGGTTACATAGGCTGAGGATTATGAAGATATGCCAAATTGGTTTGAGAGGGACCATAAGGTTGATGAGATTTGAGAAAGACAGAAAGAGGCTAAGAGAGCTGAATTTAGCAGACAGAATGAGCAAAGAGGACAAGATTAGCTGCAGAAAGGATCGAAGACAAGAAGAAATTTAGCTGCAGATAAGGGGAGACCGAGAGAATATTTGCACTCGTAGCTGCAGATTGAATAGCCTAGAGAAAGCGTGCATGCAGAATGTAAGGGAAGAGAAATATCGAGAAACAGCTGCAGAAAAGGGGAGCAGGAACATTGTCAGTCTAGGAGTAAAAGATTATCAATACGGGTAGTTTCTCAGTTTCAGACGAATCATTGGCCAATGGACTCTGTAAAATGCAGGGCGTTTCCAACCACCCCGGCCAGATGCTATCCTTGAAAAGTTCGCCCAGTCGACCTTTTTGCCTCTGATGCTACGGTTACTATCAAGGGAGCCACTCAATCCTCAGCTCGATGAATTTTCAATTTAGATCATTTTGTTGAGAAAAAGATGGTACGGTTATGATATTAGAGAAGAGCCTACCTAAATAGGTGACAGGTGTATGAGCAATCTCATTAGATCTACCACACACGTATCTTGGGTGCGTTTAGAGTTATGAGAAGAGGAAAGTGTGGAGGCTTATATCAAGTTATTCTCAAGGGACTTCGTGGTGGCAAGAGCTTATGAAGTTTTTGCAAAAATGAGCAGAGGTGATCAGGATAAAACAATTATGACATTGCTAATAGCCATCAGTCTCATTATTTGTTAAGTAGTATGAAGAATAAGAAATGCAGAGTTATACATTGGAAGAAAATTTAAGGAATGCTAAACTAACTTGACAGGTGGAAAAACTATCACCAAGTTTTCTGCACGAACTATAAGGACACCCAATTCTCCCA